>CH002300.1:838271-886171 GCA_000149265.1 Ciona savignyi
GTAAATGTGCAAGTCACAGAAAAATGCGCATAAAGATAATTGTAGTAAAATCATTCTTTTAACAAACTCCATTAGCTGTGTGCAACTTTTTTAACTTGTTTTTCACTATTACAACAAGTGATCCACAAGTTACAAATATAGGTTTAACCATCACTTATTTAATCCCATCCTGTCAGTTTCTAACACCCTGAAATGCACGTAATGAATTTTATATATAATTAAACAGAATATAAATGTTACTACCATAAAATAAAAATGAACTAAATGGTTCTGAGGGAACTTAAATATGAAATAAACATTAAAAAAGCAAGTATTAAACCTTTAAAACCATTGTTATTCATAAAACGATGTGTATACACACACGTCAAAGAAAACTAACATTGCTAAAGAAAACTGGTTGAGGCATAAACAAAATTAACACAAAAAGAATATAAATAAGTTTATAGTTATTAGCTTTATAAAAATACATGGAGGTTTGTTTATATTAATGCTGAAAACTATTTTTATTGACACTATTAAAGACTTTATTATATATTATTGTTAATATATATTATTGTTAATCAACTCTACAATGTTCCTTAAACCATTCACTGCACAGAAAATTGATGGTTGCTTAGAACAGCCGCATGTTAAATGGGTACGTCATCATTTCAACACAGTAAAACCATATGGTTCGAATTATACACTCTTTGTATAGATGTGTTTATAGCAGTAATATTGGATAGAAATTAGAATCGTTTTCATTAATAAAATTTAACATAATATCACATAAACTGGAAGTTCTGTCAGGTTATATAGTAAAAAGAATTTCTTTTGTATTAAGCACTCAATAGACTAAAGAAATAGCATTGCTGAAAATGCTTCTCCATTTAATATTGTAACACGCTAATATATATACTTTAGAATTAATTGTTTGATGTATTAATTGAAATAATGTTTTTACTGACTGTTATTCCAACTTGCACACATTCTACAATGTATAAAAACTGTGCAATGCATGGTCTTGAAGATTCCTTTCATCTGGTCAATTGCGTCTTTGGTCCAGGCACTCCCAGTGGATTAATGGGTTCTACTAAAACGGAAAAAACATTCTAATTATGTACAGCACAATGCAATAGTTATGGAACCCGACTGTGAGCGAGAGCTAATTTAATAATTTCCTGTGTCAGAATATTCCCTTACTGTCAGCAAGTTATTTTGAAGATTGTGCGTGTGATACCGGCGCTTGTGTTTTATTATTTCGGAAAATATGAGATATATTATAAATATCCCATCCTATCATTAAACCGTTCAACATATCACAAATTTTTTTTAATTCACACAGGAGAACACGTTGACGTTAACATTTCGATTGTTGGACAAAGTGGTCGCTCCAGAATTAATTCCATCATGTTTGCAAGATACTGTACGACCATATATGGCCGAACATCAACTACCAGAAGATGCTACTTTATTGCAGTACATTAAGGTTAGAAGTTTATTTTTTGGCTTGCTTTTGATGCATTGTCTAAATGTCCCAATAAAAATACAAAAATATTTAGCAATCTTATTTAATCCTGATATGAGTAATACATGATACCTTTTATTTGGTGTTGTTGAAATTGGTATATCCTTCCCTTTTGTTTGAAACTTTGTTCAAGTCTTTAGTGCTATCTTTTTCTCATTCCCTAAAAAATCAGAGTAAGCTTTCACACATTTCTTGGGAATATTTCGACCTTGGTTGCAACATTCTTGGCATTTTCTTAAATTAAAACCAAGAAATCTCCCAGGATATCCTGAAAAACTGCCATGAAAGAAGCTGGGGAGCTTTCCAAACTTTATCGGAGCGTAAGACCATTGCTATTATAAAGTGCTTGAAGCAGGGAAAGGTAATTTTGTTCTTTACAAGTATAAACATTTTACAAAAATAGATTAAAAATGGAGAAATATGTTAAAAATCAATTTGGTTTTGGTTGTTTCAAATCATTAATCCTATAAAGATATCTAGACTTTTAAAAACAGTGATTTCTTTTTTAACCATATTATAGGCACATAATATTCTTTACTACAGTTTTATATACGTGTCTAGTTTAACTGTTTGGAACATGCATGTGGGTTGTATGAGGAGCTAGACGTAACTTACCTCCCACACCTCAGATCCGAATAGAGGCGGTGGTTGCTCTTGCTCAAACCTCCTCCTCCCCCTGGTCCCCGGATGTTAACACTTTGGTGCAAGACTCACTTAAACAATGCGAAGAGGAAGGGTCGTCCACAAATGTAAGATTTTTGTCAACGATATGGCCCTAAAAAGTGCTGAATAAATTTTATTTGGTCACATTGCTAAGCCAACTTCTCATTTTTAGCACAGTGGAATGAGATGAATTAATCAGACGAACAATATATAAAGCAGCATTTAAAACATCTTTGAATAATTGAATTTTTATGTTTTGTACATAATTATGTTAAAGTTGCTGGTTAATAGATCCGACGTTGTGTAACGTTACATTTTTAAGGAGACTCCTGATAAACAAATGTATGCGAATTGGGCTGAGGACTTGAAACATAGCATTTCTTTGGAAAGACTTCCCGTATTAGCCTCTAAGTATGGTGTTAATATAATCAGCAACAGAGACAGCGTTAGTCAAAAGGTAAGTCGTTATTTTGTTTATTAATCGATTTTTATTTAACCTTAACCTTGTTCTCATGCAACATAAAGATCTAATTTTTTAATATTAAAAAATTGAATTAATAAACATTGTTAACATCTTTTGGTAGAAATTGCCCATTAACAACATCTTTCTCGGTTTCCTACTGCAGTTCATAAACGTTAATGTGTACTATATACACATTAAGACCTCTAACTTCTTACCTACAAATACATACAAGCTGAGGGGCATTGTTAAATTTTTATTAAAAACTGTTGATTTTTCTACTAATGACTCCCGACTAATTTGTCTTATTTTAGATGTTTGTCCGGAGACTTGTAAAAGACGGTTCTTCAGGTGCCATCAAGGATGCCATATATATTGCGCAAGCGTTTACTGATAAGCCCCAAGAACACGTATACAGACTCGCCATCATTTCATTACTAATGCTTGGAAAGGTAAAACTATAATAATAAATATGTAATACAGTTGTTATAATAGGTTTTGGGATTTTCCTACTGGAAGATTTTTGTTGTTTACTTTCCATTTTCATACAATTTTCGTTTAGATCTTTAAAATTGTCATTAAAATTGTGTCATCAGTTTCTTGTAATTTGTCATTCGATTTTCTTTAGGTTTATCACATAGTAGAAATAACAGTACTAAAACATTTGTGTTCTATTTGAAAGTACAGCCATACTACACATTCAGATCGAACTAGATCTTTTTACCACACCCTTCCAATACCTCCATTTACAGTTTCAGGAATGCTTAGATATTGTGGATCAACATTCTTCCATTGCTGTCACTCTACTAAAGCATGCCGTGTGCCACACACTGTTGATGCTTGAAGAGAGCCATGATATGTTCAAAACAGAAAGAGCAAACTGCTCCACGTGTGCAATCACCATGCTGGAACACATTTTATCCGACAAGAAATATTTGCACCAGCTGAGGCCAGATCTTCGGAGAGAATGGGTTGATGAGTTGATTCTTATCAAAAATATCCACTGTTTACAGGTATGCAAGTGTATTGTGTGTTTGTACTGTTTAACCCTATTTTACTTTGTTAGACTTTTATAATTTTTGTGTTTTACCTGTTGTACTTTGGTGCAAAATCAGAACACAGGAAATTACTATTTTGACCATGACAACTGACCGTTTAATGTTTATATTTTTAGGATCTAGGAATTTAACCCTGTAGTTCAGTGCACTGTTATATGATGTGCAAAAATGAACTACCGGGATGGTTTTAGAATAATTTTATAGTAAAAACGCAAATCTGTATACAAGATTTTCCTGCCTTTACCGTTCAGCTAGTTTATACAGCGATATGGTAGCAGGATTTCATGTTCACTGTGCCTTTAAAGCTACACTTATCTAGATCTTGTGTAGTAAACTTAGTTGTCTGAACCCCAATGGTATGTTGCTTTATATAAAATTGTTTTTCGTCCATTGTATACCATACCAATGCTATCAATATTGAAAAATTGAGTCTCAAACCCTTTCATGCACTTATTACAGGTGAAATATGGTGAGCTGTTGACAGTGAAGAGGTACAGGCAAGAGACGTGCCGGAACAAAATACTTGCTCAGAACCTGAGGAAGCTAAACCAGGACGAAGCTGGAAACCGTAGCGCTGTAGTTTTATCTAATGTATGTGGGAAGCTGTTTTCCTGTATAGTTGGTTCTTTCAGGACTTAAACATACGGTTTTGTTAAAGACTGAATTTTTATCAATTATTACAATACTGTACACTGTACAGTCCAAATAGAAAGCAATATTGTTAAAATTATTCCATCGGTTTAAGGAGTAATGATGTCAGTGAATTGATCTGATAGTAAGCAAGGATATACCAATATTTTGTGAAAACAGTTAGATGATAAGATGGTCAATGAATCTGTTGATGTGCGTTGTGTTTTAGACTCGATATTAAAACCCCAGAGAGGCATCCTTAAAACTTTCTATTCCAGATCAGAAACCTAAAAAGTAACAGTAAAATAAAATACGCTTTTTAACAACAGGTGACAGATTTATCCATGGGCGGCAACACACATACAACCAACAAAAATGAATCCGTTGCAAATAAATCAAGGTAATTAAATAAACAAGGTTAAATATTTTAAAGTGTACAGTTTATAATGTTCTCAAGCGTTTAATTTTAAAAATCTTTAAGTTGTGTTTTAAAACTTTAACATTCAGGATTATTTTCTTTAAAAGCACATATTAGTAGTTACTAAGCAAGCCCGATGTAACAATATGTGATTTAAATGTCAACATTTAATAGTACCCAAAATGTCCATAATATACCATGCTAAGAAATATATATTGAACTTATTTCCAAGTGAAAGCCACCATGATAATGGTGAGGGGGATTTGAAGGGAAGAGACTCCAACAGCTCATTTGCCCGGATGCTCGATTTAGCTCATCTGCTTGGCGTGCCACAACATGCTATTGAATCGCATGTGATTATCGAGGCAGCAAAAAGCCAACAACCTCAAGCTGCAGTCAAGCTGGCAAAGTAAGTGTATTTACATCATGGATAAGAACTTTTCTGACAATGTACTTCATAAATTGTAGCTCATCATATTAAAATGGGTTATTTACAACTTAATAATGGTCTTTATAACATAGAATGACAGTTCTTAAACTCCAAATGCTATTGCATCATGTGTTCATAAATTCCTTATCATATAATAAATACAAGTAAATGGGCCTGAATTTAAGTTGTTTCATAAAAAGAATGCAGTGCTTGGTTTTGTATCACCGACGCTGTTTAAGTTATTTGTTTTCAGAATACTGGAATTACAGGTATTTTCTTTTATTTAATTTAAACAGAAGTATCTGTGTAAAATAGATGTGTTTAATTTCTGTTGTACTTTAACAGGGAGCTGTTTGGGTATCCCCCCTGCACTCAGACATCTGAAACATTGTTGCTTGTCGTGCAAATACTACTTAATGATTTAAAGTCGAACCCTGAAAAGTATGCCCCTCTTTTACCAGGTCAGAATTTAAATTTCTCTTGTTTGCATTTTGTGTGCATTTTTAAATAAATTGTAAAAGAAATTTTCATTTTTCCTCCACCTTCGTCTTATATGACCTATCAAAAGATGTGAACTCAAACCAAATTCTGCAAGATAACGACCTTAATAATTTTCTAAACAATATTGTTTACTTTTTATAATTTTGGTGAAATTAAGGCGATACAATTTGTCAAGGGGTTGCAGACAGACAATTTTGCTGTGCAATTAGATTTAAAGAGACTTGATCTTACTGGAAGGTGGTTGACCCTGTTGTAGAGCCATGACTTTTATACCCTGTATAAAACTGTTAACCCATACACAGTAATTTAATGTTTCACGCCCAGATATCCAGGAATTGGTTAACTGTGCGGCCACTTGCTGTGGTAAACATCGACTACTGGAAGTGATGTCACAGATCGGTTTGTGCAACCTCGGTGTTGACTTGCAAGCCATGACCGACACCAACGCCAAATCATGTCTCGCTAAGGTTGGATTTTAACCTAAGTAGCTGTCAAAACCACCGCTTATCATCAGAACGCCAAACACATATGGCAACCGTAACTTAATACAGTGTTGAATTATTTCCGATACATGCCTTGCTGAAAAACACTGTAGAAGAGAAATTACTTATTACTAATGAAAACAAGTTGGTGGCTGGCACTCTTCTGAATAAGCAATTGTACAAATCCTTCACACAATTAAACTAGCGTTGTCTGTGTGATTGATAATATGGGAAATGCAATGATCATAAAATCGAATTAAATGTCTATGTATTGCTTTATCATCATAATGGTATGTGAATAAAGACAAATATTAAAAGCTTCAGATCTACTGCAAACATTTTTGTTAAGAACACAACAAGGAAAAATAAATTTATCAAAAGAAAACAATTCTTAACTGCATATTTGTTTAATTAATGCAATCCAGTGTACAACCACTGCTCCGAAACTGCGTATAAGCAAATATGAACATCTGGAGTGGCTGCATGGCTGGTACAGAGAGCAAGATGGGCTCACTTTGAGGGGAAATGAAGCAATGAATCTCTTCGCCCGTTTTATTGACTCTGTCATGACACATGATGGTGGGTGTTGCGCTGTTTACTTGCTGTTTTTGAGGCTTTGTTTATCGACTTAAACAAATTTAATATCGATATTGTTTCGAAAGTAATAGATGTATATCATCAATCTTTATTCATTGCTAAAGTTGGGCTGACTATACCTCAAAGTATTTAACCTTATGAGGTCGGGTTACAATTTTCTATGTAACTCTACTTTAATTGCTGTAAAACTGCACAATCTAATAAATGTTAGGCAGTAAGTGGGTTGGGGTTAAGAGTTTTGGTTCAGAACAGTTTTCCTTATTTAAGTGACCACTTTCCTCCCTTCCCTTTATCCATCCCCTTTTCCCCTGTTAGGTCCCAGAATAACAAATAAGCATCATATCCTGATTATTTATAACCTTAATTTAAACTTAAAAATAACTGGACAAAACAGATTAAGTAGCAAATCTATGCCTCTTTTGTAGATTAACCATTACGCACTACACCTTCATTTCCAGGCTTTCCATTAGCGATTGCGCAACCAACAGATATACATTCGATAAAAAGCAAGCTATCAGTGTTATACGACGTGCTCATGAGAATGACCAATCTGCTTAAAAACTCCCATCATGACGTGTTAGCACTGCAGTGGATGGTTAAGACGATGCAAGTCACTGTATTGTACATCTGCAACCACAGGGCATTCTTCTATGTAAGTTTCATTCCATTTTGCTGCTATTTGCTTGGGCTGCACCGATATTTGTTTAAGTATTGTGACATTATTGTGATATCGTATATTTTAAGTTGGGGGTTTTGGGATAGGCCCCCTATTAAAACAGCTGCAACACACAACCTCTGCTCAATACCACTTTAATGCAGCTGTAATTGGGTAGCCAATCCCAAAACCAGCATTTGAGTTAACTGATGGATAGCTACAAAACAAAGTACCAATCCAATGTAGATTGTGTTAAGCGTATTGTAATAATTAAGGTTTGTGAAACTTTTCAATTTGACAGCCTATTAGCCGTAATCTGCAATTCAGTAAAAAAACTTATTTTTCTTGCACGGCTCCTTTTTCTAGGAAAACAGTTCGGAGCGCACAGCACTGACGCAACTGATCATGTACACTGTAAAGAAGGGAATCGATGAAAATGTGCAATACACTGAAATGGTTGCTGAAAAGGTAAACTTATTAAATAGATTTTCGTATTTAATTACAGGATTGAATAAGAAACCGTTTGAGTTAATTTAACAACGATGATCCAATGAAATGCATTGGCTCAAATTAAACACTTAAAGCTTATGATGCAATGTGTTTAATTTTTCACAGATTTTGCTAGCCCCAGTATCCGATGTTGAATTAGCTGTTGGATTCTTGTTGAACTTGTCCGACATGAAGTCAGTTGATGTGCTCAACAATGTATGTCAGTCCTTGCAGAATAACTACAAGAAAATAATGGTATGTGGATTTCTATGCAATTCGACATTTGTTCAGTTAAAATGTTTTAAGAGATTTCTTTTTGTAGAAAAATACAAACTTTTACTTGAAAATATTGATATAATAATCAATGTACCCTTGGAAGTATTACACTGACTGATATGATTGTATTATTTATATGGATATATAAATAATACAATCATATCAGTCAACGATTTCAGTCACCTAAAGTGACCCAATCTCAATTAAAACACATTATTTTCCAATTACAGGCAGTGGCTAAGGCAGGGTTGTACATTTCCAACTGCCATGGCATTCTAGCCCAAGTTCCCAAGTACAGGATGTTGCAGTTGGATGCAAAGTGGGCACAAACATTGGACAACCTAAATGTTTGTATTTTGATTGATGTATTTAATTGATTGAACTTATAAAGTCCTTAAATACCATACTTTGATAATGATTCATGCCCATCATATTGGAATATGCACATTCCTAATTAATTAATTAAACAATGATTATATATATTTTTTGAGCTAGTATATACATACAAAAGTAATGGTAAAAACCTAAATTAAGTTGAAAGTGAAAAATGTAAATCCACCAAAACTACACATTGCAATTTGAATTGTTATGTTTCACCATTTATACCCCACCCATCAAGTTTAAGGGGTACCAGACATGTTGTAACATTTAGTGTTAATTTTAGTGTTGTTGCTTAACCTTAGTATTTTCTTTTTAATTATAAAATGACCTGTGTATATATTTTTCAACTGATAATTATCCAGCTCTGGCCTGTCTACTGTATGCATGAGGACAATATTATTGCACTAGCTTGTCGCTACCCCCATGATAAATTAATTTTAAATGTTATAAATATCTACACCAAGTTCCAGCCTCAGCGACCCGACTGTGGGCACAATTAGCTTATTAAGTTGACACTGCAATGTTTTGCATAGATTCCTGTGGATGGCATTCTACTGGCCTCCCAGCAATGGAAGCAGAAGTTTCTACTCAAGCTGACCAGCCATCCACTTATTACTGGTGCCTTGTTGAAAAGCTATTGCAAGTGAGTACCTCAAGAGTTGTGTAGAACAGTGGTGGTTAGGACTTTGCTCAAAATCAATGTTTTGTAAAAATAGTTAGATAAAGTAGATAGTATTGCAAATAATAATAAGTTATTATTTACAATAATATATGATAAAATCTTACCACCAAGTATTCAATAACAAAAACAGCTTTTATATAAAAAATTAACACAAATTTTAACCATTGTGTAAGAATAAAACCTGAAATTGATTTTTTTTTAGAAAACAAACACCTAATTTTTTATCATTTAACCAGAGATTACAATTTGGATACTGATAAAGCATTGCTCCAATATGTGGATGTTCTGCTAGGAGGAGACACACACATTTCCCGAGATCTTAGCTCCATCAGTTCGCCAGACTCACTTTCTGTGCAGTATAACTTCTACGCCAGCAGCATGGCAGTGGTGTCCAGCAACCAATCTTCTCCATTTCTGAGCTATGCCTCCTCTAAGGCTCCCAAATGCCCTGCTCAGAAAACGTGGAAAATAATTGAGGAAGAATTAAGTAGGTTTTTTTGGTATTTCGCTTAGGTTAAAACTGTATCTTTGTTTTGAACTAAAGGTATATTAAAAACAAAAAAATTTTAATTAAAAAAAATAAAATTATTATAAAATAAAAATATAAAATTTTATTTTTAAATTTAAAAAAAATTATGAACTGGTAATGCAATTTAACAGAACTAGTAATAAAATAACTAGTTTACCCCTGACCTGAGTTGAATGATTGCTGTTAACCTGAATAGAAATTCAACTGTAACCAATGCTGATTTTAATTTACCTCATTATGTAATTATCATTTTAATTTAACCTAATTGTACAATAAATTCAACCACATTTCATTAAAATAACATTTATATTAACAGAATGGGTGACGGGTAACGTAGTGGACAAATATGAGTTATTACGACAATTGGAAAGATGTTTTAGAAGCAATATTTCCCCGTATGACTACGACCGGATCTATTTTCTTTTAAACCTCATTAAATCAACGTTTTCATCTGTGGAGCAAGTGCTCAATGTGGATAAGGTAGAGTTTGTTTTTTGTTTACTTACATTTAGTACATCGTTATTATTATTACTGGAAAGAAGACAAAAAACACCGTACCACAACAATCGTAATAATTAGAAGACTAAATGCCACTTGTGCCTACAAAACACAATTATTATTTTATTTTATTAAAAAGTTCTTATCAGTGTTTTTATAGGATAAGTATAATCACCAGGCTTTTTAAAAGTAAAGTGGATCTATAGAAATAAACATTTTTCCCATGAGGTTTTTCTGTGTAGCGTGACGGAAGTCATTTATCTGTCTTTTCTTGTTTTGTACCAAAAATTATTTAATTATAAAGCCAATTTGTCAGAATAAGAGTTAAACAAGTAGTTGATAAATACAAATTGCCAGGGACTTAGTCTGTTGTTCTATCTGCGCCATGTGACACGTGAGCAACCACCGTCCGATCAGGAAAAAATGCAATTTTCGAATCGTGGAGCAACTTCGCACAAGAGTCTGCCAATACTGGCCAACACGAGGTGGTGAAATCGGTTGATTTATGTAATGAAAAAAGTGGTTTTTACCTACTTTTAACTGTTTTATTCTTAATGATAAAAATATTAGTAATGTCTGCATTGTAACACAACAGTAATATATAAGAGTGTAGGGTCGGATCAAATGAATTCGATTTGCAATTTGCATATATGGTTAACTCATCATAAAACCATTGTGTAATCACTGACATGATGATTTGTCCTTGGACCTCATCCAAGCATATATATTGCCTTCGCGACGTTGCAACTATCATTCAAACCCAACCCTGTTATATAAGATGTCACTAAGCAGTAGTACACTCGATTTTGTGAAATCAAATGGGTCAAATAAAATTACAAGAAGACCAAATAATGTACACTTTCAAATCAACCTTTTATCTCTATGATCATGCAGGGTCAAGTATGTTATAAAGACTGTTTGGGTTCCTGACTCTTGGTATAAAGACTAACACCCTATACACGAGGCCCAAACGAGTAAAGATGATAAATTCAATTTTCACCCGCAGGCTACCTGTCCATGCGTTATTGTACGGCGACGCCAATCATTCTTGGAAAGTCCTTTCAGCCGAAGTTACAGAGAAATCAGCGGATCTGCTTGCCCCCGTTGCCAAATTGCTTAAACTAAATGTTGATAAACTCTACATGACAGCTGCTGATAATATGATCGCAAAATTTGTGAGTTGATTTTGTCAGGTTTCCTTTCGACTGTAAACACAAAAAAGGCAACTTGATTTGCCATAAACCAGCGGTTCCCAAACTTTTTTGTTGGCGGCGCCTTTTGTAAACTTATTAAACCTTGCGGCTCCCTCATAAAGCCAAAATTTTCAAACTGCATATATTGTATATCCAGACTATAGCATGCATTTGGATAACCATTAAAACTCTTTAAAACTATTCACTAAACTACTAAAGTGACGAACAATCAATTAATGCAGTTATTTGACAAACCATTATTCGAAAACAATGCCATGTTAGTGAGCAAATAGTGGCAGATAACACCGAACAATGGGTTTTACAAGTAAAACGAATGCTGTATGCCAGTGTATGGGGTTGCACACCAGGCTCAAACATCTCCAATTAACGTTTTACTGGTGTAACACACATGTACTGTTTTTTTTGTGAAAAAAACAATAAATGCAGCAACTTCCGCATGCTTTCGCGGCGCCCCTGGCAAAGTCTCGCGGCTCCCCAGGGCGCCGCGGCGCCCAGTTTGGGAACCGCTGCCATAAACAATTCTAAAATCTGCTGGTAATGAATTGCATAAATATTATATCACTGTTTAAACAGTATTAAGGTAAAATGCTTTTATTTATGACGGTAGGAAGCAGGAGCCGGGCATGAATGGATTTCAGCAGTTGTCATGCAAATTGAATTCCATTTAATAACTTCATGATGCAGCATCTGCCTCGTGTCATGCTAAAGGATACAAATGCATCATTCTGTCAATTTCTTTTTTTTTTAAATCAGGAACGTATTTTTTATCCAACAACCATGCCTGTGTGTAATTTAAATATTTCTTTATTATAATACCATTTGAATATTGACTGCTTGTCTAAATGTTTTGTTGGTGCCTCAGAGTAAAGCCATATTTCCCACCATATACATTAGTTTCATTATATTTTGCATTCTGTACAGAGAGCCAGTTGTGGAGACAGTTTAAAGTTACAACTACCAAAGATCCAAGCGCTGGTGAGCAAGATAGAGAGCTTCCAAATGTCGGTAGCGATGGCAAAGCGAGTGTCGGAGATTCTGCCCTCGTGTGTGGAGAAGGTGGAATCTTACAAATGGTAGCGACCCGTTTTACATATTTTAAAATTAAGCATATTTGTTAACAACTTGACCTTTTGCATGTATTATCTTACCAATCCCTGTACCATAAGGATATATAAATATAAACATATGAATTTATTCCACCACATAAATATATGAATACAATCCACCACAACCTAGACAATTATCCCACAATAGCAATTACCCTCTCTCATTCCCCTTACCACATATTTCTTTGTTTAGGTTATATGGTATGAATAACAAAACACTGTATTTTACTGAACACAGGCCCTAGATTGTATTATTGTAAGAAATAAGTCTACCCTTTTTATTAAGATTGCAAATAGCCTGCCTTGTCCTTCAGTTCTTAAAAATATTTGCCTTAACATAGATTCTCAAAACGTTATTCCCGTCGTTATTCTAAGGTGCATATCCCTGTTGAATGATTGGAAGACGTCGATTTCTGAAAATTCAGCTGAGCTAGCGAACATAGAATCAGCGTTCCAAGCGATTGTGCGCGACTACCACATCACCAACACTGAGCATCTGCTCACTGAGGCAAAGCTCAACTCACCCGACTACATGATGTTAGCCGACCAGCCATCAAAGCTTATCATCCATCTGTACCAACATCCTTCTATTATTGAGCGGTTCTATGTACCTGGTGATTCTTATCCAGGTTGGTGTGGGAGAGCTTGATTTGTTTTTTTGTGGTGATTATGTAAAACTTGTAGGAGATAAAGAGACTGTAGAAATGTTGCTCTTAGTAACAAAAACTCCGTCAGCCGAACTTTAATAATTGTATCTAGACAATGAAATGGTGATTCCGATGTTATTGTCCAGGAGTGCGAGGTACTGCACTTAATATTAGCTGATATCCTACCTTCAATGTGCAGTTTTCTTTACAAGTGTTCTCAAGGTTTAGTGAACTCAAATTTTTAGAACTGTATCAGTTATCACCGCCTCATAATGTTGTATTAGACACATGGTCAATTAATCTACCCTGGTCAAGCATTTAGTCAGCTTCATTCAGGACACGGTCTGACTTGACCGCTATATCCTGGATCCATGGTAGTTTAGGGCGCTGGAGTAATGGGCCTTCTATGGCCTAAACTCCTGGTCCCGGTGGCTACCACGGACCTGCCCATATTAATGTAATGTTCAATTAACTAATATTCAATGCACTTTTGTCAAAATAATTTTTTATGATGTCATTAACCATTTTTATTATGCCATTAAACGTCTTGTGAATACTACTTGTAGATGAATTTAGATTTTTAAATGCTGAAATTATGTTTGCTGCTAACCAATTACTTTAAGTTTACACTTGCATAAAATAATTTTTTTAAATAGAGTTATTTTTACGCAAAGTCATGTTTAAAACTCCATTGCTTTACAGACATACATGGTGTTGTGGATGAACTGGCCAAGATGTATAACCAGGACGTGGCCAAACCAAGACTGACAATGATATTGAAACTACTGCTATCTGTAGATAAGCAAGCCTCTCAAAATCAGGACGATGATAGTGTAAGAAATTCTTTTATTAAATGCTTTGTTTATTAAATTGATATGCTAATGGTACAGTATTCTTTAGAATTAATACCCAAGTTTTTCTGTTTAATATTGTTTAAGTATGTAAGACGCCCTACGGCCCAAGTCTGATTAAAATGCATTGTAAGATATCTCGTGACCACAGCCGCATTGCTTAAAGTATTCCATAGTTTTGTGTTTGGTTCGTTTATTTTCGGATTTAGTGATAACCAAGGCTTTATCTGTGCATATGTGTCTGGCTGCTTGATGTACTAACATTGGTTTGTACATTATTAGCAGCATACAATGAAGATAAAGTCCACTATAAGTCACCTAAGTATTAATATTTTTTTTGGTGAAAGATGAAATTTTTGTTCTAAGACGGTGAATTTGGAGAGAATAAGATCAGCATCGATGACAACCTCCAATGAGAATAAGGAAGAAAAAACATTAATTCACCTCTTGTACCTGCTCAACTGTGGAAACCCCATACAACAAGCCAAGTATGTTAAGTTCTCTACTTCGTCTTGGAACTGGTTTGTATTAAGCTTTTCCAGCTATTTAGCTTGGTAAGTACGTCAACTTTAAACTGTTAACCTCCAAGTTCAGAAATGTTTATTGGTTTTTAACTATTGAGTAAAGTCCATAAAGAACAGAAAATGCGTCACTACTGCACATTAACAAATTTTAAACTTTAATTAACAATATTTTAATCTTATCATAATCATTAAGAAACTATAAAGTCATTCGAATCAGATTAGGGATGTTTCCTAACCAATCTTTTAATAAAATTCCCAAATCTCCCCAGACATTTGATCAAGTTGATCAGCGACCACAAGAATCGTCGAATAACAAGCTTAACACGAGCAAGAGCTGTCAATTGCCTTTTTCTTATCGTTGATGATGACATCATATTTAATCTTACTGAGAAACGGGCAGATGAATTAAGGTAATTTTGATAAGGCAATTTTGGATGTTTTTTTTTGTATCCTTTTTATGGTGTTTAAGGGTTAGCTATAAGTAAAGGAAGTAATATGGTATGTTCCCATGTTCTACAACAAGAGAGCGGAGTAGGTCTGATATTTTGTTTTTTTGAAAAAATAACCTCATTATCGGCAAGGATACTAGGTTCTGATAAATTACTTTATGTAATAATATATAAGACTGAAGTTTTTTCACAACCAGTCAACTTTTTACCCAGAAAAGGATTTTTCTCCTGAGTGATTTTTTACCTTGTTTAAATAGAATGTTTTTGTTGATAAAAAAGTCAACTGATTTTGAAACTTTCAATAACTTCAGTCTCACATATTATTACATAAAGTAATTTATCTGAATCAGATTTCAAAATAATTTTGGTAATAAAAATGTCTGACTTAAATCAATCTTAAATAATATAATTTTCATAATAAATTGATTTGTTGGTAATCATCCAGAGATGACTTACAAATCCTGGCATACCTGGCCAAGCTTCAGGCGGCGAACTTCAAGATCTCGGTGGCCCAACTGCGTCAAGCCGACAAGTTGTCAGTGGTGCAAAGCATATTATCGTCGGCCTCCCATCGCCACAACCCCGACGCACTTAAAGTGGCGGCGGAAATGTGCCAGGAATATGGTCCAGCATCTTCTGATACCTGGGCTGTGGTACTACAGCAACTGATGGCCATGCAGGAGGTTCTACTTTACTATTTTGGATTTGTTTATTTAGAAGTTTAAAGTTGCATCTGTCAAAAAATCAGTTACTAAGATTTAACTTGCCGACTGAAGATTACTTTAAAGCTTAAATATAACGAAAAAAATGTTTCTGTGATTTAAATCAGAATTTTATAAGTAAAACAACTTTTGTCTGTCCACATGTTTTCTTTCTCCTGTTGAATGGTCATTATAAATTTCATTTCAAACTAAATACAGTGTATTTAAACCTATGTATTTTTACCCAGGTTACATACTTGCACCAGTTATTACCGAACATCTACCACATACCAGCAGTGTCCACCCTGCTGTGCCTGGCTTCAGTGTGGCAGTCCTGCGTCACTCTGCCCCTCGTAGCTCTCACCCCTCCATTAGATGAGCAACAGGTAAAGCAAAATAGACACATAATTTGCAAACTAGAAGAATAATGTCTCTTCATTAAAATTGTCAATACTATCCATAACATTACTGGTGATAGATTTGAATAGGTTTATTTAAAAAGGATTATTATTGCTTTTTGTTTGAAAAAACTGTTTTTTGTGTAGCCCATCCCTTTTAGCCTAGATCCTACCACAATGGGCAAAAAACAATAAATCCGGGCCTGGAAACACTGGGAGATCAATGCCAATAACAGATGCAACTGTATTGACCATGCTTATAAATATCGCTAATTTATAATCTGTGATCAAATATTTGCTCTTATGTGGAAGATTTGAATTAACTGTTACTGTGTGTCATTTAAGAACAAAATATATTAGACTGTTTTAAATTTAATTTAGGAATATTTGTGATATTATTTTTAATTTTAAATCTTTTGGTATAAACTCTTTCTTTATATCTTGACAGACAGCATTTGTCACATCGTGTTATCACTTCTTGGTTGTCAGTCCTGTTCTTCATCGAATGAACTTAGCTTACGTGGCAGAGCATTTTGAATCACTGCAACTGTATGCACTTGCACTAGGTAATTTAAATATCGCATAACTTAACTTATTTAATGGTGAATAAAATTGATAAATAACTGTGGGTTTTAAGTTCAATGCTTTTTGTAGCCTTTAGTTTTATATATGTATTCAATAATTATAAAACAATTTAAAAAGAAAACTTTTTCTGCCAGTTGTATTAACATTTAGCACCACCGTTTTTTTGTTATTAGCTACATTAATAGAATACAAAATACTTCCATGATTACCATGTTTTATCTGTTAAAAACACCAAAGTAAAAACTAACAAAACCTCTTAAATAACCTTCCCGCAGGCTGCCTTCTAGCATCACCCGGTAACAATGACAGGGCTAAGAAACTTGCTTCAACGAGATACGATGAGATCAACTCTCAGTTGGAGATCTTATGCAAGGATAAGTCCCCACTCATAGGACTTGTGCTGGTAAATAATAAGTCATATGATATAAGTTTATGTTTATTACTACATTACATAACTAACTTGTGGCTGGTTTCAATTCAACAAGCTTGGACTTTATGCTAACTAACTTATTGGGCCAAAGATAGTTTCAAAATAGTCAATTCAGCATGTATTAACAACATACACGTTTGAATACCAAAATATAATATACAATAGATTTGATAACCTGGCGGTGAAAGCCGGATAATCTGTCCCTTACGTATTCAGAGTGTAATCTGACCACTTTTGCTGCGGCATTGTCCCCATTACTACAATAAAACGTGGATATCTTATCTTTAGGTCTATGTTAAAACCTACTAAGTTTGGTTACTTGAAGTTTATCTGTAGTTTTTGTTTCTAAAACTATAATAAACAAACAAATACTTTAGTACTTGTGGTGTTTTTATATTAAGTTGGGTTGGATAGTTTCTAAATGTATTTTTAATTTTGCAGATTTCATCATTTATGAAAACGTTCAAGGACAATACGAATGTTTAAACTGTTTAAATCTTTGCCATGTTCCATTTTTATACACATTACTAAACAACTGCCAGAAAATTTATATAATTTTGCCGTTTTTTCCTATTTTAAGTTCAGTATGATTTTTTGTTACTAGATTTAAGATATATAACCCGCTGAAATGTGTATTTTTCCGTTTTTTTCTTATTATTTGAAAAAATGTCCTTAGCAGAGCAGATTACAGTCTTATTACTACAAAATATTTTTTTCGTATGGCTAAAGGTGCAATGACGGTATTTCTAAAAAGTTAACACAAAACATTAGCATGTTTATACTACTTCAAATAGTGAGAGTTGGTCTATCATAAAAAACCTAATGTATTTTTTGTAAGTTGAACTGCCAGTTGGGAATTCTAAGTACTTTAAACAGCATCAAACACGCAACACCACGGTTGGTAAAAAAACAATGCTATAGAATAAGCCGACGCTTCCAGTGCGCGTATTTTCGGGTTAATAATAGTGTGTTGGTTTTCGGGCTTCCACTGGATTGCAGGGAGCCACTCCCTCCTACGTCACACGCACTAAAATATTTGGGTGACAATTCAAAATTCAGCTTGGAGATAGTTAAGCGAAATTCTGTCCTGAAGTTCCATAGCTACCAGTCCAACATAGGACTCCACATATAGCAATTCGAACTCGGTCACGGAAGGCTGGGTTGTATTCTTGAGTAATTGCGAACATAACAAAACACGCACATGGTGATTAATTCAATATATGCAGGTACGACTTAATTAACACAAAAATTGGTTTCTATTAGCTGTTAACTTTAAGAGCCACTAATATAAAACTGTATTAGCCCTAATGTATGCTTGAAAACCAAAGACAGCATGGTAGTATGTGGGAAAAAGTTATGGGAACGTTAAAGCCTGCGGTCGTGTTAAAGTGGATTTACATCCTCGTAAGGGATTTTATAGAACCAGTATTAATTTATGTGGAACCAGTAATAAACACAACATGCGATATATTAAACAATGACAAAACCGCGAATTTACTACAAATACAACATGCTGGAGACTTAATACAGTTTTTGTTTAATCCATCAAATCAGTTTTTTATTCTAGGCCTATATCACCTTTAGGCTTAAAATCGAGGGAAATCCACATTTACTGTTGGGCTGGTTATATGTTGTTACGAATGCAACTTCAGAGCAGGTCACGCTAATTTTGACTTTTTAAACGCGTCCACGACTTCTTGCTTTTCCGATTCGTCATCGCTTGTATCTCCGCTATGTTGGAAAAGCCAATCCATTGCCAAATCTTTGTTCATCTGATTCAACATCAATGCTTTTTTACTTTTGTATTCGGAAAACCCCATATCGGTTAAGTAGGTTAAGCTTTGTTGAATTTGATCGTCTTTGGTTGCTTCTGTGTGTCTCTTTGATGAATGATTATCATGTTGACCAATGGAGTTTCCGGGCTGCATCTGTATCACCTGTCTATTCCAAGATAGTTACGCTATTTGGCTGTAAAATATTTCTTTATGACCGTAGCTCAAAATTAGTTACACTAGTGCTCACGTTACACATATAAAGGCGTACGTAATAGGCCTACTAGTAGTCAGCCCTTTGTGCACTGAAGCTAAACAAGGGATGCTTGGGCCTACTACTTTTTTGTATTTTTGGTGCCATGTAGGCTATTGACGCTTCGATCAGCCAACCATGGCCTAGTACATTTTGTATACGTGAAGCGATTTCTAACAATATAAACAATGACTCTTTTCGGAGAATGATTTTGTTGTGTTTAAACTTCGATTAAAACAATTCGTGCTTGCTTAACGTGCAATTATATGTATAGAATATGTTCAATAAACGCGTGACGTATTGTTGCCAGTAGAAACAATCCGGTTGAGTGAACGAATTTTTATATTGGTACATAAACATCAGGCTCGTCTCAAAGCATTATTAGACGTGGATCACTAAGCCTTTAACCATGACCACAGGCCACAACATGAGATGTATTAAAATTTCAGTTTGTTGTTTTTAATAAGTACTATTAAAATATATCAAAAGGCAAAACATGGCAAAACCACTGTCGTTATAAAACGCCATGAAAAATAATTAAAACAATTTAAGAAAATATACGGATGCAGTACAAAACTCAAAAAGTTTATAATACCACGATTGCACAGCGACCACGTATTTTTTACTCAACATAAAATCATTAGTAAGCGGACGTGACTTCATACACATGTTTAGTTAAACGGTGATGTGGACGAAGGGTTAACGCGAATGATTCACATACCGGTTTTTACATAAAAATGATTTTCCTAAACGAGCCCATAACAACTTTAAACCTAGATTCGGTAAAATATGCTAAAAAATATCTTGCCGACCAATCTATTGCATGGTAGTGCAAATAATTAACGGAAAAAACGGACTTTTCTCGTTTGGTTTTTTGGTATTGCCTTCACCTCGCCTTTAAACTGTTAGCTCTAACCGTAATTGTGATCTCATATAAATGACTGCTTTGTTAAAGCATATTTCTTTGAATAAAATATCACATTGCCCGCCTCTTCACCCTTGTTTGGTATAAGTAAACATGAATAGGCAGTTCTTTTCTCTCGTAGGCACTAATAGAATTGTTTTGAGATAGAAACACTATAAAACGCAATTCCAACTAGTTGCCCCCACACACTAACTGGGACAATTGCTGAACAAGTATAAGTTCTTCTGACTGCACAGATTGTAACCGACACAACAAGTAAGTTACCATATTATATATAAGCACATGCTTAACAAATCGATGGCACAGCCATCAATACTTGGATAGGATAGGATAGGATAGGATATTCATTTTTATCCCCGTGAATGGGAAAACCCCAGGGGTTATCACACGGGCAATCGTCAGATCACCTCGCGCCCATCGTCGGGTTACCAGAGCTATTGCAGTGTGTTGTATATAATAGACACGTTCCTTCAATTTGGTAGAACCCATTAATCCGCTGGATTCAGGCAATGTCCGTAAAGTGCCTTGCCCAAGGACACAACCGACTAGCTAGCGACCAGTTTCGCACCTGCAACCTTTCGATTGAAAGGCGACGCACTTAACCGCTAGACCATCGGGCCGGACTTGACATACAATTCCCAAGAAAACGGACGTGACTTGGCTAACCAGTTCAGCTAAATGATTGTGCGGCTGAATTATTAACAAGGCAGATACGTATACCGATTTATACCGACACAAAATGCAAAACCAGTATAAGTTGACATATTCGTCAAATCGAGATATCATCCGATTTTTTCCTGTGTCTCAATTTACTTTTTATATACAGGACTATTTTCTTAAGCAATTTTCTTTACGATTTAACGTCACATTGCAATCAAAATATGTTAAAAAAAAGTAATACACAGTATCATTTACTTAACCCTTTCACCACGACGGAACTTTTGCCGTTTTTGGCACTTTTGAGTAAGGTTGCTTTGACCTTGTTTGCTGCGAATACTGTTGGACTTAGGGAAAAACAATCTATTACAAAGTTGTCCAGTAGATAATTTTCTACAAATTGGTATTTTTATTTTTTTGATGACGTCGTAGAATTTGCAATGACGTCATAATCAATACTTCATACTCTAATTACTCGTTACTGGTAGCTTGTAGAAGATAGTAATGTATTACAAAGTTGTTCAAAATGAAATTTCCTACAAAGTTACGTCGTTTATTTTTTGATGACGTCAACTAAGCGGGATGACGTCACACATGACTGACAAATATGGCATTTCATCACCAGAATCACTGTCGGCCTCGTTCATGCTGGCAGCCTGATCGGCTGTAAACTACCGCGAAGTTGCCATATTTCTTCTGAATATCATATAATAATTGAATAACAAACAAAACAAAGACGAAAAAATGAATAAATATCAATATAAATTAGCGAAAGTCATATTAACATATGTATACATATATTGTTGAAAGATCGAAAATGACTGGTAAAAGCGAAAACAAAGATGGCTACTGCTAGTTTTATTCTCACAGCAACTAGTGTAACAGTTTTAACTCCCCAGAACACAAAAAAGCGATTGTTTACCTAAAAGTTATACTAGATACAAAAATGTTTAAGAAAAATGTTTGGAGCAATATTACTCAAAAATTTTAAATGTAAAGGTTATGTTTTTATGCGTTATTTCGAAAGATCTATTCAAATGCTTTGCAAAAATGTATAAACTAGAAAAATCCCCCAAGAAGCGACTGAATTGTGCATTTTTTTTCGGGGACACTTCTAGGTTACAAATATGTAACCGTCGTGGTCTAAGGGTTAATACGATATTTGCGCATGTTTAATAAACACAATGACTGAAGGTTCGACACAATCTTTAAAAGGGCAACTCTGATGGATGGACATTTAAAGGTTTTTGCAGTAGCTAAGAGATCATATGATAGTGTTTTATCCAGCGAAGCGTGTGATAGCCGTTATATTTAAATTTGCAAAAACCAAAATTTTATTTGGTAAAAACTGTGTTAAAAATATTATATTCCAGCGGCACACCTTACATGGTCTTGCAGCACAGCAGTGCCGCTGCACATTACCTGCGGACCACTGATCTACATGCTCCTTGTCGCGTAAAAATAAGTTTATTAGCGTAGGTTGTCCCCATCCATTCCCAACACCCTTTTTCAGTTTTCTTTTTTAGATTTTTTAAGAACACCATGTTAGTGTACGTTGTTCTCCAACGAACAATTAAAAAACACATATTTATTCGTCGCACTTGTTCCAGCTAATCTATCTTGTAAAATCTCATATATGAGTGTAACAAGTTCAAGAAGAGCCCTCGTCTCTTTATTCTCTTGTGATTGTGACGTTTCTTTTGCTAGAACCCATTATTCCTGGTTTCAGGCAATGTAGAAATTGTGTAAAACCGCAATCCTAAAACATCTCAGCGCATTGCTTTATCACGGCCCAACTAAATAAGGAAATATTGGCATACGGAATTTTATGTCAATTCCTATACAACCCTTACCACATTTAAGATTAAACTAAGAAACGTTTTGTAACAACGTTACATCAGTAAAATTGGTACATCCAATTACATAATATCTCTCTTATATTATGCTGTAAGATTAAGTTTTGAACCTAGTTGTACCATTATATACCATGTACAACCTAGTTGTACCATAGACACTCGCCTATATACATCATATAGTCTGTATAGAGAGTTTGTGGTTGTACCAATGATTATAAAAATATAACGAATAATTTGCAATTACTTATAATTAGGTATGTAATTATGTGTACTTATATTATTTAAGCATTTTAAAATAGTTAGAAGCAAAGATGTTTTAAATCTCGAGAGTGTTATACCCAATATTTTTAAAATCCCTTTTGAGTGCACGCTATACGTTTTTGCAGGCAAAAACGATCGGGTTACCTAATCACTAACGCATATATCTGATACCTGATACCAACTGTATAACTGTGGCATATTTTCATATCTTATGATTTACCCATTGTAAGAGTATATATTTATTAACGGTGATTTAAGACGTCGCGTTAAAATCGTCTAAATTATTCCGCGTAAACCATTGCTTGCAACTGCACAAATTTGCATCCGGTTTAGGTTCATGCTTTATTTAATAAGGATGTGAAAAACGTTCATTCCGGTGTTTATTTTCAAGGACAAAGCACGAGTGAATGTAACAACTATTTCTAGCTGCCGTTTATCATTTTGCTGCTTCAAAGTAGTAGCACATAATAGGCCTATAGGGCCAGTGGGTTATTAAGTTGTAGTAAAACTGAAAGAACGTCAGAATCACATAAAATACATTGGAACGCATTCTTGAGGCAATCTGACGATTGTTGGTGTGGTAAGGCCTCTTGCGTTTTTAAAATATCTGGAATAAAACACGAATATTTTGTCCCTATGGTATTTAATGACGTCCCTAAAAAAACTCTCGGTATTAGCACCGCTCGACAAACTTGTATATTATAAGTTGTCTATGACGATTTTATAAACTGTTGCTGAGTTGATGGCGCCACGCTCTACATAGTGGATTTGCAAATATCTTTTTGCTTCTAATTTATCTTTAAAACTTTTACAACAGCTTGTTCTGTGACTGAAAAACGTAAAGTTATTCGACTTTGTCGTAAATATTTGGAATATTTATATAGTAATTGTAATATTTTTAATTTGTCGGTATATATGATGATTTAGGCTAGGCACTTAAACATTTATTAATTTTTCTTCCGTAGACTACGACACTGGAATATTAATAGGTCTATCAGCTACCACGCAGGTCTCTGCTGTTATACAGATCTGCTGGTTCAGAAAAATGAAGGTTTGACATAGCCTATTAGAAATATTTACTTTAATATTAATTGGAAATTTACTTATCTATTTAAGATTTGTTAATAAAAATTTTAGCAGATTGTGTGCATTCTGGATAAAATAACATTTATTGACAACATGTGCATAAAAATTATTATTATTTTTTACGCATATTTTAATTTTTTTTATATATTAGCTGTGTACTACGTTAGCTTGTATCTGCTTACGCTTGCTTTCAAGATTAAATAACTATCTGTAGGAGTAATTTGATGAATTAAATAATAGATATGTTACTCTTCACAGCGTTCAACCGCCAACTTGATATCGGACAACAAGCTCAAAGCGTTTAGCATTGGGCGGATGAATGTCACCAAAAATCTCCTAAACAAGCGCGAAAAAGAGGAGATAAAAAAGAAAGAAGAAGATGAGAAAACGGAGGAGGTCTACAAAGAGTTCGTTGCCTCGTTTGAAGGAAGCAATTCCAATGTTAAAACTTTTGTTCGGGGAGATGTGATCAACCCTGACTCTAAAAGTAAGTTAAAACGAATATTTTTTTATATTTTAAACCTGTTGTAATAATATTTAAGCTATGCAGAATATACAATACACAATCTATAAAGTTAACTGTGGCTACACAAGTGATATACACACTCATGTATCTGTTTTTGTGATTTTTTATTTCACTATCACTTGCTTCACAGCTTTCGTACTATCTAAAAATGAGTCCGCCACCATAGATGTGCAATTAAATTGTCCAAGTAAAACTCTACCAATTAGCCTATGCAATTTTATAGCAATATTAACCAGTGAAAATAAATCCTTTATTGAATGATAATTAATTGTAGTTGATGTTCTTGTAGAATTACTTTTATTTTCCCTAACATTGTATGAATTTATTCAGTGGATACTAAAAAAGGGAAATTATACAAACCGAAGTCGCGGTTGCCAGAGCCGGAGATTCGCAAGCCAAGCATTGCGTCACCTGCTACTCCTAAATCTGTTGGAAAACCCGACCGCCCTAACATGAAAGTTCGTGTTTTTTAGTTTTTTTATAATCTTAAACTTACAATTCAAACTGTTAAGTAACAGAGACTCAAAGCAATTTGGCATACTACCACATAACCTATTTCTGTTACTATCTTTAGTTCATAAAAATTTCATTATATGTTAGTGTTAACAGTTAAGCGGTACTCTCATGCTTATTAGAAATGTTATTTTACAATCCTTTTACTATCCATCTATGATCTCAGGCAGTTTTAGTTAATTATTATTAAACCAATATAAATTTTTACACTGGACTTTTGTCTAAACACTATATTAGTAGTTTAAGCAATAAGCAATGTTTAATATTCAATCAGTACCTTATTTAAAAAAAATATTATTTAAAGAAAAAGGAATTCAAGAAAAAAAGCAACTTGGAATTGTTTAAAGAAGAACTGATGGTGATGCAGAAGGAAAGGGAACAACGACATACCTTCAAGAAAGCCATGCATGGTGCTGGAATGGCTGCTGAGAGTTTCAACTCAAACAAACGACAATCAAGGTTTCAACCTCCAGATGATAGTATGTTCGACAACATCGACGACCCATCAGGTTAGAGATATGATTTAAACTTTATAATGGTGGTTGCATGTGATATGGAAATTAGTAGAACAAAAATTGAAGGTTAACCGTTGGCATGGGTAACACCCATATCTTATTTTAACAATGTTATCGTTTTCAACAACTCGATTCGAACGCTTATTTGTTATGTTTGGTTAATGGTAACCTATGATGATTTAGATTACCATCCTTCTACTTCAGCTTTAACACAATTTTACTTTATTAACATATTGTCTGCTTCACAATGCTATGTCAATAAAAGCATTACTTGCTGAGCACAGTGGAAAAGTAGCGATACTGATGTGGTAATAAAAGAAACAATTGTGTTACTTTATTGATTTGCAGGCTTTTTCATGATCCACACATATTGGCAAACTGCAATCGATTGGCCTTTTTACCATTTAAAATTGGTGAAATATTTTAATTGCTGCCATAATACATTTTGTAGAAAATATATGTAGGCTTTAAAAATATACATGTTTGCTTTTCAACTTTTGGGATTTCTGTGTTCATTGAACTAGGTATCTTCATCCAGTTTTGAACTTTTTTATACTTGAAATATGTATAGGAAGGTTGCAGTAAGTAAAAAGTGGGTATCGAGCCCGGGTTCCTCACTGAACCTGGATTTGTTCCCACCAAAACTTTAAATGTTGCAAATTTCTAGTTGACCATGTGTACCCAGTGATTGATGATTTGGTTGCAAATTCCCACGAGCATGACCCGATGAGCACCAATCTTTTTCTTGGAAATGTCAGCCCCAAATTAGATGAACAAAAACTTTGTGAACTTTTTGGAAAATATGGCCCTTTGGCAAGTGTTAAGGTAAAGTAAATATGTCCCTAAAAATTTCTGCATTTTGTACTGAAAAGTTTCACATTGTTTAATTGAATATTGTTTTGTGTATGTTAGTTTTATTCTGTTCACACTCCTAACAAAAACAATAAATTAAATGTTGTAGATCATAGGTTTCCAATAGATATTTTTTCAAGGCCAACCCAGCAATTTTGTGTTTATTCCCTTAAATGCAATATGTGGTACTGGTATTGGTGTAAAATATGGTCTTGTAAATTAGGTGTTTAAATACAGGTTACAAAAGGTACAAACTTCAACCTTGGCTGCAAAATTTAATGACCCTTGCCCTCTGACACTCATATTGTAAGCTAAAATTAACCAGTATTCTCAAAAACATAATCAAATGCAATTTGCTGGCTAATATTCTAGGTGATGTGGCCGCGTACAGATGATGAGAGGGCAAGAGATAGGAACTGTGCATTTGTTGCTTTCATGACGAGGAAAGATGCAGACCGAGCACTTAGACATTTGCAAGGTAATGATACCGTAAGAAAATCTTGCTGCAGAGCTAATTGAGAGCGAATTTTGATGGAAAACTGTTCATTTTTCTGTTTGTTTGGCATATAAGTCATGT
The DNA here is from genome assembly GCA_000149265.1 of Ciona savignyi. Taxonomy (NCBI): domain Eukaryota; kingdom Metazoa; phylum Chordata; class Ascidiacea; order Phlebobranchia; family Cionidae; genus Ciona; species Ciona savignyi. Next base: position 865,226 of record CH002300.1, read on the forward strand.
TTGTGCACTATGTAAGATCAAATTATACGAGTGTAGGTACATAATATCATAATCAGGAACACTTTAAACCATTTATATTATAAAAAAGTACATAATACAACATTCATTTCTAAACACACACCCACAGTATGTTTACTAATTTATGTCATACTATTCAATGACAGTAAAATGCCTTAATGGAATTTAAACTAAATTCATTTTTACCAATTACAAACCTGACACCAGCACAGGTTATCACTTGTTGTTTGTTTTTAAGCTCTATTATTGTCACTTATTTCATAAAATGCCAACTTTTCTGCTGTAAAAACAGATATTTTCATATCATTTTGATTAAATATTGACCATTCTGAGTGATGATAATACCATTGTTTTCAGGGCGGGATATTTGCGACTATGAGATGAAACTCGGCTGGGGTAAAGCTGTCCCAATCCCACCACACCCTGTATACGTTCCCCCTGCTCTGATGGAGCGCACATTACCCCCTCCCCCATCAGGCTTGCCATTTAACGCCCAACCCATGAACCCAGCCAAGAAACCGAAAGGTCACGGGGTTCCTCCTGATTTTGTCGACCAAGAAGACTTCGAAAATGTAAGAACCAACTTTTTCAACTATATTTGCCTCGTATTCTATTCCACATCTGATGAAAACACTGAGCTACAAATAATTCAAATTTTAAATGAAAAGCGGTTAAAAATTCACTAAAATCCAACTTATTATATTGCTGACTCTATCATATTTTTGTTTAGCGTTTTAACTAAGTTTGCACTGTTATGCAATTGTATTTAATGTGAGATTTCCCAAACCTACTGAATAATACCTACTACTGTGCTCTATGCCCTTTACCCACCGTAGAACTTTAAAGTTTTAAACACTTTATCAACACCCGATACTTTCAAATATGTTCCATCTTCGTGTTGTTGTGCGTCCTGGTCCATCTGCGCTGCTCAATCCTACAACAGACCCTGAAAAAATCCGTTGTTCGGGTGGTTGTGCCAACGGAGAGGTATCATCGGCAACGCTACATTTCAAATATTTATTTCCATTAACTCTATATATCTAACTGTTATCTCGTATTTTATTGTATTTTTAACTACCAGGTTGCAGGTCCTCGACAATTTGTTGGCAATTATCTTTTACTTAAAAAACTGTTTAGAGTCAATTTTTAGAAATCATCGGACACAATTTTGGACATCAATATTAGATATTCTTATTATTTATCTACCTATAAGTATAAAGTCATTCCTATATCCTTAAAAATATATGCAAAAACCAAAATATATGTTACTTATTTAAAAAAAATTTTTTTTTTAGTCTTGTTAAAAAAGATATAAATGTCTAAAGTTTTTAATTATCTTTAACAAAGCCTGATTTTACTGCAATAACATTATATAATTCCCTTTGGAGAAAATGTAAAGCATTTTTTCTAGTTTAATAAACGAAAAGATTTTTTTTTAATTTACCTAACAATTAGAGAGGCCTTTGCAGGTCCATAAGTAATCTTTCCCACAGGAATCTGCTGGCACTCATCCATAGGATGATTGAATTTGTGGTGCGAGAAGGCCCCATGTTTGAAGCCATGATTATGAACAGGGAAATAAATAACCCCATGTTCCGGTAAGGTTTTTGATATTTTTCGAAATGAAATGTGTTGTCTCCAATTTTCAAAACTTAAAAGTAAAAAAATGTTTTATTTTAAACTAAATTCTCTGTGTTAAATTACAAAATCAAAAGAGTGAAATCTAAAAAAATTTCAACTTAAAAGTATAAATGTGTTATTTAACTTATCCAAATAAAATGATAAAAAAAAAACTTGTCCCACAGGTTTCTCTTCGATAATAAGAGTCCAGCTCACATCTACTATCGTTGGAGAACATTCTCTGTGCTACAGGTAATAACAAATTCTAGAAACATACAAAAACATGAAAGTAACCAGGGTCTTTAATTGGGCACTTTATATTTAATGCAAATGTTAAAGAATTTTATAATGCTAGAAATAGTGTGAGATAATACATAAAGCCAGAATATTTAATTTCTGTTTATTGATACTTTACATTTTTGGAACTGCTCATCAATGGAATAAGTACTTTTACAAAAAGTCCTATTAAGATTAAAATGATTATTCTTTCTATATCTTAAAATTTTATGCTTTAAAGAAATGAAATTCCTCCTCTAGGGTGAAAATCCATTAAACTATCGTACCGGAAAATTCCGGATCTTCAAGAATGGGTCATTGTGGCAACCCCCCCCAACCAACCCCTACTGCACGGGGCTGGATGAAACTGACTCTGAGGAAGAATTCCCCATGCACAAGTCGGCAAAAGTGGAAGAGAGTGGGAAAAATACGGAACCGGACAAAGTGAAGGGAGAATTGAAAGAGGAGTAAGATTTAAATTTCATGTTTTTCTCTTAATAAAAATTTAGTGTCACAATGTTTTTTAATTAAAGCAGTCATATCCTTTATATTTTAGTGAGCACTGCATGAACACATTGTTGCCAAAAAGTCCATTATTATGTAAAAGTATATGCACACTAGTCTGGTTAGAAAAATTATAACCAATATATTTAAGTCATTTTAAGTAGAAATTGAATTTACATTTAGAATGCAATGTGGAAGTTTAAAGCAGACCTGCAGTTTACGTCGCCTAATGGGTAAACGTTTCTGTGCTCTTGCAGTCTTACCAACAAGTCAACCATATTGAAATACTAGAAAGACCCACACAGTGCTACTGCAATTCGACTGTGGATACAATCAACCTGATATACGCAAAGCCATACTTCACTGCCCACTTGGACACTGGTCAACCAGCTATCCAATGACGATAAAACTTTCAATTTCCAGGGAGCGTGACAAACTAGAAGATCTGCTGCGTAGCTTGCTGCCACGTCAGAAACTCATTGGGGAGGCCATGATCTTCTGCATGGAGCGTTCTGACTGTGCCGAAGAAATAGTTGAGTGTCTTGCCGAGAGCTTGTCGATTCTAGAGACGCCGCTAACGAAGAAAATAGCCAGGCTATATTTGATCTCTGACATCTTGCACAACTCTTCGGCGAAAATTGCAAATGCTTCGTTCTTCAGGAAACAGTAAGTTGTAGCATGAACTAACTTAACAAGCTGCCAGTATACTCATGGGAGATCATACTGCAGACATTGCTCCAATCAAATAATTCCAACTGTTTCTATCTCTTTTAAATCAATAGAAATCAATATTGTATGTTTCCAACATATAACGAACTGCGTATGACATACTCAAATTGTCTTATATCGGCTACAAATCAACCTGTTATTCCCCACACAGACTTGAATTGAAACTGGAGCAAGTGATGCGAGATCTCCATCTGTGCCACGAAGCCATCAGCAGTCGACTGCGAGCCGAGCAGTTCAAACAGAAGGTGCTCTCCTGCTTCAGAGCTTGGGACGACTGGGCCATATACCCTGATAAGCTGCTCATTCACTTTCAAAACACCTTCCTGGGTTTAGTGGGTGCAACTAAAAAGCAAGAGGTGGGTTTGTGTGGAATTTCCCCTTATGCTGATTGCTGCAGCATATTTGTTATTGGGTCACCAATTTATCTTCAAATGTCGTTCATTTTTTATTTTTAACCGAATTTCCAGGTTTTGGCAAAGCCGATTGTTGAAAGTATTGTTGATCCTGTTGATGAAGTTGATGAAGATGTTGACGGAGTTCCAATCGACCACAAACTTGATGTTGATGGAATGCCGCTGGACGGAGAACCCCTGGATGGGGTGCCACGTCAGTTATTTGACTTTTACATAATCACCCCCCATTGACGCTGAACTGGTTGACCCCTGTTGGCAAGATGTTCTGTTATCTTATTATTACAGTAACATTGAATGTGCTGTGGTTTTATATAATCATGCAACAGACAAACAACTACACTCTAATGATCAGCATATTAAAATGTTCATATAACAGCCATGCCATAGCCACACAAATGAAAATACATATGTTTGATCTTCTGTATGTAGACTTAAGCCACACAAATGAACATACATATGTTTGATCTTCTGTATGTAGACTTGCTTAAAAAATATTAGGGATTATTTACGTAAGAAGTGGACTGGAAAAAATTGGTGCTTTGGTCCCTGCCATGTTTTATAAAGCATATGCATGATACATGTGTTACTGTTGTGTAATCTAGTCTGAATTACACTATCATCCCTAAACACCTGAGAATCATGGAAAGATTGTTCAATACAAATAATAATATTGTGCTCCAGCTCTTAGTAGCTTTTTGTACATAGTTAATTTAGATGACATTAATTTTCATGATGTCGAAACCATACCTATCTGCATGGAAGAGGTTTTGTAAGATCATTTTTGCGCAGTGGACAAGCCCACGGAAGTAGTGGAGCAGCCGAGATTCGTCCAATCTAAGTGGGAGACAGTTGATCCGGAGGAGGTGGAGGCGCAGGCGATGACGACTTCCAAGTGGGATCAGCTGGAGAACCAGAGTCTCGATGGTGAACCACTGGAGGATTCCAATTCGCAGGTCGGTGTGGTGGGGTTATTGGTGGGGCTTTGAAGTACTTTCTACCCCCATTATTTTGTAAGTCAGGAGACCCTAGGTGTTTGGTCCAAGACTCCAGTCTCTAGTTTTCTAACATGATTACGGGTTAATAGGCTACCTTGATTAGTTTGCTAAAGATGTGGACTAGACTTGGTCGTGTTCAAATAACTTGTAAGATAAAAAATCTAGAAAGTTATAAAAGTAAGGTTGCTGTGCTTTGAATTCATTATAATATTTTCAGGATGAAAACTACCTCCAGGAATTAAAGTACGATGAATCAAAACGAGCAAAACTACGTGAAATTGAGGTTTGTGTTTCATAACTTAATAACCTTGTTATTTTAAAATATGCAAATTGCAGAGTGATTTCTTTTGCTGAAATAAATACGCATTGGTTTGATTATAATGTCTAATTTTTCCTTCAAATTAATGGCATCTGAAAGTTAAGTGATTTAAAAACTACTACTATCCCCAAACGAAACAGGTGAAAGTGATGAAATTTCAAGATGAGTTGGAATCCGGCCAGCGAGAGCGCAAAAGTGGGATTTCCATTTCTAAACAAGTGGCTCAATACAGGGAGAAGCTTGTTGAAAGAGTAAGAAATCGTTTTCTATGCTTTTAAAATCTTCAGCAGCTTCAGTTTTAAACCTTTAGGAAACTGCAAGTTACAAAAGTACAAAAACGCAAAACTCAATTAGGATATAAACCAATATTTTATCTAGATCAATGAAAAAGAAGAAAAGAAACAAACATCAGATAAAAAGAAGGAAAAACGGAGGTAATTGAATTTTATGTAAAAAATAGTTTTCTTTTCTTAGGCAAAAGTGGATACAGTATTTGATGATCATCCAAGTCAGCAAATAATACTTTTTTCTCTCAAAAACCCAGGGGACAAAGTAGCGATGAAGAATCTGATGACTCGGACAGATCTAAGAAAAAAAGACGGAAGAAAAATAAGGAAAACTCCGGAACCCCCTCACGAGGTGTTGACATGGGAACTCGTAGTTGTGCGGATGCCGCATAACCTACATTTGATTTTCATGGGCTATTACAATGTGTTTGGTGTTTTTATTGCTGTTTAGGATTGCAGTTGCACATTTTGATTCTGTCATGAAGTGACAATGTATATTACCTGCTATGTATGAGCGCAACTATCATACTGTGTGTATGAAATGAGTTTGATCAACAAACAACTGCTGTCCACAAACAAATGTTTCTCCCACATGCTAATCATCATAGAAGCATTGTTGATCAATCCAAAAGTTATTTGAATAAAAAATGGTTTAGTGTTTAAAACATTTTTCAATTTCTCAATAGGTGCATTGGTCGCATACGGCAGCGACGATTCAAGTGATTCGATGAAGAAATATACTCTCTCGGCCAAGAAGAAGAAATATTCAAGCCATGCTAGGTGAACTGAACTTGTACCTTAAAACTTTTTAAGGACTCACTATACATCAAAGATGGTCACATTTTACAACCCCCAGTTTTAAATTACTAATACCTGGTGTTTTTACTTAATGATATTCAAATTCTGCCCCCATAGGTCCCGCTCACGTGAGAGATACAGCCGGAAGTCCCCGGACCGGCGAAGATCGAGAAGTCCCCATCGATCGAAGAGATCCCGATCGCGATCCAGGGAGAGGAAGAAGAAAAAGAAGAGCAAACACTGAAGTCGACAACTATTCCTGACATTCTGCATTTTGGGTGGAAACGTGCCTCAAAAAGCCAAAAAATTGTCCGCACCCCAAAAACTTTCAAAACTATAAATTTCGTTGTTTTTCCAGTAATATTCATCGATGCATGACTACTGGCTAAGCTTTCTGCCAATTTCCTGTGTCAACAACGGGTGCCAACTTTAATTCTGCCGAACTAAAATCTCTCAAACCACCGAACTGAAATCTTTGAAATTACCAACTCTTGCAAAGTTTCTTTGGGTCATCAACATTTTATACGAAAAAATACTAAAAGCTGATTTCATGTAAAAGTACAGTTCTTCGCCTTAACTAGTTGCAAAACAAATGAATAAAATGTTAAATTGTTGTAATGTATGTATTTCAACAAATTTTAATGAAACAAATTGTCAGGTAACTTTAATAACTGCTAATAGAAAAAGCAAGCATTTTTCGTTAATGTTATGTTTTAGTAAAAAAAAGCTACAAAAATAGAAACTATAAAAGTACAAAAAGAAATGTGCAAGCAAGGCTATAACGAGCAGAAAAACATTGTATCACAGTGTATATTGTGCACAGTGCTGCATAAAATACTTTGAACATTGAAAGCACCCATACACAAATTTTGGAATCACTTATGTCACAATTTGTGTGTGGTGTATTGTAAGATAGGCAAGTGTTCCAACTTTACTGCTTAGAAAAACACTGCACTGGCTATTTGCCCAAAAAGGTTGCCAATTTCAGGAAATCCAACTAGTGTTAGAGCCGCTTGTGCAACCAATCTAGAGCGGATGTGGCAAAACTGTTACAAAGTATGTATGAGTCAATGTAAAAAAACTAGGTAAAAATATTAATAAATGAAGCAAGAAAATAGTTTGTTCAAAATTACCCAGAAATATTTCAGGTTTTGGGTCAGTTTGTTCCAGCAGATTAGGAATACAATTCACATGGTTTGGTCATCGTCATATGTTAGAAACAATTAAAATTTAAGCTTCCGAAATACGAAAAATTATTAATTGCCTACTACAGCAAAAACTTAACCAAATGCAGCGAAAAATACATGCTTACAATTTGTACTGTATTAACAATATTGATCGATATTTATTTGGTTCTTCGTCTGGTCACATAGGAAGGTTTTGCGGACAATTTTCGAAGCTCGCTCAACGCTGAATATTGTGGACGATGCCACACAAGTGCACCACCGAGTGACGTTCCTGGTTCGGTGAGATTTCTATAGTAGTTCATTGGCAAGTGGTGGAAAGGTTTTGCTTGTCGAGTCGCACTGCTTGGTTTGCTGCATGAATTTATATTTATCGCTGGTGGGTGGAATATGTGCATTTGACAGAATACTACGTGCCATTGGTACTTGGATTCATCATAGTATATCGCATACTTCAAAAGCTTTGCAGTGTGTATAATATGATTGAGACGTTGTTTAAGTTATAATTGAAAGATCAATTTAGTTTAAGTTTACCAGTTTGTTAAATACATTGTCCAAGGAAACTAGCACGCATCTGGGTTTAGTTTAAACTATTTTTTGTTTCCACAATGAAAACCTGAAGCAGAACTATTGATAAAAATTTGGAAAACGGCAAAACGACAGTCGTTAGAACACGTCTAAAATAAGCAATCAACTATCAAAATTCTGTATAATTAGACGTGGCCCCAAAACCCAAATAAAAAAATAAATAAAAATTGAAAAAAATAAGTTACAGGAATGGATCTGCAACCCTCATTATATTAACATCACACTTTACCTTGTTCCTTTAGTCGGCAGCATATTGGTGCCAACCAGGTACCCAGGCAATCGTGGAGAAGTTATAAACTTTCGAATTTCTTCCTTTTCTTTGTGCACATTCCTTCCATCAGCCAACCAATGCGTGGCTGATAATAATCCACCTGGGTGTAAAGGTTATTCAACCAACCTCATTACATTAGAGCAATGGGTCTTTACATATAACAACACATTTGGAAAATCGTCATACTAAAATACTGAAATAGTTGCAGCAACCTGACTGTGGTCTTGCAGTATATGAGGATTGCTTAAAGCACTCTTGACTGTCACTTTATATGCCCGTAAGTATTCTACTTATTTCGATATAAATTGTTCAAAATGTCAGAGTTAAATCAGTAGTTTGTTTAGCTTTACTGCATGTGACAGAATGGTAAAACAACATCAGACTGATAACTTGAAGGTTGCATATTCGAAACTAGTTGCATGCTAGTTGTGAGGTTCCTTGTCCATCGCACTTTTTAAACATTGCTCCATACCAGGAAATTCTAACGGCACAAAATTCTGGTTGTTATGTTATGACTAATTATAACTTTATCACTTATTATTAAAGCAATGACTCGAATTTACTACAACTGTAATATTTTTGGTAACTAAACAGTTAAAAATTCCAAAACACACAGAATGTCCATAGTTATCTTATGACCAATCCTCCAATGCATTTTCCATGCAAGAATAGAAATGACATATTTATTCATATGATTACTTAAAAATAACATAACTTTTGTTTGGAAGTACTTAAACATTTAAATAAGTTCATATGTGAAAACTACTGGGTGTGCCAGCTGTGCCAGGTGTCCCTACACAGCACACATAACACATATTTACCTTTAGTGTTGTAAGTCTTTTTACCCAAGGTTACGTTTTCACTGGTAACTGATGACCTGGTTCTCCCCCCCAAAGAACGCGTGGAGATTGATGAATATGTCTTCTTCCTCAACGGGGCAGCTTTGATGGACCCATGCTCTGGGGAGGTGGGTCTTTGTGGTGGGGGTTTCTGCATCCCTTTGACTATTCTACCTGTGTTGAAATAGGATCGTTGGCAAAGGGTTAGAAATGTGCTATAGACTTATTGAAAACAATAATAAACATATGTTTCTTTCTTCAGATATTTCAAAGATATCGTTTAATTACCTTTGCCTTGGTTAAAGAAAATCTGCAGTGTGGGGATGGTGAAAGGTTATGCTTACTATTATGCTTGTTATAGAATAAGGTTACTTATATTTATCCCAAAGGTATAAAAATGCATGGGCCATTAAAACATGCCCAAATATAATTTACCAGAACAAAATTTGCCCACAATCAGGTTATCGGAAGTACCAAGTATGATGACATGCAATAGATATGTTTCTTTTAGTGTGTTGATAAAATATCATTTAATTCAAACAATATTGATATATGGTCCAACGACACACACTCGTTGCGAGGCGTTTTGCAGCTTCGAGCATACTGCCAATCCTACTGGTGCAACGATGTGTAATAAATGCAAATAATGTGATAATTATATTTGTAACCCTTGCAATGCCAAGCAGGTGTTATTAATTAAAAACTTTTGTATTTTAAGCATGTAATTATGATGGATGCAGCATTCCCAACAAACCAACCTTTCAAGCCAAACTTATCAACGACCATCTCTTGGAATCCTTTATCATGTGAGAAACCGGATCTAGATGATGCAGATGACCTCCATGCCTCAGTTCGCTGGAGTTGAAAGGAGGAGGCGCTTCCAGGGCGAGATTCCATGTCGTCGATGTGTGGATTCTGCTCTTGGAACATGACTTGCTTGTGACGGGGTATCACTGCACTCAGCGGACGTGTTGCTTTATGGGGCGCTCTGTGAAGTTGGAAATTTTTAAATTACCCGATATTTAAGACATAGAGTTGTAGTGTGGATGAGAAAGGTGCAGCCATGCACTGGTATGGTCGGCATCTTTGTCTCCATACCATCCACTGGGAAATAAGTTCATTTGGTTCGGCGATCACACAAAAAAGGGTATGGAATCGAAACTAAAGCATGGCTCAGTTTGTTGCATCTTTGGACAATGTTTTTAGCATAATATACATGAACCCAGTGAATTTATGATTTTAACTAAAACAGTATAATCATCTCAATTATATAGAACACAATGCAAAAGCTCCGATAACCCGATGGTAATAACAATTTAATCTCAGGATTTCCTGTATGATAATACTCTAGTATTTTTTTCTTTTAGAAATAAACCATGAATATCTTATCCTATTATACTAAGTCAAAACCATGATATGTATTAATAAGTGCATGTAAAACATAAACATATAGGTAGGTGCACTGAAAAGGGTAAAAAACCCACATGTTGACTGCATGCTTAGGAAGTCTGGCGCTGTGAGCCCTTCTATGCTGCACATTCTGCTGCGTGGATTTCACCGACTCTTCAACATATGTCTTGCCTAATTTGGATTAAATTAGTTGCAATTATAAAATATACAGCATATATTACGTTACAATGTAAATTGGATGTACTGTAAACATCTGTAAACAAGGATGAAAAAACAATCTGATACACTAATGTATTTATTCCAGTGATGGTAAAATGACATAATAAGTGTCACATACTGTATGTCCACTGTTGAAATTTTTTATGTTAGCTTGTTGAAAAGAATGGAATTCCCTTGTTTTTTTTTATTGGAAGAAAACACAGCGAGTGTGGGGCTGATATAACGCAGGAAAGATTATCAAAGCTCCTGTACAATTGTGTAAAAACACATTTTTCTTCAAAGAAAAAAATTGCCTTGCAAACGATGTAACCGATAGCGGATGGCATTAAGATTTATTTGCACAGTGCATTAGATGGGGCGGGGATGTCGGTGAACCACAGTTTAGGTGGATCTGATATGAATCCATCCAACAATATAAACCTAGTAAAATTTTTAGTTCTGCACCTGGCCAATTGTCGTTTTTTAAATCGTTATTATCCTCTGGGACGAGGTAATCTTCATTGTCATCCACTGTTTCACGCTCGATTGATGAGTTTTTATTCAATTGTTCGTCATTGAAATGTTTTTCTACTGCATTCGTTGAGTCACTACCATTTGTGGTTGGCCTGATATTAAAAAAAATATGTAAATATCGTCCGAGCCCGGTGGTCTAGCGGTTAACTGCGTCGCCTTTCAATCGAAAGGTTGCAGGTGCGAAACTGGCCTACAAAACCCCGGGGTTGTGTGTCCCTTGGGCAAGGCACTTTACGAACATTGCCTGAACCCAGCGGGATTAATGGGTTCCACCAAATTGAAGGAATTTGTCTATCATATACAACACACTGCAATAGCTCCGGTAACCCTGACGAATGGGCGCGAGGTGATCTGAGGATTGCCCATGTGATAACCCCTTAGGTTTTCCCATTCACGGGGATAAACATGAATATCCTATCCTATCCTATCCTATGTCAACCAAGGTATAAGGGAGTTGATAAGCCAGTATATACTTTGATTGCCTGGTGTGCTTTGGTCTAAGTAATATGTGAATTGGTATAGAGTTAAACCCAATATCATTGACACACACTGTAATTACTTTTAAAGCCTCCGAGCCTTATGGATACAATATAATGTTTACACTAACCTTTTTATTCAAATTTCAATAGTTAACATACAACAACATATTTTATGTTAGTTCATGTGGTTGTCTAGCTTAAATCTAGTATTAATTTTAACTTGTCCATCTTACATTTTTATTGTTTCATTTTGACCAGGTTCGCTTTATGACAAATCTCCATCTGCTTTAAGATCATGTGCAAACCCCTTAATCATCCCAGGTATGTCTTGCAATGATGATTTGACTACATTTTCCAAGTTTTCATTCTCCAGCAAGTTATGCACTTCGTCAGAATATTGGGTGATAAATGCTTGATTTTCTGCATCATTTTGGGGCTCTAAATCTACTGGGTTTTCCCATAATTCCGATGCGCTGAGAGTTAAACCAGAATTCTCGATCGCATTGCTCAAATTGACATGCATTTTTTCACAGAAAACAGTGGAGAGACTTTGTGTGGTGTTGGCCACTTCTTCTGGTTTGTTTTCACCATGTTGGTCTTCGGATTGGTCCAGCACACAAACAATTGAGCGTTGTCTGGAGATACATTTCAACCTTATATGATTGTCATGGTTGTAGTTTTGCATTAATATGTTGGACTGCATTAATGATGTGTGTCGTTGGGCAAGTTACTTAATAGATGCTGAAAAGATTACCGAATCATAAGCTTGTAAATTATGTTGTTTATGGCTGACAGTAGTAGCCATAGAATCGAACCTAGATCCTCTCAGTTACTGACTGTGTCATGTTTAATTACCTTTTTGGTGAATTCCTGGTCATCGATTTTCTGTCTGCTGGTATGTTTAATTTGTCGGTGGAAACAATATCTAGGAATAAGGATGGTTAATCTGTAATATTTATCCAGAAGATGGGAAAACATGTAATTATAACCTCAACAGAATACCAAATGCCAAAAGTGGGGCTAAACATTGATTTTTTTAGTGTGACAGTGTTTGATAATTTTGATAATAGGATAATACTAATTAAAATTTCTCGTCAAATCACCTTGCGCCCACCCTCGGGTTACCGGACCTATTGCAATATGTTGTGTCTGATTTACAAATTTCTTCAATTTGGTAGAACTCAATAATCTGCTGGGTTCAGGCAATGTCCGTTAAGACTTTAAGTGCTTTGCCCAAGGACACAGCAGACTGGTTAGCGACCAGTTTGGTACTTACAACCCTTAAAGGCGACGCACTAAACCACCAGACTAATCTGTCAGACATGTGTAAAAAGCTTTGACTTTTCAGAAAACTACTTCAGGCAATTAACATACGACATGTGAAGTGCACCACATGCATAGCCAGTGGTTGCAATTGGAACAGATTTGGATGCTCCTGTTTAACCAAGCATGGCATAGCTTAAGGACACACACAATGAGAAGTGGTAGGTTTCCATATCACAACGGTTCATATATAAGGTATGTCACATACTATAATAAGCACCGATAACTTGACTTGATATAAGGAATTTTGTTTCTTACCGCAGAGATAGCAAGTAAATAAAACACAAAAAATGTATTCACCAAGAAACATTGAATACCTGCCATCAATGCTTTAGTTTGTAGAGTAACCTTGTCCCCTACTGAGCCAGTGGGCCTCCAGTAATGAGCTTGTTTGTCGTATTCCAACCTATGCACATCCACATAAGCGTAGTGTTCTTCAGCATTCTGTGTTTGAATCACCACTGAGCCATTGGCAGCTGAAAAAAAATAGTTTCGATGTGTATCATGAGTTTGGGAACAATGTACAGCATTTTCATTATTTCATACTAACCATTGTACAGCATTTGCATACACACAGAGGTAGTCGATTTTAGATTTTTATTATCCATAATCTTTTATTGGGTCATTCAAGAATATATTCAGCTACTACAATGATACAAAGAGACTTAACTTCTGTCCTAATTTCTTGTTTGTTTCAAATCGATTGTAATACTTTTAATAAACAATCAACTATGATTACCTGGTATGGCATCCATTTGAACCAAAGCAACATTCTGTTCAGGCATTGCGATAACCCGGGAAAGATTCTGAGCACCAAGCAACACATTTGAACCTAGCTCTAGAGCGGGTGTAGTGGAGCGATCCATGTAACTGCACGACTTTGGAACTATGCGACTGAAAGACAATGCCTTTAGAATAATATAGAATTACATGCTGTATTTATCCCCGGAAGTGGGGCAATGTATGTAGTTAACACCGAAATAATAAGAATACCAGGTTTAGATGGGTAAATTACTGGAGCTGTTTTATTATGTTAATCATTTTTTTAAATCACTTCTAAACAATACATTTTATTCAAATGTAATTTTGTTTTCCAAAGACATGAAAGCAGAGAATTATAGGGGGTGGAGATTACAGAATTCTAATTTCTGTAACCACAATATGAACTATACTGTCTTGTTCTATTCCTACTATAACCAGTGACTCCATGAGTTTTCATAGATTAAACTTTTACTCCACCTTGCTATATAGTTAAGTGGGCAAAAGTGTGACATCTTTAAAACAACTGGGTTCCTAATTTCATGCTTCCTCTATACTTACCTTTTTCCTGTCATCAAATGTTCCCCTGAAGAAAGAATCGCCGATTTTGGCCGCTTTGGATATGCTTGTGCAGTGTTAAGGATCAGTTTAACTTGCGTTCTGCTTTCGGCACTGGTTTGTGCCAACAGCAAGTTATCGCCAGTGTCATATTTCGATGTCTTTGTTGCAAAAAAATACAAATCGACAACTTATTAATAGTTGCTCTGCATAATATTCTACGCTAATGCAAGCTCTTTTTGTAGCTACTCTTCTACTTAAGTTGGGTAGCTTTTTTAGCTACTATGATTTAATATGTAAATTAATAAAACTAATGGCTTAAAACAACTAAAACTGTGTCCATTCTATACAATATTGTACCACTTCCCTAGCGAAATTATATTCTGACGAATGAACACAGTTTTTGTCTTAATCATGTATTTCATAATACTGGAATAAGCGGGGAAAAATAATGACAGAAGAACCACCTACATACCTCCTTATTTAGGTATATGTTTTGTCCACGAACAGCTCTTTCAATTCTACGCACAACACTCTTGCATATTTCCCTGTACAACACACTCGCATCTCCCTATGAATAATATAAATAATTAACAACTACTATATTGGGTATGGATCACTAGCATTCTGGTGGGAAGTAAATTCCAACATGCAATAACCGGTTAAGGTCCGGATTAAACAAATACCAACCCCACTAACTGACAGCTCTCTTGAAATGTGGTTCAAATGAGAAGCCAGTTTGGCATCCCCAGTAGCGATGTGCAGAAGCTTGGAAATACTTCGATGGTTTGTCGAAATGTAGTAGTAGAAGGAAGGCACCACACTCAGCAACAATACGAGCTCAGATGCCAACAGACATTGATGAGATTTCCATTCGATTAACGATCCACGCTTCGGTTTTGATGCATAGTATGGTGCAGTACTTTTCCTGAAATAGATATCTTTGATGACTGTCTAAAAAATGAAAAACAAACAATAAAAAAGAGTAACAATATGATACATCATAAAAATGGCAATGTCTATATAGAGCAGAATTTTGAGATTGGCATCCATCCGGTTAGAACAATTTTTTATTATGAGCAAACATGTGTTTCAGAATCTGTTTAGAGAACACACTATCCGGTTAGATGGCATTTTGTAAGGTACACGTCAACATGTAGGTAGTAAAAAAGTTGCAATAACTATAAAATCACTCAACCTGTGGTTGGGTGGGGCAGTGTGGGGTCTCCTGGTGTGGATGGGCAACCTTGTAGCATATTGTTTGTCCAGGTCTGAAAATATATATGACATTGGTAAGACTGGATATTAAATATCAGGTTATATGTACTGGATATAAATTCGCTGTGACACAAATGTCTAGCAAGTGACCAGATTCAATCCTTCAATCCTTTGGTAAAAGACAACAAACTAATCAAAAGACAACAAACTAATCCAAACTATCCAGCTAGACGTTTAGAATTATTACATCATGAATATTCCTTACTTTGATTGTATTTACTCTGCTGCATGACTCTGACCTCCAGCAAGTGGGAGACGGCATGGTACAAGCATAGGTATAATCTATCATATAATCCCCCAGTGTCAGCAGCTGCCTTGTTAAGATGGACTTCCCTGTCCAGTTTACAAGTGCTGACCAACAGACTTATCACTTCAACACAAACTTGGGCGCCAAGTTTGAATAAAATCATGGTGTTGATTCCAAATCTGCACAGAAAGAGTTTTGCGACATTGTGAATTTAAGTTTGGGACCATTTAAGTCAGCTTAAATTACTGCAAGATGTAACATTCTAACTCACACAGTTGGGATAGGAATACGGTTTTATTCCTGTGAATGGGACAACTCAGGGAGTGGTATAACACAGACAAATGCGAGATAACTTATACCCACAATGGAATATTGGAGCTATTGAGGTGAATTGTGTGTGTTATATACATTGATATATTTTTGGTTTAACACATTAATCCACTGGGTTCAGGCAACATCCCATAAGGTGCCTTGTCACTGATTGGTTTCAATTCCACTACCCATTGGCTGATGGTCTGGTGCTAGGTGATGGTCTGATATTAGTTGAGCTAACTGACAAGACACTTTAGATTTCAGTGATATTGTTTACAAAGAAGTTCAGGAAGTACAATTCCCATCCTCACTTATATTCTGTGTGGTTAAATGTCTTGGTAACGGCATCAAATACAAACACCAAAACAAGTTACACTCATAAATTAACCTTACAGTGGATTAAGTTTGGCCACAGACAATGTTTGGTCAATAAGTTCAAGCGGTAAATCAAACTCCAGGAATGAAACTAAAAGCAGAAGCAGCATGTTGCATCGCTCTGTACTTCGGTGCCTGAAAATGGAAATATTATTTCAAGCAAAACAAATATGTGTTTTTAAGGCAATTTTCAAATTGAGATGTTTTAAATGGTCAATACGTTTATTTCATTTGGTAGAGTATTAAATTTTGTGTTATTACATTGCAGGCATAGATTCACTGGAAGATAAAATGGCTGCAACAATAAGCGTTTACATGTCACAATGATCAAGTGTTTGGCTTTGTGTATCACAATAGGAAGACCTGGTGAGATTTGCACTGCTAATGTTATTATCCACAGTGTCACCAACCCGGGTAAATATTATTTCAGACTATTTCAAGTGTGTTATAAAAGAACAACTGAACTGAAATACTACACCGTATTAACTTACACAGAAACTGAAATGCAAATCATAATACATATTATTTGTAAAATTACAATGGTTAATATATCAAAACCACAATATTCTAAACACACTTCTTAGTATAGATAACACAACCAATGGTGTTATAACATGATGGTGTTATAACAATGGTGTTATAACATGAGGCAATCATCTGATTGTAATGTGTTGTTTATTTTAAACTATGAATAGCAACATTACCTAACCACAGTTTTTTGTTTATTTCATTAGTTCCTTAGTTCTTACATGCTGATGGTATGAGGCACTACCCATGAGCGTACCAGCAGCAATATTGGCCTGCTTGATACACACCTTATGACTCTATTCATTACAGTCCTACAGGTGTACCTGTTATTTATTATGTGACTCAACCAGTTCGCTGGCAATTCATTGTGTACAGATGTTTTGACAATAATTGAGAGGTCCTTTGAAAACTGGTCCGCCAAAAATAATAATCTTCTTTTATCGGTATCTATAAAAGCACAATAACTTTTTTAAATCTGCTAGCAATTGGTTGTAAAAACAGAAATTGGCAATATTTATTGTCCTTATTTACTAAGCGCTCAATTTTATATTTCATTTAATAGTTTTTAATGAACGATGCTGGGCCAATTTTTACTATTTTCCACCATTGATTACTTAGAATTTATTCCTTAAATAGTGGGAAAAGCACAGGAGTTATAAACACAAGTATTAAACAGATTGCCCACAAGTTTATTATCGGATTTATGTTCCGGAACACAACCCGCTAGCCAGTGGTAGGATTTAATGCTGCAACCTTTCGGTTAACCTTGTGGTGTGTTACAAATGCTCCAATTTTACACAAACAAACTTTAGTGTATGTGTACTGTAATCATGCTACCAACACCAATACAGTGTGATAAATAAGTTACTAAAAAAGCATTACTAAAAAAGCATTAGACAATTAACATTGTCTTATTTTTCTATAAATTTTAATTCATTTAAAAAGTTTTGCAAAAAAGTTAAAATCCAAATAAAAAACTTTTTACACACACCACTATTTTGAAGACCATTCACTGGGAAACTGGCAGTGAACTCATATGTTCGACAGCCGTGTATCGACCCATCATTTGCTTTGCTTGTTAAAATGGTTTTCTCGTTCAGTTTGTGCCTCTGGAATTGTACATTAAAATTAGAGCTAATTGCTTGCATTTTTATAGTATCAGATTTGGATTTACACAACAGCCAAGGAGTGTTGAAGTAATGACAATGGCATGTGATAACGCTACTTACATTTTTCCATACACAGAAACAAAATATGACTATCCTACATATCGCAATGAAAAGTAGGTACCCACCACTGGATGACTTGAAAGTGCTGAGTCATGAAAAAAATGATGAACTTGCAATCTTTCAGCTGAAGTGATCAGTCTCCCATCCAGCATCCAAATACTTGGCAGACAATCAATCACATGCAACCTGTAGTAGGTGTCCTGGGGGGTTTGAACATAAAAGGAACATTAGGACCAGATAAAGAATTAATTTTATTCTTGGGATAAAAAACAGGTCATAACATGCGATGTCCAGATAAAGCGTAATGCGGAACACGAATGCTTATATTAGTTAACATACCTACTAGATTTTGTAAAATATCTTTACCTACATCATATACTCTTGTTCAACTTTTATCTTTTTTGGTTAGAAATAATTTACCCAAAAATCGACTAATATGTTTATATATATATATATATATGGAATGTGAAGATGTACGAACATTGGCAAGCCCAGAGTTTCCATGCAAACGCAGGTCAAGAATATGGACATTGCGCAAATACGAAAGTTCGTTCCAACATATCAGATTGTTTGACAAGTCCAACGTTCCGATTGCAAACATTTGTGCCAGAGAAGAAAGGCTCTTGATCTGTTTGACAAAAGCAGTAAAAAAACATGGTAACAAACAGAAATTGTAGTTAGATATCTAGGAAAGGCATATGATAACCTGACCGTCTGTCATGTTAAAATAAATTTATATTGACCAGAAATATCATAATACACCATTTGGCCAATTTGAGTGTTCAAGAACTATTATAATTTGGTATTAAATTTATAACTACTAGAAAAAACATATATAATGTCGACCAAAAATATTGGCTCTATACATGTACATCTATTATTTCCTCAATCCTCACATTCATTTTTGCTTTGGCTCCATACACATTTTTTTATTTTACAGTTGTCCTTCTACAAGTCCAACATTCACCTACCCTTAGGATTGTTTGCATAGAATCTGTGGCACGAAACCTAAAACCTTGTTACAGATATGTTCACCTGACTAAACAAGACCCATTTATCAAATAATATTTTTATGAAACCTTATTATTGGAAAGATCAATCCTCCAGAGGTTCAGACAAGATTGATAATTATCGAATTCCTCTAAACAGTTGTTACTTAGATCGATGCTTTGCAGTCTTGGGCAGTTTTCGATCCCCTCAACCTCTCCTGAAACAGGGGTATGCCGTATAATACATAGCTGTATTATGGATGGTGGTAAAATTAAAATTGAAGGATTTATAGCTAAATTTTGTTGTCGAAGATACTATTAGTATTGTTTATTGTCAATAAAGAACTTGTACCCACAGTCCAGTTGCTCCAGTTGCCTGAAGCAGCAGTTACAAAGTGTTTCATACAATATACATTGCTTTAAATTTGTCGACAGCCCATTGTTACAAAATCTTTTGGATAAGGAGCTTAAAAAAATGTCAGTAACTGGTGTGCTGTATATTTTAATACCAAAGTAGAAAAATTATAAATTATTTTCTCACTCCTACACAGATGACTTTACCTTTGCACTGTTTGTTTAATATTTTTTTTGTTTAACCTTGATATTATTATAGAAATAAATTTTATTTTTCAATAAATGTGAATAAACAAAACATGCAAATTAGCTCACCTATACCAAGGTTGGTTAGATCTAAGTGAAGAACATCTGCAAGGGATCTTTTTGCTCGTTGGCGTAAAATCTGAAGAGTTTTAATATGTTAATTACTCAATGTATTTTTTTAAATTCTGCCATTATGGTCGAATGGTGGACTGCGGTGTGGAGTAGTGTAAAATCCAGTGCATTTTGCGGGGAAGTTTACATGAATAGAATATGCTTTTTTTTTCAATTTAGAAATATGGATTTAAAAAACTTTTTTGATTTCAAAACACCTTATTATGTCCTTTGATTAATAACGTAAAATTAAAAGTCAAGGCATTAGCCTATACATACAATTTTACACATTTGGATTTTTTTATGTGAATTTACACTTATCTTAATTACCTTTGGTGTTATCTTCATGTTAAAGCATTTGCTATTATCCGTTATTCAGCGAATTCTCCGACGTTGTTGGTTGGTGGGCAGCTTGGCGCCAAATGAATTTAACGCCAATAAAAGTCCATTACAGTCATTTTCTACCAAGCTACAATTTTGACCATTTACATCTACTGTGTCTATTAAGTAAATACTGCAAATAAAATATCGATTTGCAACATATCTACAAAACATATCAATAAAAATAAGAAAGGAATATTTGGCAGAAGCAGAACCCCGTTGTTGAGGTTATAGCGTCATAGCAATAGTACCATAATTCAAGCGGTTTAATGAGGTTTAATATTTCTGGTTGCACGTAATGAAGTTTAGTTTAGTTTATTCATTTTTGAATACATTTTTGTCGGGACAAAAGCATTTTATAGTGGTTGTACATTCAAGCAATTTAAACTTTTAAGGAGTTATTAAAGCCTTTTATGCCTTTGAAACCGTATTAAGTAGCCTATGTCATTAGATTACCGTTTTCCACAGTTGGGTCAGGTTTTCGAGACTATTTTACAATGTTCATCCATTGTTCTTACTACAATTACTAAAAAAATAATTTATAATTAAAAGCAACATTCGTTAGGTGTCCCGTTGTTAAGGATATATGTAGTTCCTCCTTGTCGGAAGATCAAACCGGCACGTGCCTACTCACCACCTCCGTCCGTATACCAACATTTTAGGCGCAGAACAAAATACTTTTTAAAGCAGACTGTTCGGTTGTGTTAAACGACAAGTGCAACTACTTATTAGCATATTTAGTTAGCGTAAAAATACGGTCCTCATGACGCTTGTTAGCCTCTTTATTACAGACT
>CH002300.1:887430-898314 GCA_000149265.1 Ciona savignyi
ATAAAGTTTTAATATCACATCCGCCGTCTAGTTGTTTCCAAGCTCGGTTGCAAACTCATGGTTTATGTGTCAGTAGTAATGTCTGTTGTCATGCCCACAGTACTTTAGTGCGCTTTTCAGTCGCATAACCGTTTTAGTTAGGTGGCCGTTCCATTTTCGCAAGTGTACGTGACCACGACAGTCACGTGCTTGCAGGTAGGATGTAGCTGCGATCTCGCCAGTACCGCTCATGTGCAAGATTATGTTCCTGGTTAAGGCACCAAATATGGTTAGCTTCTAGATATGCCTAGAAGGTTTTTCGTGGAGAAAGAAAATGAAGGAACCTTGTCCGGCCAGCTAGTCTAGCGGTTAAGTGCGTCGCCTTTCAATCGAAAGGATGCAGGTGTAACGAGAATTTTCTGTTTTATTTAAAACGACAGACCACAGTGAAAGTGCAAAATGTTAAAAAATAATAATTAATAAAATAACACGATATGGTTATAATTTTTTAGTTAACACATTAATGTTCAGTAAGTTGCATCATACACAGGTATATTCATGTTTGCCAGAGGATCCATTATGTTCTCAGCAGATGCCTGACGATAAAGTTTTAGATGTCGTAACTAAACTAATCCCAGGATGTTTTAAAAACATTGTTTAATTACGTTAAAACAAAGGCTAATCGGGATAAGTCGAACAGCAGATGTTTGGAACATATCATTAAAGAAACCTGTGTGAAACAACAACGATATATTGATTTAAAATAGATTGGTTTTGAGCATGATGGCAAGAAACTCATCTTCGTCCACAACCTCATCCCCATTGATATCGGCAACCTCCATCATGTCCGATATTTCTTTGTCCGTGAATTTCACACCAGCCTCCCGACATACACGTTTTAACGACGCCGCAGTAATGCTGCCGTCGTCCTCTAAAAGTACAAGCGTTCGAGATGATATTCTATATTATACTTGTTACTAGTAATTGCATTAATATGTTCCTGTAATATTATTTTGTAAGATGGTCTGGACGGGTGAGTGATAACACACTGGATTTCCAGAGGAAGATTTCGACTAGAAACCTTTTTTTTTAGTTTCCAAGTCTTTTAAATTATGTTTATTGAACCTGACGAATAGAGGAATTAAAAAAACGTTTTACCACTCCTAAAATAAACACAAGGGCCAATTATATTGTAAAAGTTAATGATAGTGGTGGTCCAGGGTGCTGGAGTAACAGGCATACATTCCCGGTCCCAGCGCTACCGTAGATCCGCCCTATTGTTTAGTTCTAAAAAATTTTTAGTTAAATAAAATTTTATGTTGATATATCTTACCTGAGTCTACAAAGGTTTTAAAGCCGTGTCGCACTTCCTCGTAAATATCCCGGGAATCACTTTGACGTTCTATGATGAACAACAAAAACTCGGCAAAGGCTATTTCCCTATAATTTAAAGTTTTATAAATTTTAACAAGAACCACCATTTTCTGCATAAAATGAGGACTTGATCAAGGATACGCATTTCACATGTCCAACAAAATGAAGAGAAAACAATAGTTGGTATAACACATGCAAACATGATATCACTATATTATTGGGTTGACAATGCCTGTTTTGAAATAACTTGGTTAACAATTTCAATACGCCTAACTCTTTAGTTTTTGTCACTACTAAAAATTTTAAATACAATTAACTTTCTATAAGTGTCTTGCCATTTTAAAACCATGTAAATAATTTTAAGATAATACAACGACCACCAGGTAATTTTCTTTCTTTGTATTGCATGAGTAGTAGAGAAATTCGCAAAAATACATGGACCAGAAATTTTTGAATGTATCTTCACCCACTGGGTTATACAACATCCTATTGTATGGGTTGTGGGGGAATTCATAACTACACAGGGACCAGAAATATAGAATTGAAGTTATCTTTATCAAGGTCATAACCCTTTTCCCCTGTATCTTCACCCACTGGGTTATACAACATCCTGTCTCACCCCTGGTTCCGAGTGTCAACGTCCGCCATCATTTCTCTCACTTCGTTCCTTGATACTCGAAATCCAAGAATCTTCATCGCCCTGTGCAACTCCTTGATATCAATTGTACCGGAGTTATCGAGGTCAAAAGCTTCGAACACGACTTTTAAGTCGCGAATCTCTTGCATTGTCAGCTGCAAAGATAATATTGGGTTTATGAGAAGATTAGTCTTTAAACATTGTTTTTATTGACAACTTATTCTTATTGACAGGAAACTTCAATGAAACTAATATAATTCCATTGTTCAAAATTACAAGGGCATTGTAGAAAGCTTTGTGTTTTTTTGTAATTTCTTGACTAAATTTGTACAATAAAATTTATGTTTGTCGTACAAAATTGCATAGATGACATTACTGATTGTGTCTCTAGGAAATCGATTAAACTTTAAAACCAAAGTACCTGCTCAAACACCTTGTCAGGAAGCTTCATTCCCAAAAATTGTTTCTCGTTCACATCATTCGTCTTTAGAACTGTGAGAAGCTGAAAGGGTAAAAGTGTGTTATGTCAATAAAGGATATTTATAACATGGGGGTTTATTTGGGTTAAATATTATTTGCAAGTAAAGCAGTTACTCCTCCTTGCACAAATATAATATAGCTAAAAAGTAGAGAGAAAAACAGAAAGGAAAGATGCAAAATGGCCGTTTTGATCCAGGCATGTACATTCATGCACAACTTAAAAACAAAGGCATTACAACAGAAAAATACCTTTGCGTTTTCTTTAAACTTAATAAATTAAACTTGGCCTACTTAAACAATAACCACATCACTAAGCAATCTACTTTACAACCCAAAATTGCTCTGGTTGTAAAAAAACATGCAATTTACTCACAGCTTGACCGGGAGCTGGTACATCTGGTATATTTGATGGAATTGCTTCTGCCGGAAACTCGAAATCCGGTTTACTTTTTTTCCTTTCTTCAGAAATTGATTTTCTTTTCTTTTTTGTTGGCATTTTTTTGGTTAAAAAAAGTTTACTGATATACTTCAGTCGTTTTTAAATAGTGTAAAGCCCGTTCTACATCATTCAAAATTTTATCTGTAACAAAATAAAATGTAGGGGACTTTGGCGTCTCATGTGGTTATGGTTACGGCAATCACCCCATAGAAAACATATAGTTGCTAAATTTTCATTCCACGAAACTAAACTGAAACACATTTAAGACGCCCTTTTAATTATTATTTAGCTGACCATACGCTTTATAATTTATTGCAAATTAAATACTTTTTAAATTTAATACACTGTAAAATTCACTTATAAACACTTTCAATTTTCTTAGATGGGGAAGTCCCTTATTTTAATAATACTATAACTTTAACCAGGGTAACAAATGTAAACACAAAAAAATGTTTTTATTATTTAATAAGTAATACATTTTTACTTTCAATGTAAACAAATTTTATTTTAATAATAACTTTTATTTAAAAGTGCGATTTACTTGAAAATAAAAAAAGACTATAACGAATATATTGTTAAATATACCTCTCGAACTCGTGTTAAATTTAAGTTTACATATTGCATTGTTCATATCCATGTCATACTACACGTATCCAGACGTAGTAATTTAAAAGATAACAACCTGAAACAATGCACTGTAGTCGCAGATTGATAAAAGTTGTCTCTTCGTCATTGTCAACTTTGCAGGGAAGATGTGTGCTAAGAAGTTTGTCGATATCAACACCATTGAACTCAAATCAAGAAGAGTTATCTACAACACACCTAGATGGCGATCTTGAAGGTATTGTTGTGGATAAGCGGCATAACGTTAAGGGTGTAAATATTAACCAAACTTTGCGACACACTAGTAGTATGTTGGACTTGTAGATAAACTATAACAATGCTACTAATGTTTTTGTAGGTATAACAGTTCTTGGTTTAAACAGACCAGAGTCAAGAAATTCAATTGGTAGAAACTTGGGTAAAATGGTGAGTATTTAACTTGTTTGTCTCCTTGTATTCTTTTGTAATGATATTAATCGATATTCGATATTTTATACTTAACAGTGAGTAGGAA
Source organism: Ciona savignyi (assembly GCA_000149265.1). Lineage (NCBI taxonomy): Eukaryota > Metazoa > Chordata > Ascidiacea > Phlebobranchia > Cionidae > Ciona > Ciona savignyi. Next base: position 891,457 of record CH002300.1, read on the forward strand.
AAATATCCATCTTTTTGTTGATAAAAAAGCAGTTCAAAACTAGCTGATAACATTTGATTATGTTCTTAGGAAAGGTGCTTAACATCCATGTTTAAATGGCTATGTAAAGCGTGAACACATAGCAATAGCTGCGATAATTTAACTGTGGACACATTGTATCTTCAAACATGTTATAAAATCACCATCATTTTCCCTTACTTTAGTGGGTATACATAATCCTATCTATGGTTACTGGAAGAAAGTAACACACTGGTTATTACTCTCGATATGATCTTTTTAGTATTTAGTGTTTGGCCCGTATGGAAAGTACGTCAATTTTCGCCGAGATCTCGAGTGTGCACGCGCCAAATATTTAAGTGTGCAGTGTGCAAACGTCCAAGAGTGCACACTTCAAGTGTGCACACAATCTCATTTTTATTACTGTTTTACCAAAATCTTAAAAAAACATATTATTCTATCCGCAATCCTTCTTGTCTCTCAGCTAACATATCTATCTACATAACATAGGATCGGCTAAATAACAAAAAATGTACTGACAGTAAATTACCCGAGGTCCAGAGGTAGGTTTGTTCGCGATCGTGTGAAATTACCCAAGTGTGCAAAGACGCGGGGTAAAAAAAAAACTCGAGTGTGCAGCTGCCGTACTTTCCATACTGGGTGTTTGGTTTATCTTGATAAATGTAGGTTGTTTTTTGGCTCATTAAAAGACTTGCAGTACTACTATGATGTTGTTAATAAAAATGGAAAATTATTAAATTATACTACTTATATGGTTGTGCAGTAAAGCACTGTTTAAACCTGTCACAAATATCATGTATAGACTTGTATGTATTTATGTATATAATTTTATGTACAGTTGACAGAAGTAGTTGAAGAAATGAAGTACAACAACAACATTTGTGTGCTAATATTGCGAAGTATGGTGCCTGGTATATTCTGTGCAGGTACTATGAACATTATCACACTCTATGTACTTATGAACCAATCACTGGGTAGATGGAATTTTTGATTTGCTGTATCTACAAGAATATATATGCAATTAGGAAAGATACCTTTTCAAAAGGCTTTATCTATTCAGAATAAACTTTTAACATTTTCAAACCTGTGGACTTATCGAACATTTTAACTGTTTTGCCTGTTTTTAACCAAACAAACTGTTTATTCATGGGAATAAGACATTAATATACAGCCTTTCATTTGGTTGCTGTGTCTCCACAAGAGTTTTACCTGATCTATTGTTCGTTTGGTGCAAATAGGTTATAATCATTTTAGTTTTAAAGTTAAATTTTATTTGGTTGGAACAATATCTGTTTATTGCTTTGTGCAATGACACACGCGGACAGCACATAGCAGGTATTGAAAGTACAACTTTCCAGTAAGCATTCCAATTGCAATTGAATAAATTGTCCAAACTATCCTCAGGAGCGGATTTGAAGGAGAGAAGAACGATGAGTGAGAGTGAAGTTGGACCTTTTGTTGGAAGACTGCGTCAAATAATGTTTGATCTGCAGCAGTTCCCAGTTCCCACCATTGCTGCTATGGATGGCACTGCAGTTGGTGGTGGACTGGAAATGGCACTTGGATTTGACATGCGAGTAGCAGGTGAAACTATTGATGTAGTTTGTTATTTCAATATCATTAGATAGTCTAGCAACCAAAGCGTAACTATTGCTATGTGTTATGTATTTATTAGTACAAAACATTTTTTATTTTATTTGAGAGAAAAAAATGTAAACCCAGCCCAAAAAATCAAACCCAATGACTTAAGAAAGTACTAATTATATACCAGTTCGGATAACAACAACTGTAAAAATTTGATCAATCGAATAAATACCGCATGCCTTTCTACAGCTTTACATAACATCTGTGTTTTAACATTGATACTATTTTATTTGTAACAGCAATGTTTAATGTATTAGATTAAGGCAATGCTTGTTAAATGGTTGTCTAGAGATACAATCTCATTCTAGTTGGGTATTTGCAAACCTGTTGGCACTCCAACGCCTTAAACATTACTATTGTATTTATCACAGCATCTGACAGCAAGCTTGGACTTGTGGAAACAAAACTGGCAATAATTCCTGGTGGCGGTAAGATGTATTATTTTATTTTTAAGCTGATTATTAAGTCTTAAAATTCTCTCTTAAAACGTCAAATTTGTGGTTTCGTATGTAAGGCACTTATTTGTTGAATATTGTAAAGGGGAAGTATTTATAATCATCATTGTAAAGTTAGCAGGCTTGACAAATATTTATTTGGTGGTGTATACAACAAGGTTGTGTGCAGGAAGGCTAATGTGTGCACTGCAAAACAGTGCATAAAAATGGCTCGGCAGACTGTATGAATAGGCAAGTTCACTGTGTACGTGCTAACAATCCAAGCCGCACTTCATAGTCTACTTTCTACTCATAATGAATGGTTGTCAAGCTGGTTAGAGCTATATGGAATTAAAGTTTACTGTATTCATATCATAGTAATATAACCTTTTGCACAATTATGTTTGTGGTGGGAGGATAGGTATGAGTTTATATACACAGCTGACAATTAATAAATACCTCAAATTTAGCTGCCTCTTGTATCGGTAGATTCCATGCCCACTAAGCTGCAAATTGTATTGGATGTTCAAGTTTAAACCAAAGATTGACATTAATGAAATAAATGTTCATGCGATTCCCTAAATAGCCTACTATATATTAATATAAAAAATACAATTTGAACTTTTTGGGGGTAAATGTTCATAAAAAGAAAACATTGAATGAGGACTGCACATTTTAAGACTTTCTTTATTAAAATTATTCTACACTTTTTTAAATCCCTAATATCAACCTCTTGTCAGATCTTCATATTAACGCACTGTGTCAACTGTCCATACTTGGCCCTTTGGATTAATTGGACTCTAACCCTACTTATAGCATAAAACTCTTGATAGTCTTTAAATTAACATATATACAGGTTTTATATCTGTTTTAGTTCCACTTTTGTTTTATGTTACAAAACAAAGACTATTATCGAATTTCCAGGTGGCACACAGAATTTAGCAAGGGCAATTGGGCCAAGTTTGGCGAAGGAGATGATTTACACCGCTCGTGTGATTGACGGCAACCAGGTAATGATTAACCATCCGTCGTAATTCATCACCTCCATATAACCTTTGCTGTGTCAGGCTCATAAGATCGGGCTGGTGAACCACGTGGTCCCACAAAATGAGAATGGCGATGCAGCGTTTCTAAGAGCACTTGAACTAGCCAAGGAAATAGTTCCCCAAGTAAGCAAAAATAAATCTTAAAAATTCCTTAGGCAAAATTCCACTTGAACTAAGGAATGAAAGTAATGCTAACCGAAAACTTAAACCTTAGACTGTATTTTTGTATATCATTAAAACTATGAAGGCAATGTCAAATAAAATTACAATTTATGCCACATTTTGAGGCTGGTGCCAAGTAATTCAACTTAAAGAAATTTTATCTTAAAAGTTGAAAAAACGTTAATAAATAAATACTATTTTGATTTTAGATTTAAGACATTTAGTCAAGATTGTAAGATTAAAAACTATTAAATGACCCAAATTTACCATTATACTTCTCCGGCAATAGTGTTTGTCATTTTTCTTGTTTCCATGATTTTTAAATTTTCCTTTTAACGTTAAAAAAGATATCAAAATTGTGTTTCCTGATATTTAATAATTCCAGGGTCCCATTGCACTGAGAATGGCTAAGCAGGCCATAAATCGTGGGATAGAGGTCGACTTATCAACTGGTCTTGCAATTGAACAGGGTTGTTATGCACAGGTAATTGGATATTTAATCATTAGGGAAAATTATAGAACATAATTCTTCTGAAAGTCTTTCTTAATAAAATGGTGACTTCAGCAAATAGTTGAAGCCAAATTCAGGTTGTTTGTGTGTTATATATTCTGACCAGTAGAAAGCAATGGCCAATACATGCCTTCATTGTCTTTTCACAAGCAAGTTGAGCAGGGGAAAATTTAATGGTCATAATATTATAATGTCTTGTGAAGAATATATTTTTGTCTTCTGGCAAAGTGTGTGCTTCCGGAGTAAACTGTGCTTTCCCAGTTATATATAAGTCTTCTAAAATGATTTCCCCAATTCCTATATTTGCTTTTGTTTCAAGGTCATTCCAACAAAAGACAGATTGGAAGGTCTTAATGCGTTCAAAGAAAAAAGAAAACCCAACTACAAAGGACATTAGTTTGTTCAATTACTCAGCAATTTTTTTTTATATTTGATCAAAATTCATTAGTTTGCCTTTCTGTCCGAAATGGATTTTTTGAATCATGTTTAAAATTAAGTTTTGATTTATAAGCATTTTCAACTGGCAATGTCAAATGCACTGCAATATCAATTCAACTATGAGTACAAGGTTCACTACTTAATTCTATTCAGAATTAACCAGCCGTAATGATACCAATCGGCAAACCATGTGAAAAAGCAGTTGGTGACGTGTGATATACTGTACAGTTTATGGTAAAATGCTTGTGTATACAAATTATATGGAAGTGTTAACTGTAATAACATTTATAACACGAGTTTGCTTATTCAGGGTTTCACATTATGCTATTGTCGGCAGAAGTAACATTTTACTCGCCTTTTTGGAAAAAAAAATGTTAAATGCTACATACCATTTGATTTTTACTCAATAGAGCCGTGTTTGTTTATTTTATTTTAGAACGAATTCTAGATATATGTCATTTTTAGGCCAGCTAGCCACTGGTTAAATTTTTGTATAAGGCTTTAGTTGCTGCCTGAACCCATTAGCATATTAAATTCAACAAATAACATTGTCGTCAAACATATACAACACAATGCAATAGCTTTCCCAACCCAACGTGGACACGGGGCAATCTGAAAATAACGAATTGGTCACTCTAAAAATTAATAAGCAGATATGAAAAAAACGACTGAGTTTTACATTTCGGTTATCCTAGTAGAATTCTAAAATACCTTTACTAAGGATAATGTGGTTCATGGTTGAATTTACTACTTATCCCTAATAATCAAAGTCACTAAAAACGAATGCACTAAAACCAAGTATTCCATGTGGGCGCCGCGGAAACTAAAAGGATGGAAACTGCACATTAAGCAGGGTTAGAATTAGTTTCCATAATATTAATGAGCAGTTTCCATCTTTTGCTTCTTTTTCTGTTGGCCGGTGGAGGTACTTAGCTTATGTGGTTCGGCACATTATTATAAATCCAACCGATGGTACATCATTATTTATCTTCGTACCCACAAATATATTGTAAGCTTCACCCTAATAAATACAAATTGCTATACGTGGCCTTATTCACATCCTTGAAATACACGTCTATTTTGTTGCTGGTCACTCATAAGCCAAGCTGCGTTGATCATGATTTGTTTTTTATTCCTTTACGGCATTAGAATAATAAATCGTCACACTAAATGTTGGACATATTAATAAAAAAATAGAGAAAAAGAAAGTGCGCTTAACTTGAGGTATATTCTAATTACTATCAACCTGATTTTTTGCATAATACGATACAAATGAGTACCACTGCTTGATCTTCGTTGGGTGACAATTTTCCCACCGTTGAGGATTACTATACCTGTAGACGCTAGTATCTCCGCTGCTTTGTAGAAGGCCTCATAAGTTCACATGATATGAAATTCATAAGGCATAAGATGTGATATTCATGTCTATTTCCCCAAAAATTGCTGGCGCAATTGGCAGATTATCTTGTAAATGCGTAAGGGAGCCTAATCATAAAGGTACACTTAATTTCGTGGGGTTAGTGTTGCAGTGGTTTTTACTCTTTTCATTACCATGCGTTTAGTTGGAAAAACTTTTTAGCTGACATTGACTGTAACTTTTAAAATCAATTAAGCTGTAGACCTTTATGTAGTGACTTTATACGATGTTTTACACCAACAATTATTAGCATACACTCCCAAATTTAATTAGTTTAATTTTTGTTTCGTAAGAAGCGCATATATGGATAAAACCTAAGTTTATTTAGAAAACAAAAAGGACGAGAGTGACTGCGAGGCGTAGCCTACTGAGAATTCGACCAAGCCAACGATGGGCGCGATGGACCATATCTATGGCGGTAACTGTGTATCACGTTTAATCTTCCCACTGCCAGATTTTAATATTAATAAGCGCATTCTGATTTTAAGCGTCAAAATACAAAAAACTGTTGGAAGTGTTTCATGTTACTGCTTCAGTTTCGATTGGCGTATTTGAAACTTAAAACAACTCTTATAAACGATTCGAAAACTTTTAAATCAGTATTAAAAATAATACGTACAAACATGCCCTAACATACCCCATTCAAACTAAGCTTAATTCTACTTCGATTATGGTTGGTCCTTTGATGAACCGTTGTATAAACAGCGTTTGAATTTTAAACCAATCATACACGCCTATTGTCTACGCCCTGGTTACACATAACCCGCCTTTAACGGCCCGAAGACAATCCGGTCTGGGTACAATACACGGACTGCAGTTAAATATTGGCCTAACGATGATTCAACAGACTTTGAATAGTTGCCTGAAAACGAAGCGATTTGCCTGAATTGAGAAACCGATTAGCCAATAAAGGTGTGGGTCCGAATTTTGCTTTCTGCAAAGTTAAATAATGTTTTAATCAATCAATAGCCAACAATAAGTGCTGGTAACTGTCGTTTGCCGTTTTTTCGGCCAGTTTTCAATTTAATTGAGCAATTTGTCGTACTTCAAGAAGCAAAAATTCAAGAATATAGTTCAATTTATGCTCACCAGCATTTTCCGTTTTCAGAGTATGTAGATTATTGTCATTATTTAAAAAAACTCGTCAAATTTACTCCTGGTTGATGAAACAAATTTTTATAGCCAAAA
>CH002300.1:898414-925555 GCA_000149265.1 Ciona savignyi
AGTGCATGTTCGGTCGAATGAACTTAGGACATATATTGAATAATTTTCCTATATTTCAAGAAGTTAATTGTAAAAGACAAATATATAAAAAAAATAATTCCGTGACAAATTAAAATATCTCACAACACTTCGAATATTTTACGCGTATTGCACAAGGGTTAACGTTACAATATACTATAACTTGAAATGCGGATAATTTGAATTGCAAAGACTATTTGGCCTAGCATAGAACAAAGCCCTTAAAGTTAATACGCAAATATAAACATATGGGTATATCCTTAGTGATTTACCTAGAACCCGATAGTGCACATATATAGGTATGGCCCGTTCGTTCGCTTTTACCAGAACCAGTAGTAGACTTGCTGTCTCTGGTGATTAATTGATTCGTTTATACTCGCATGAGTTAAGAAAGTCAAAGTTAATACATAGTTATTTTAAGATGCCTTGTATCTACATCGCTTATCGAAGAGTTTGCTGACGCTGCTTAGATTGTGCCTGTTTTAAACCAGGCAAGTATTACGGTCTATATTGGCCGACCACTAGGCAACTGTTCAACCAAGAAAAAGCTTCTCTTCCTCATATATAACTACACCACAGCGAAATTATATAACCTAGCCTTATATATAACCAACGAAGTGGAAATTTTGCTAAAAAATATATAACACGATTAATGTGCTGGTGTCTAATTCGTTTCTGACATTGAAATTTCAATTAGTTACTTTCTTTTTGAAATTGCCTTTTCGGTTACAATTTCATTGCGTTGAAGATCCAGTTGTTGATAACTCAAGCTAGCGCCAAGGCTAGACATTAGCACACTATGTTTAACATTTTTATAGCTATGCCAACATCTTGCCATAGTGCTAGTCACATTGATTGTATGTTGCTTTTCATCTCTGTCTACCTGGCACATTGAAAACTACTAAATGTGGCTTTTAGTTATATATGCTGGATTAACTCCGTGAAATATACAGTTGAATGAAGTACCGGTAAAGCGCAGCGAAACGTTTTATACTCTACCCGGTGCCCTCAAGCTGGGTTATCCCGTGCTCGACTACGTCAATACGCAGTGCGTAGACGCGCTACCATTCATTGTATAGACACATACCATAGTTATTTTGGGCCGCCGGATTACGAAACACCGGGGCATTTCTTGACGCAAAACGAATCATTTTTTTTCTCCTTGGATCATGGCCAACTGACCACGTCTCTCAATAAATCTCCACACGATAAAGAAATTTTAGATCAAAAATCTGCTTAGGCCCGAATTAAACGTAGAAAAAATATACCATGCTCCCGGCCGAGGCATTGTACACTTTAAACTAAGTAGTCTTCAGGTTTTTTGGAGCATTGGCTCGACAGTCTTATAGCAACCATTCAAATGACAAAATCGCACGGACAAGCCTATTTTTTAATCAAGATCTGTTGAATAGTCTTAAAAGTAGGTTAAATAAACGGATGAAAATATGATAAGATATTTAAAAGAATTACTGACCTGTCATGCTGGTTGAGGTTTGGTCCTGCGCGTCGTGCGTGCGGCACACAATGAAAAAACTTTCATATTGCGAATCAAGCCACGCCTGGTAGTTAAACGTTAGGCACCTCGTGTTTGTTTAATACTTGCCTGCCCCGATAAACTGCTCGCTCACGGTTCGCAAGCTTGCTCTTCAAATATTAACCAAGCTCTATATTCGCTGCGATCGTACCATGTGTGCCTGCCCGTTTGCTTTTGGCGGGTTATGGCCCGTTTCAATATGTCGTCGTCGCCCAGTCGTGGGACGAACAATATCCAAAAGTGACAAAGAGAATAATAAAGGCCGATTTGGCTCAATATTCACGAAGTGAACAAAAAACGATGACGACAAATTGCGCCCTTTCTTCTGGCGACCACGTGGAACAATTGGATAGCGGTTATGAGAAAAGTAGTTCATGCTGTTACCATAGCGACCCAACGTTAATAAATAGAGAGGTATTCAAATTAAAGCAAGAAACAAAATATTTTCTACTTTTTCTCAAGAAAAAATATTCTATTTTTTGTTGAGAACGTCAGTTTTAGGGTAAAACGTGAAAAAGTGACACATTCAAACACCAGGCAAAAGTGTATAGCGCGACCAGTGAAGCGTATAACAGCTTGCGCTATGAATCACTAACCACGACATAGTTATAAATCTTAATAATGTACTGCAGTGGTAAGTGTAGTTTTTATTACTCTGGAAACGTGCATATTCAAATATTTAGCGGGGCGTCGATTATCCCGTTTTTAGATTTCTATTTTGTTACTTTTTCTCTCTTTATGTTAACCTATATAACACTAAAGAAATATATATATATATATACAGTACATAGGTGGCTACTTATATACACCCAATTATATTTTATCACCAAAAAAAATAACTGCAGTTTAAGTATAATCACGTATCGATGTTAGCGCTTAGATTACTGTTCCAAAAATAATACTGACCTATTTCAACTTTCAAGCATTTTGCCTATTCTATTTATCTATTTCTGAAATAGTATAACCGGCAAACGATTAGTGCGGTGAGACATAGGGACTGGTTTAAATAAAAGAAGGATAATAAAACCGAGGTGGCCACTTTTCGCGCCCTTGGAATGTGGTTAGCAGACAAAAAAAACGAATCTCCGCGACAAGCCTTACGAAAGTTGACAAAGCTGCTGGCCACTTGGCGAAGAGTTGCGTGCTCTAAGGAGCTTACATAGTCTTGTTTTGCGTATGACAAAATAGACCGATGCTCAAGTGTGGCCATTACTCATTCCACTAAAACGTTGGATAAAGCATAGCCATCCAAACGACCACCAAGGAACATATTTGAATTTTAACAAAGGTAGACGTCACTTTTCAACACTTATAATGTCGTTTGTCGTTATACGCTGTGCTTAGTTTTTAGTGTATTTAATTTTTGCTTCTTTAACAATTAGTAATTAGAAGCATATTAAAAAAACTGTAAAATTAAAAGCGCCATATAAACAATTTAAAAAAGCGTGTGACGCAGTGGTTATGTATAGCGAACGATTTTTTCATCTGTGGCTAATCGACTACAATAATATATCCAAGAGGCAATGACAAGTACACACACCAAGGCAACCAATCCTACGACTTTATAGTCTTTGAATCGTTTATTCGTGCTATATATAATTTAGTCAAAATATAAACTTATGTCTTCTCACTGTATATTTCCCCCCCAGAAAATAAATATTTGTATATCTTATGGTAAGAATCAGTGCTTTCGATATTCACAGTATATTCGAAAATCACATTTAGATTTAACTACCAAAACAACGTAGATTTTATTGGTTGATTGGAAAACTACGAATGAGTAATTTTAAAATGCAGAATATTTAAAATGCTTTTGAAACCGCACCTGGGCACTCTCTTCACTTCCACAACGCTCATCATAAAATATAAGATTTCGGTTGCTGGAAGAAATAAAATCGCACTTTTCATAAACTGCTGGTAGCTAATAAAGCGAACGGTCGTAGCACTTGTCTTGTGCTGTTCAATGATGGCCAAACGGGGGAGAGCAAACACTAAAACACTGGCGAGCACTTAGGACTTGAGTGCCCAACTATACTACCTTCAGTAAGAGATATGCAACACATGGCTAGGAATTGTTAAGCTGCCAACTCTAGCCTTACCATTTTCCACACTGGGGAATCGAAACACGATAATACCTCTCGGAGATATACGGAAAATAAAGTGAAAACCAAACTCGCTAAACTGTTAACAAACAGGTGCAGGAAATAGAGCAGGCCAACCACAAATATTAAGAAATATTCAACACAAAATTGTTGACTATACATATATTTTAAAGAATAATAAGTAAATTATTATATATTAAAATTACAATAACTATCGTTGTTAAACAGTACATTTATAGAAGGTGTGGACGGTAACTTTTTCTGATCTTCTTTTGCCACGGTTTGTGCAATTTAGTTTGGCCGCGTTTCTCTATAAATTCTTGTTAGTCTGGTCCGAATGGGCACTATTCGGGATCATGTCAAGACAAGTACAAGATTTGAACGCATCTACTGCCTTTATACCGGACCAAGCTTTGAAGCAGACACCATTGCATTTGTCCTATGTCTGTTTTATATAATGATTATGTAGCATAGTATGTAAGCGGGATTTTCATGATAAAACCGCCTAAAGTAAGTATATGTGTGGATTAACTTCGAGGTATCTCATACAAGATACAAATTATTAAGTGTCAAGATCTTTATTCCAAACAGCAGGGAAAATGTTAAGCATTTTTATACATGCGAAACAAACAAACCTTTTTCTAAGAGGAATGAAAGACCGCATACACACCGCAATGAAAACATATTGCGTTGCACATTTCGACCAAAAAAACGTATTACTTATGTGGGCCTCTTCAAGTTTTTGCTACGAAATATAGATCTTGAGAAGCAGTGCGGTATGTCAAAATATCTTTGTGCATTACATAACGCTGCTGAAAAAAAACATGATAATAGGTACAAAAGTATAGATGGATCTGGGAAACAATAGGCTATCAGCAATTGGCGATTAGTGATAAATTCTGATTCACTGCAGCTTACCTGCGGGCCTGCAAACTATAGTACGGTCGTGTGGCCGAATGGTTATCGCGACCGATACTTATACCGACTTCTATACAAAAACGGTCCTATTGCCTGGCCCATCAAGGGTTCGAAACTTAGCTCGGTAAAAAAGCATGCAAACTATAGTCGCATTAAGAAATCTGCCGCTCGAAATCGCCACATACCAACTTTACACACTAAATCTACTTTTACGTCAAAATAGGCATTTAGTAACAGTACAATAAACAATTATAATGGGTTCTTATACCAAGTTGAAGGAACGTGTGAATCATATACAGCACACTTCAATAGCTCCGGTAACACGACGGTGGGCTCAAGGTAATCTGGCAATTACCCATCTGTTAACCCGCTTGGTTTTCCTATTTACGAGGATAAATATGAATTTCCTATTATATCCTATCCCAAATATTCTGCCTACATAGAAGTTAAATTTATATGGTACAGTGGTATCTGTAACTTTAAGGCAAATGTGTCCCCTCTGCGGTGGAAAGTGCCCTAATGAAATATTCTATAACTAAGAATCCATCCGTACAAACTCTACGGATCTTTTCCAAACTGAAATTTATGGTTGAATCTGTGAATTGTACCTCATTCTGTAAATAATTTCGCAATAAACTTTTGACCGTTTTCACAACAAATTACTAACCTGGTACACCATAAACAACCACCCTTGTTTTAAAGTGCGATAGTGTAAAATGCGACAAAACTGGGGAACCCTTATTATTGCTTGGCAAAACACTCGAATATGTACCATAACTAGGGCTGCAACAATACTTGTAAAAAAGTAACGATACTCGCAGGTCACGTAGCGCGCTAATCGCGATTATCGTTAGTATAAAGATGGGAAATTCCCAAAATAACGTCTCTAACGGATGGAAATGCTTTTCTTGTTGACAATAAAACTAAAGTGTGTCAATAAATAAGACTTGCAAGTAAAATCAACCTTATTTCTTATTATTTCAATAAGCTTACAAACCGACGTGTAAAACCTTAACCGGCTTTACCTACTGAAGGAATATGCCATGCAATTGCGTTAGAAACAAAAAGTTTCAAGACGCCGATAAGAGTATAGTTCGTAAATATTGCGTTCGTTAAGTTTTTGTACTGACTTCAGTTACACAAAACATTTTTCACAGGTTAAACTTTATATATTACTTAAAACAACTTAAGTTATTCTTAGTTTGCAAGTAAGGAAAGTTAACTTGTATAAAATTATATGTATGGTACCATAGCCGTTTAGACAGATTTGCCACAATAATACTGTTTTAAAAATTAGCAAAAGATTGTATGTTGTGTGAACTGCACGATAATTTGTTATTCAACCACAGAAGCTACACCTACGAACACTGCGGAATTTAAATTTCCACAGTGAAGTAGTAGATTGTTTATACGTCGTATGAGGTTTTCAAAGCCGCACTTTACGCAAACAAAAATTTATATTTTTCACATCATTACGTTTTACGTCGGTCTGTGCGTCGTTTGCGTAGGTGAGATAACGTTGAGCGACGTTGGCGTTTCTCCCGTTACCAGAATACGAAACCTGCGTGTTGTCGGCCTCAGGCAAAGGAGTCTGCATAAACCTATTGTATTGTGGTGGGTGTTATGCGGCGAGTGATCCGGATTTAGTTTCGTTGCTGCAATTGTGCTGATAAGTACGTCAGAATACTGCGTGCTTATCAACTTAAATCACAAGCGTTTATTTTTATCGTAAACACAAATATTTTCTTTCAAAACTTCTTGTCAATAATATGTATCCTGTACGGTCGTGTGGCGGAATGGTTAAAATTTGTATACAAAAAGACTGTTTTAGGTACGAGTCCGTCATGGTTTCGAACTTTGCTCGGTGAAAGGTAATAATAATTTGTATATTTTATATGTTTAACTTCTGTCATTGCATCTATATTTTTAAGCTAAGAAGCCGATGTAATAAAGCGTGGCATAAGTGTGACGTATAATGACATGAAAAATATTTTAAATTAAACTTTGACGGGTCTTAATGATTGCGTATTACCATCTACACCAGGGGTCGGCAACCTACGGCCCGCGGGCCGCATCCATCCAAATAAAATCATCCGGCCCAAGACATCTTACTGAAGTATTATAGAATACGGCCAACTTTGTCATGTGCAATCTTAGATTTTAACAAAATTCAACAAGCTATGCGGCAATAATGAAAAATATGCGCATGATCGTGTCTATTGAGAATGTGTGCGTGCAGACAAAGTTGCCATCTTGAAATGTTATCAAATCGTAGAAAAGTTGATGTGGAGTTAAAAAATTTATTACGGCCCGCCAAGATCATGTTAAGTTTGGTTTTGGCCCGCGACTATGAAAAGGTTGCCGACCCCTGATCTATACTATTATCTTCCCACCGAGCAAATTGTTAAACCATGAATCTGTGTATATAAACAACAATCATCTGAGGTAAAATGTGATGGCGTCAAATCTATAAAATCCACAGTATTTCCGTCAACCATCCCAACAGGGTGAATAATAGCTTGCAAGGCTTCCACTGTAATAAGCTTCCGGTTGGACAACGTTATATATCGAAACGAGTCATATAGAGCAACTGCTAAATCTCATAGCGGACAGGAATAATCAAAAGTCAAACTGCACCTATCTAATTCTACCAATCGTAAGTGTTTTAGACACCTAAAGGTTTAGTGTTTTATAGTATAGAAATGCTATATAATACTTCTGAATTTTAGTAAATAATCATGAAACACTTCGTCCTGTTGGTTGTGATATGTGCTTTATACACTTCTGTACTAGGTAAGCATTTTAAACCGGTGTATTCAGTGAATTTAAATCCTTTTCCCAAAATTCTAGAAGGACAGTCTTTTCAGAAGGGAGTGTCGTATCTGTCGCTTGCATCAGATTCTTCGAAGACAAATATTTTTGTCGACTTCAGAATGTGCTTGGATTTGGTACCGATTTCTGCAAGCGCAACAGTGAAAACAAAAGATTCAACTCTGCCGCATAGGTTTAAGGCGACAGTGCTAAATATTGAAATCTTCGGGTTTAATATGGAACTGGAGCGAATAGATCAGTCCACAGGCTGGAAAGCACATTTGATTGTGGAATGGACCTTTGTCTCTTCAGGTTTGACATAATTTGTTTTATCCTTAAAGCATATATATATATATTATCCCCAAAGCCTTTAGTTTTCTTTAACATGAATAGATTGTAAGGTTATTTCTCAAAGCTATTTAATTTCAGTTCGTGGTGGAAAAGTGCTTAAAAATGGGCAGTACGTATGGATGCCTGAACCAAGGGTGCGTTATATCCAGACCAGAAATCAGTCTGAGGAGAGGTGCAAAACATTGGGCGGACGGCTAGTGGATATTGTTGAGCAGGAAATATATGACGAAGTTTATGAATACGTTAGGGCTACAATGGTATCGGTTGGCGTTACGTGGCAACAAGTCTGGCTCGCAATGAACTACAACCCAGCGGTTTGTTTCCACATTTATCTTTTAAACAATACATATCCGCAGTCGTTTTCAAACTATATACAGTGCGTTCTACTCTTAGAAAACTAAAATATGGAACAACTTGATAAGACAATTCAATATTATTGTTAATGCAGGATGTGCAGTACTTCGTTGCCATATTTATTTTTTGCATCATATTTTGGTGATTACGAAGCTGATATTTTTCATGTTTCAGCAAAACAAAATGTACACTAGTCTTGGCTTACCAGCGCATAACAAGAACTGGCGCCATGGTCGTTGGCCGGAGCCGTATGCAACATACACCTGGGTTCTGATTGAGGTTAAAGAAGATCCACATCGCACAGATGTTGGCGTGCGAAACGTCCCGAACACCGCTGCAAAAAAAACTCGAGACCTTTGCACTATCTAGTTGTAAGCCAACAACTACTGTGCAAACAAGTATATACGATTCAACATGCTAGAATGATATTTGAAGCTACACGGGCCTCGTGCTCACATTTTGTTATACAGTGGAACCCCGCTTACCTGACCACCTATGGGACCGTCATTAAGCGGTCGCGTTAGCGGGGTGGTCGTGTTAGTGAATTTTCATTTGGAGCAAGTTTTCGTTATATGCAGTCAAAACGTCTGCCTTTTTACCAAATTACCACAAAATGACATTATTTGTTATCAGATACTGCAGAATTAATTTAAACAACTGTTAGCACTGACGTTTATTTTTATAAGATTTAGTTTTGTTTGCCACAATTTTTTTCGTTTGTGTGTAAGCGCACATTTAATCTTATTGTTTTGATCAAAAAAGAAATTTAACCTTATTATTGTGGTGAAAATCCCAATTATTTAGCACATGTGGTCACTTAAGCGGAGTTAAATTTAAACTTTTGGACTAAAATATGGCGGTCCTGGTCTGGAAACCGGGGTGGTCGCGTTATTGAAACAGAATACAATGCATTAATATAGTAAATTATTTGGGACCGCACTAAAGTGGTCTTGATAGTGAGGTGGTCGTGTTATCGAGGTGGTCTCCAAGCGGGGTTCCACTGTATATAGTGTAACCGTGTAATGTTTAGTTTGTTTAAATTGAATACAATAAACCAATGTATAAGCGGGTTAAATTTGTTTTCGACCAGTGCTTTAAATTAAAAGGAACTAATGATTAGATCAGTGCTTCTCAAATGGTGCGTTGCGGCGCACTGGTGCGCCACAGGGGTTAGCTAGGTGCGCCACACTTGCATTTCGTAAATTTACGACAGAGTGTGCATAGATCATAAACTACTAAATGGTTAGTGTCTAGTTTTCTTTTCCATTGTAACGTTAGTTCTACATTAACTCCCGAAAAGCAAGAGCGCTCCAGAAACAGTAATTTCGTTATGTGGAAAATTTGGTGATGAAATTAAACTTTTAATTTTCCATATTTTTTCTAAAACGTGCGCCCGTTCGTTTCTTAATTGATCTCGGGTGCGCCACGAGATCAAAAAAGTCGAGAATCACTGGATTAGATATATGAGGTCGGGTAATTCCCAGTCATATGGTAATGGAATAGAATAGTTTCTATGATAATACTTGAAGGACTAAATATCCCTTTATTGACGTCATACTATAATACTTTTTTCTTACTAAAATTATACTAAAATTTTCAAACTGCATGTATTGTATATTGTATATCCAGACTATAGCGTGCATTTGGATAACCATTTAAACTCTTTAAAACTATTCACTATAGTGACGAACAGTCAATTAATGCAAAGAAGTTATTTGACAAACCATTATTCAAAAACAATGCCATGTTAGTCAGCAAATAGTGGCAGATACACCGAACAATGGATTTTACAAGTAAAACGAATGCTGTATGCCAGTGTATGGGGTTGCACACCAGGCTCAAACATCTTCAATTAACGTTTTACTGGTGTAACACACATGTACTGTTTTGTGAAAAAAACAATAAACGCAGCACTTCCGCATGCTTTCGCGGCGCCCAGTTAGGGAACCGCTGAGTTAAGCCATTCTTGGCGCGTGTTAGGTTTTAAGATAATTTGTGTTTAAACTTTATAATTAATATCATGGTTATTTAGGGTTTAAACAATTTAATTTTTTTAAATAGTGCGTTAGTTAGAATAAAGTAGTGAGTTGTGGGGTTTTGCATAAATTCGTTGATTCTTCTGCTGCTAAATGTACTCATTTATGAATGACTCTCACAATCCAAACTTCGTCATGGAAGTTCCCTTTATTTTTGAATAATATATACATACAGTAAAACACATAGTTTAACTAATTCTGCCAATCCTGCCATGACATTGCAGCGGCGAACGCCTCTCGCGTTCAGATTAATAACTCTGCGGTCTGTGCCTTCTGTTTTTAGACGCTCCATATCAAACGTCATAAAACAATCACACATCACGTGACAGGAGCATATGTAAATCAAAAATCACTACAGAAACACCTAATTGCTACAGAGATGTTGGTAATAAAAATTAATATATTAGGTTGGAATATATTTGTTTTATCTCCATAAATGGGAGCAGACAGCGTTATCAACGACTAAACAGCGTTACCCATTCCACTGGGTTCGATCGACATTTACATAGTTACCTTCCGATTGACGTTACGATGCAATAGGCCTACCAACTATTCAACTTCCCAAACAAGTTTTTTTTTCTTAATTTTTTTTACCTTATTAAGTTTTTCAATGGCATGTCGACACGTCGTAATCGGTCGAGTTTACAATTTTGGTAACACGGCATTTTTTCTGCTTCCTTTTTTATACATTATGTAAGTTTCTTAAATTACTGTTTTAAAGGGACAGTACCAATAAACTAAACTATGTTAATTCGTTAATAATCCCACATAGAAACATGCAAAATAAGCTTTTTTATTTTTGTCCTGGCGATATCCAGGTCTCCCGCCAAAACAATTAGGCAGGCTCGATCATAATAAAAAATAAGTTTTGTACAATAACTCCATGCTCTGTCTCCATCGCACTTCACTCTTTATTCGTATTTGACTCTGTAAGGTTAAACACGCGCAGTCTTGGTTTCTACGATACTAAACTAGATTATTTGGAATAAAATCTCCACACGAAAAAAACGATAATTCCCGCCAAGATTTTTAGGTCTCCTGTTAGGGAAATACCCTTGGTAAAGTTTTATATTTCTTTTTTATTTTTGGTAGGAAATAGATTAAGGTAAATTTTGTGATCACACACTAATTATTTGGAAAGTAAATTGGAAAAACTTGAATTTATCTTTCCGGACAGTTAGAGTTACCGCGACTATAAAATGAGTGGATCTACAAGCACAACTAATGGATCTACTGCCAATGAGAAAAGTTTATATGAAATTTTGGGTCTTAAATCGAACTGTAGCCCTAAAGAAATAACAGAGGCGCACGAAAAAGTCAAGCAGAAATATCCTCGCCATACAAATTCAAAAGAATATAAAGATGCTTTGGCAGCCTATGCCACATTAATAGATCCTGTAAAACGGGATTTTTATAATTCATTTAAGGTCATAAATGCTGATTTGGCAACTGTTAAAAAACAATACAGCTTTGAAAGTCAGTTTTTTGAAAATCCTGCTGTCAAAGATTACTTACGGGTTGAAGCAAGTACAAGTAAAGAAATCAAGCATACGCTTTATGTGTCGTTGGAGGACCTGTATACTGGAGCTTCTGTGCCAACAACCATTTGTCATAATGTGCCTTGTTCGTCATGTGCTGTGTTGAATATATGTCGATGCGTAAGTTTGGGTAAACTGGCAACTCAAGCATGTAAAATGTGCCACGGAACAGGTGTGCGCAAGCAGCATTGTATGACATGCAAAAACCAAAAGGTGATCAAGAAAAATGAACTCCTACATGTAAAAATCGAAAAGGGAACCAAGCATGGGGACGTAATCCGCATGCAGAGCCAGCAAGTTGAAGGAAATGCGCCGGCTATTTTTTGTATTTCAATAAAAGAAAGAACACATTCTGACTTCGTACGTATGGGTGATGATCTACATTACCACAAAAGTATAAACATAACAGGCGCCATATGTGGGTGCCAGTTTGTTGTTAAACATTTGGATAAGAGGCAACTGGCAGTCTCGACTGCAGGCATGGTGGTATTTAATGGATGTCAGAAATCTATCAAAGCAGAGGGGATGCCATTCCGCTATTCCTCCACTAACGCTGATCATGGTGACTTAATCATCCGTTTTATTGTAAAATTCCCCGATAAAATAAACCTAAGATTTGTGCCAGAGTTAAAATCCCTTTTACCTAGTGTTCCTGAATTTACAATGCCGACCGAATGCGATGAGTACAAGTTGACTGATTTTGATCCGTCTTATAAGAGGACTCATTGGGTAAAGAAACCAGTTTATGACGACGATAAATCACATGTGAAATTTGACCGGAAATCTACACCATGTACACAGCAGTAGCGTTGCAACAATTCCATGACTTTTTTGACTTTTCCTATTTTTTTACTGTATTTTGGCGTACTAAATCTAAGATTAATGCAAACGTTTGATTTTATAATTTGTGTTTATGTGTATAGTTATCAATTTTGCATTTGGTTTTAAAAACAACAGTTACAAGCCTCTTATTTAACAGAACATATTGTTTTTATAACTTCTCCTTGTCCAAGTGCATTGTTAGAACATTAATCATTTGTCAGATCTATTGTAGTATTTAAAAACTGATAATGGAACATACGTTAAGACATATTTACTGCCAGTTTTAAAGTTGGTTATATGTTAATATTCAGAAATCACCTCATTTAACTTAATACTATACACTATAATACTGTTCTGAAGCTTACAACTGTAGTGTTGGTTGATTTAACACAAAATGTGGAAAAATGGCTTGATTGAGATGTCAAAGCGTTTGCCGATAGTAGTAATGTCACGAGCAAGACACAAAGCCGTCATATCTCATGTCCTGAAGCCAGTTCTTTTGCCAATACACCAACATATAAGGGAACAAAACCGTGGAAACATTCAAAAGTTAAAAGTAAATAAAGTTATTTCTTATTTTAAATTTGTGATGTGTTTGGTTGACTTGACTTTATATATCTCGTTTGGAGAAACAATGCAGTATTTATGATTATCTGTTCGGTGGGTACATTATGGTTGGTATTGCATGACATTATCATCAAAAAACTCCACATTTGGTTGATCTTTTTTTGTCCGTTTTCGGTTAAGTACTGTATTTTAAATTTGTTTTACCACGGAATTGGCCAAGGTAGAAGGTTGTAAGTTCACCATAACATATTAAGCCAACTTCGCTCAATTGTAGCTCTGGTGTGTTAAAACCAGGCACTGGCTAGATAGTTGTTTTCTTGGACAAGGTCGTTAGCGAACTGGTTTAATGGGTTCTACTAAAAAAAGATGTCTCAAGCGCCTGAGAGTGTGCTTTAAGTTTTTCATATTTGGTGAACTGTTTAGTATGTTACCCAATGTTATTATAAATATCATTAAGTAGAAAATTAAAGTGGAAAATATCAAAATTTAAAATTTGTCCATAAATTATGTTTGTGATAGTCATGCAAATTTGCTCAGACGTTACCCAATAATCCCTTCGGTTAAAACAACGCCGCCACCTTTCAGTAGTTTCATTTTAAATTGGTATTTGTGCCCGGACAAAAGGTTGTGAAATAAATATACTGCACTTTACCATTCATGCCAATAAAACAAGATTATCTCCCTATAACCCTAAAAAATTGTTTTTAGCTGAAATACGAGACATTACTGAAGCGTGCCAAGCTGGGGGGTGGGGAAAAAGGCATTAACGTCCATGTTAAAAGAAACAAAAAGAAGTTGATTCGAGATCGCATTCGTCTTTTACTGGATGAAGATCAACCAACTCTTGAACTTTCGTCGCTTGCAGGAATAGGTGGAATAGTGATTTATGTTTGTCGAATGTGTAAATTACGCTTGCTATTCCCATACACCGTTTGTTGCTGAAAAAGGACCTCATAACTCATTACACACAATTGTTCTGTTATGTTAACTCCATTGTTATAGTACTGGATATATTGCTGTGTGTTATATGTCAATCCTACAGTCATGTGCAACCTCCACTAAATGCCTTGACAACATTCAAAAACTAAAGTTACTGATATTTTAAATATTAAATATGTACCCCACTACAATAAAATTCATGTTCAGGCTGTCTGTGTTCAAACTAGGGATGCACAATATAGAATTTCGAATCTTTGAGATTCGAATCTCTAGGGATTCGAATCTTTACAAGCAATTTAATAAGAATAGTTAGGATTCGAAATTAAAAACGTAAAATATTGGCTGCGATCCAACGCCCAAGAACACGCGTGATGCCGATTATGCAGACGTCAGCGTATCGTTTCAGCAAGCGTGCGACAGTGGATAACAATGATAAGAAACTTTTGGTGAATCGTCATTAAAGTAAATTCGTAATCTCAAAATTGTAAAATGGCTTCTTCATTCGTATGTAATACCCGTAATGCGTTTCTCCATACCGAAAGTGCATCTATCGTGCGAAAGCGTCCATACATTTTCTAAAGCGGTAGCTCGGAAATACAACTTGCATTAAAGCACAACAACATTATCTTATCAGTCGTCCCATACACGTGCATCGTGGACAGACCCGCTTATAACTCACGCACGCACAAAGAAAGTAGGTCAGGTTCGCCCGGCTGTAATCACGTGGTTTATCGCTCCTTTAAATACGACGCAATTATTCCAAAGGCGGACGAGTTATTTACAGACTAAACACATTAGTATTTGCAATATATATTTCACTTAAACAACTATGTTTTCAATAAACACAATGAATGATATCCTATGTATTCAATTTAATGATATCCTATGTGTTATTTAGTTAGGTGATTTTACAGTGATTAATTTATTATTTTTTTACCGAGGTATAACTGTGTTAAATAGTAAATTAATGTTTAATTGTGCAAGGGCATTAATAGCTAGTCTTGACACCAAACTGGTGAAATCAAAATTGTCTGGTGTTTGGGAGCATTTTTCTCAGCCATTCATTTCAACAACAACCTACTAGACTATTATCCTCCCTCATGGCAGATAGTGTTTAGAGATGTTACATATGATTAAAAAATATGTAATGGTAAAATATTGTTGGACTACATAAATTGCCCTCATCACAGTTTAAAAGCATATGGCTAATTCACTATAAATGAGAAAATATATGCACAGCATAGCAAATTTAAATACATGGTAAAACATTCTAGAATAGGATTCGAAATTCTAGATTCGAAATGTATTATTCTAGAATATTCTAGAATACCTAACTATCCTATATTGTGCATCCCTAGTTCAAACTACTGCCATTGTCCTACTCTTTTTATGCACTTTCTGTGTTGGCACCAGTCTTGAAATTGTGTGCTTTTTTCTGGGAAATTTTTTTGATGAATGTCTGACGAAATAACTTGGTGGGTTAGTGCGTCATCTTTTAGTTAATGCTACTCGGTTGTATCCTTGTTAAGGCACTTGATGGATAACGTTTAATTCTAGTGGATTAATTAAATGGGTTATTTTAAAACTGAATCTTTATTCATAAAACTGACTTAATCATTTCTAACACACTGCAATAGCTTCAGTTACCCGTTGGTGGCCGAGGTGATCTGACGATTGCCCGTGTGTTAACGTCCCTTCCGTTTTTCCATTCACAGGGATCAAACATGGATATTCTATACAATGTGATTTGTTGTTATTTTTTCAGAATTAGAATACGGAGATGTTCCTGGTGCAGGGATCGTCACTATGATTGGCAAAGTTAATGGTATGTTTAACAGTATAACTATAAGGCCATCACATTAATCATGTGATTTATTAGGTTAAACAAAACTGTAGCAAAGATTTGATGATTTATTTTCATTCCATAGATGCCAGGCGATTAAAAAAAGTATGACTGCTTTTAGTAAAATATTGGTAGGAAAAGTAAAAAGAAACCATAGTTATTTGTCACAATGGTTTCTTCTGTGATTAATATAATATTATCTACTTTCCAATTAAAAATTGGATTCTATTGTTTAAATTTTATACAGTTTTTGTATTGCTACTTGTATATTTCTTTTGTTTTATATAATGAAGATGGAGAGTGCCTAAACATATTGTCGCTAAAACAACATATGGGTAAATTTTGATGAATGCTGGAGCCAGAGTAATAATAACTATTTTCCACTTCCAGATATTTTGCTCGTAAAAGTAAATTCTAAAAATCAATCGTGCCTAACCCCCATCTGTATTTATAAAAACTAGTTTCCTCAATTAGATCACAGTTCTTATTTAAAGAAAATCTTTATCCATAAAACTGAGCAATGATTAATATCCTTTCAAGGCATTTGGTGCATGGTGATAGCGAATGACGCCACAATAAAAGGGGGCACAGTATTCCCGATCACCTTAAAGAAGCAGCTACGCGCTCAGGAGATCGCATTGCAGAACCGATTACCGACCATCTACCTGGTGGACAGCGGTGGGGGATTTCTTCCTCTGCAGGCTCAAATATTTAACGAAGGTAAACTTAGCGCTAAGATAACAACTTTATGTATGTTTTTTAGCTGCAGCAGAGTTTGAAATATGGCAGAATATAATACGTTTGTTGTGTATTTATTAACCACTGGTTAAGCAGGTTAATAGTATGGGATATTTTTGCTTAGTCCCGGAAGTGTGAATTTGAGGTGTCAGATTTTCTCACACCAGTTACTGATAGAACTGCAATGTATTGAATACAATGAAGACATTTTATTGTGTTGTTCAATTCATTACGAGAGCTATTGCAATATAAGAAATAAGGCATTCCTTTAATTTAAAATATAATTTACATTTCCCATTTAGTAGAACCCATTAATTAACTGGGTACAGGTAATATCCTCTTGGTACCTTGCCTAAGGACGCAACCTACCTCCTCACAGCTGGTTTTGTATCCTTTCTTTTAATCCGTAGTTTGTCCAATCCTAATTTTCCTCCAATTCTGTTCTTTCCATTGCAAGGAGGTCGAAGTTTCTACAACGAAGCAGTGATGTCAGCTGCGGGGGTTCCCCAGGCAGCGATTGTCTGTGGGTCTTGCACGGCAGGTGCAGCTTATATCCCTGCTATGGCCGAGGAATCGGTGATATTACATAAAACAGGTTTGTGATTTTGTTGTATAACATTGTGCTGATATCGATCAGGAAAATGTGTAAGCGAGTAAAACATGAGTTGTCCAGCAATAATCTGGTTATTGACCTGCTCCCAATACCACCCATCTATAGAAACTTACATTGCACTTTATTTTAAATTTTGAAAAATGTCATGGTTGACAACTGTTTTTCAAAGTGCCTAAAAAAAATAAATGGAGTTTTCCAAAAAAAAGTCTGCTTCGTTGTCAAGGATTCTTTTTCATATTGCCCGAAACCAGTGGATTATATTTGTAATCAACGGCTTAAATACAACACAATGGTATCTTTGGTTACCATAGGTTCAAGTTATCTTATGATAAACTAATACATCTTCTAAAGCAAATATTTTTCCCTACGATAACAACTGAGTATGAATCATACAATGTATTGTTGCATGGTTGCCTAATATGGTACTCCCAACTCTCCTCCCATGATCCAGGAACCATCTTCCTTGGGGGTCCTCCTCTAGTCTTCGCCGCGACAGGACAGCGGATCACGTCGGAGGATTTGGGAGGAGCAACTCTTCATTGTGGAGTGAGTGGATGCACGGATCACTTCGCCGAGACAGAGGAGGAAGCGATAACCACGATGCGTGATATTGTGGCCACGATGAATGTGGACGGGGAAGGTACGGATTTGCCGGGTTTTTATGATCAAAGCTGAGATCCATTTGTTGATGCTTTCAATTGTATAGATACTGAGTGTTTTATGAAATTGTACATTGCGCATTAGATGGATAATGTCATTTTTTGGGGGGGAATATGGGATAAAGTTGTTACAACTAGGATTGTGTGAGGAGGTGTCCCAATGTCAATCTGTAGATTTTATCATAGTATTCCCTCTTGTATAATTGTTTTTTTTTTACTGTATATAACCCCGTCCATATTCATTTGTGCTGTAATCAGTTGCATTCAATTTTGTTGCTTAAACAGTAGAATTAACAATAGTGCGAATTCTACTTTAGGACAATTTAAAATCACGTAACAGTTTTTTCATCATTAATAATAATAGTTATGTACAGCAATTTCAATAATAAAATCATCTCATAAAATGTTTAAATATCACAGATCCGACCGAACCATCTGAAGATCCGTTGTACGACATCTCTCTCCTGGAAGACTTGGCTCCCTGCAAGATGAGTGGATACCAGCTCGATGCTCACCACATGCTGGCTTGTGTGTTGGACGGCAGTCGCTTCCATGAATTCAAGAAGATGTTCGGGTCGACTCTGGTCACCGGGTTTGGTAAGGTGGACGGCAATCTTGCTGGGTTTGCGGTCAGCAATGGCAAAATAACAGGTGGGAATATGTTTTATGCAGTTTTCCTCTATGGTTTTGGTAGTGTGTCACTTCTGTAACATGTAAAGTGTTGTGTGCAGGGAGCTATCTACTTGATTATGTTTTTAGCAAAGCGGCTATCGACAATGTTTGTCAAATCAAGTGTTTTCATGGGTGGGATAAGATACATAGCAATATCTCATCACAACACACTACAATATGGCCACCCTACTGTGGGACCAAAGTTATATGTTAACCCCTCCCTGCAAAGCTAATCCATTAGATTCTGTTGTATGAATAAAACAATATAAACTTAATGTATGGAAAGCCAAATTAAAACTTTTTTTATCTTTTTTATTAATAAAACTGGAATAAAGTAACATTCAGCAGACAGTTGTACTTGGGCAAGGTACTTAACGGAAAATTGCCTGAACTTAGTGGATTAATGGTTTCTACCAAATTGAACGGTTGTGTGAATCATACACAATACACTGCAATAGCTAGGTGATCTTAAGATTGCCTGTGTCCTATCAGCATTGTATTGCTTTAACACAACTATGCTCCTACCCACTCTTATGTAAAACAAGATGCAATTTAAATCAGAGTCATCCGCGCTTAAAGGATCCCACTTCATCCAGCTCTGCTCCCAACGGAACATTCCTGTTGTTTTCCTGCAGAACTTTGGTGAGGACGTGACCTGTCAATCAAGCAGTGAAACCGAGGTTGATTGCCATTTTAATCTTGTCTAGTTTACTTTTTGCTTCTTACAGTAATAAATATTGGTGTGAATAAATATTTTAGGACTAAAAAAGAGACAGATCTGCAGTAAACAAAACATGTCAGTAAATGCACACCATAATTTGAGAATATATAATATTAATGCATTTTCCAGTAAATGGGAAAATGCAAGATTACCTCACATTCACCATCAGGTTACTAAATCTATTGCTTTCTGTTAAGTTTAGTACAACCCTAAATTCAATGCCCTAGCAAGCAATTGGTTTCCACAACCTTCTGGTTGCCTCTCCTACTGTCTTACCGATTAGGCTATCTAAATTAAAATGGTTTGTCCCATACATCGCATGTTTAGAAGAGCAAGTTGATTAAAGCTCACTGTCAACTCATGCAAGCCATTGCGTGTTGCACAACCCCTTCCATCACCATAACAACAGGGGGGTTGAGTGGGTCATTGGAGTCACATGCTCTGGGATCACTCGCGATGGGTTCAAGGTGGGTCCTGACTTTACTATTTTAGTATTTTTTTCGAGTGCATGTCGGATTATCAGCATTAAGGTTTCTAGATCAAATCTGCTGCTTACTTGTCATGTGCTGTGGTATGAAACTTATAAAAATATTGCTTCATGTAGCTATTGCAGCTATTTTAGTTCAACCCATTAACTAATTGGTTTTTGTCAATGTCACCATTAATTTTTTTTTTCTGCTTTTAAATAAAAGATCAGAATTATTTCTTTAAAAATATCGATGATGTGAATGGTAAATCAATTTTCGATTAAAAATTAAATCAACCTTAAATAAAATCCGATCCAGATTTCACTTCACATACCCTAACGTGAAGATTGGAGGATACTCACCATCACAAATAGCCGAAGCCATTCATACAGAACAAAATCCTGGAAACAAACAATCAGAAGATTCACTGTCTGATTTAAAAGAGACATTTGACCTCGAAACTGATGTGTTTTACGCGGCTGCGAGAATACGCAATGATGGAGTTATTATGCCGACTGACACCAGGGCAGTTATTGAGAAGTGCCTTCGGATTTTTAAGCAAAATAAGAAGACGACTTCAGAAGATTTCCACGCAAATTTAAGGATGTAATGCCAGTGGCTTCAATGTTTATGCAGTGTTTTGAGTTCTCCATACCCATGGCACTTAAAATCCCAATTTTGGATGCAATTGTTTAAAACCATGATGATACTGATAAGATTTCCTTGAATGTCAGTAAATGCAATCTGCCCACACACTGTAAAACCATTGATAACTCATACTGCAGACCATGATTTATAATACCTCTGTTAAATCCAACAAAATCCTGTTGTTAACTTCACAACAGTTAAAAGCGGTGTTCGTACCTGATAATTGTTTGATCTCCACCCTGGCCTACATTATTATGTCTGTTGGATGGATGCAGTAAATAGGGATAATCACGATTACGATCATTCTATTTTACATGTGCAATTATCATAAATCAATTGCCGTTTGCCGTATTCGTTTTTGTAATTGATCTCGATTGTTTTTGAAGTTGTTTCTCCCATTTATATTTATGATACGCAGTGATTCCAGATTTTTTTGTTTTAAATTACATGTAGGTAGAAGAATAAATAATCAAAGTGGTTTGGTATATCATGTATGCTGGTGAGGGGTAGGAGTACAGTTATCAACAGATAACTTATACCCAGTAAGTTAATAGGTATTTATACTTTATCACCACAAATGCGCAAGATATGTTACTCCAGGGGTAACTAAAAATTTATAATTTTTATTAAAATCCATTATACCACAAGATTTGGGTGATATCAGCCAAGTAGCTTGCACTAAAATACAATCCTCTAACCAACGGTCATATAAATTACTCCTTTAATTTTTGATTGTTTTTAACCTTTCACAGCCTAAATAAACTTGACAAGCAAGACTTCTCTACTACGTATTTATTGTCTATGGAAATAAGGTGTTAGGTTACTAGAACACCTAACCACTTGCTATATTTATGTAATTTGAACACTATAATAAACATCTCATTACCTAATTAATAATATTGCTTTTATTTGAAGCAAATTAGTTGTGAACTTGATAAAGATATGGATTTTTAATGCGGAATAAATAAAATTAAAAAAATGTTTAGTTTAATTTGCTTCCTTTATCATTATTGGCTATCGGGAGCTGCAAGATTCTTTATTTTCAAATTACAACATTGTATTAGTACGAAGAACAGTAAAAAAACAAGAAACAAAATTAATTTTTAGCATCATTGCTTGCATTTAATAACATCTGTATGTACAATTTCGTGCAGGCGTTCTAATAGATATAGATAGAACATCTTCAGGGTGAAAAATAAACTCGAAAAAACGCAAAAAATAAGAAACGAGTTATAAAAAGATAAAAATTTAAAAAAAAGAAGTAAGAACTCCGCTATTCAATTCAATTTTTTTTTAATTCAAAACCAAGGACTGCGTACCATGGGGGGAAATAGAATATTGAAACGGCCGATACAGAAATTGTGCTCTGTACAATGGTTGGGTATGCCCGATGATGCTGTATCTACAATCTTGATTTTTTCCACACAAATTAAACTATTCATTACTCATGTTGAATATAAATTTGTTTAAAATCATTCTAAAATGGCAGTGCAATTGCGCTAATACTAATCATTATCATCGACTCCAGGAATTTTGAACTCAAAATAATATTTTTTTAAAACCCATGAAATTCTGCTTCAGAATCAGAACTGGATTCGGCGTATTGCACGACCGGGTGTCTTGCGATCGGACTCATAGCCGTATCTGGGTCCGGGGTCGTTTCGCACTTTCGTTTTTTCTGATTTAAGGTCGGTTGATTTCCGAATTATCTGTAGAAAAATATGGCGTTGTTACAGCACTTTAGTGGAAAAAGATATAGTTCCATCCATCCTACAAATGATTTACATCAAGTGGAGCAGTGCTGGGGGCTTCCCCATCGGTATCACGGTCTCCGTCCTCCTCCTCCTTGATATGCTTTACAATGGGCGGATTGTCAGTGGTGGACGAGGTGGTTTGTATAATGGGGCGACTGGGGGGATTGTATAATGGGGGGATGGGGGGATTGTCAGTGGGGGATGAGGTGGGTTGTATAATGGGGGGATGGTGGAAGCATAGTAGTGGTTGTTAGTGGGGTACATGGTTAAGAGCAGGCGCGCCGAACATACGAAAAGCCAGGGCATGCGAGGGTTGAGAGAAAATCAATTTCGCGCCCGGCGCGCCAAAACAATTTTTTAACATTAAATTGCCCTAGAATGCATCTCTTTGACATTTCAAACTAGGCTCTTAACGTTAAAAAATTTCGAGCTGGTACCGATTCGGCATGATTAGTAAAAAATTTATTAAAAAATTTGGAGCCCTCGCGTTCGTCGCGCCGATTGCAATAAAATCTCCAGCTAAAAACAAAATAGATTAAGTAAATAAATTGTATAAACTTCTCTTGTTTTGCAATGTTGACTTTAGACTACAACTGACATTTACGGTAATGTATCTTTCATTGCCACAAAAATCAATGCGATAAAAAAGCAAGTTGTTTTCCGAGCTCTCGCTTTAAAAAATGTTCGGACGTCTTCGCACGATAGATGCGCTTTCGGTAAGGAGAAACGCACTACGCGTATTAGGTGCTCTAGTGTTATGAGTTCCTTTAGACCCCTATTTAGAATATAAGATATTATAGTTGCCAGTGGTTGTTGTACGCCTCTTTATTAAGCCTGTGTAAATGTTTATAGCCCATACAATCCTATAAAAATTCCTTCGATTCCGGTTAGTTATAATCGTCCGGTTTGCAGCCAAAGGAGTTAAAAAATAATTTAATCGTCCCGACGTAAACCATTCGACTTTCCTTACTTGCGTGGAGTAATTGGTGAAACAAATGTTATATATCAAATGTGTATGTGCGCGTCTGGGAAATCAAATGATCTCGGCAATTAAGGACGTATCTAAAAAGTAGTTTAAAATCAATTTAGTTAAGGCAGGCATAGATTCAACTGGCATTACGTAACGGGATCTATTTAATCAATCTGTAAAACTAAATCATGCAAACAACAATAAATCACATTGTTAATCCTGAAAATTTTAATTGTGTAAAATGCGTAAAATTAGTTTTAACTCAATTTTCGATTTATATTTTTAACTGATAACAAACTGTTTATACTAAAGAAACATTAGATTACTCTCTCTTATCATTAGCGTGCGCTTCGAGCGTTCGCACGCGTCATCAAAAAGATACACGCGTCTACTCATTTCGGCCAGGTGCAAGTTGGACCAAAGCCAAACAATCTTCCTACTTACATGCTACGCCAAAGATTGCTTAGTAAATTAGGTTAAAAGAAAAAGATTAGCTTTCCTAAATGTCATTAATACACTCGCTACCGAATATAAAACTTATGCTTGGAAGTTGGAATATATCTTTAAATACCTTATAAAAGTGCCTGGTTGTTTCTTAAGTTGTTGTTTCATTGACGCCCCTGTATAATCACAGCAAAGGTGCGACCAAGTAAAACTATATTTCTCTCATAGTTTGCATTTTCGCGTTAGAAAATAAGCGTTTTTTGGACGCAATTTAGATCGCGATCGGATCGGCAAGGATTTTAATGATCGTGAAAAATCCTGATCGGCACTGCACTAGGTATTATCGTGTATGTACTAATGTAGACACAAAAAACGCGTTGTTCTCCCATTGCGACGCTTGTATGTCTTGCGTAGTTGAGTTGTAGTACAGACAAATACAAGCAATTAATGTAGACGATCTGATGATCGAAACGCGTAAAAATCAGGTGATGCTGCATACCCTGGCAAAATGCCAGGGTCGGCTGGCGTACTCTGCATACCCGCGTTCGGCGCCAGTGGTTAAGAGTACAAGTATAAGCTACACCAACCAAACTTGTCAAACAAAAAAACCTAGATTGAATCTCCATTTAGTGCACCAGCCAAACATAATAAATGACTTTTAAAGCAGCATTTAGTACAGCACCCTCCATGATTGCTTAACAACAATACAGCACATGAATTTCCCCAGCCAACATACCCAATTGCAGATTAGTGGTTGACTTGGTCGGTTTCTTCTCTTTCTCCGAATCAGAATCATCATCGTTCGGATCCAACTTGTTCATCAGTTCATCAAACTAGGGGTTGATGTGTGTTAATTACTGATGGTTTATCACAATGACTGTAGATAGATGTTGTGAACTAACAGTGTATATTATTATAAGCTTTTATGGTTGAGCTTAAAATGAGTTCATGTTTATACCCATGGGTTGGAAAAGACAAACGGTGGAGAAAACACAAGAGAGCTTCAGATTTCAAATACACAGTTGATTGTTGGATGTATTACAGTGTACTTGATAAAAACATTATTTTATTTAACTCATTTAAACCACTTGGAACAGGAAAACATCTACAAAGCCTTGTCGAACCACGCCAGTCCAATGTGTTTGTTACCAGCAGTGCTGGCACTGCTTAGAAAAAAGAGTAAGGTCTTTCTCAGGTGTCATTTAACCATTGTTACCCCAGCAAACCTACTCATATAATGCATTATCATCATAAAATTTGTGTTTGTTCTTTGATACTGAGGTTTAAAATTGATGAGCAATTTTATATGAGTTTTAACCAGCAAAATTAAATTGTGTCAGATGGTAGTCGTCTAAGAATTTTGTTTTTGAGTGATAATTTGTAATATTATCAGCAGTTGACAGCAAAATGGTCCTGTAAACCGCAATTGAAATTCTACCAAGGGCTGCTGGTCGGTGCCTCTAATTACCACAGGATTGCTTGGGGCGGTTGGATCGTTTGGAGGTTTACCGTAAAGGGCAGAGTTAGGGTTCCAAGTGCTCTAAGTGATCGTGTAGTAACCCTCACTGATAACCAGTACAGCACACACACCTCTCTATACTGCATGACAACTGCATCAATATATTCCTGGCTCCTGCACGAGACGCGCTGTCGTATTCGTTTGATGTGGTCGACCACTTGCGTGGGTTGGAACTTGATGTCAGACTTCTTCCGATGGCACTGCTTGTCGTTGGCTTTATTCACCTCAGTGGTGGAATATTGGTGGATTTTGCTGTATATGATCGGTTTGCATTAGTATGGCTATGTTCATGGTGGCACACCAGGACTAGGAATATGGACCTAAACGAACTAGACTCTAATATTGGTTGATTATGTTGCACATGAAAAGATTAATTTGTACTGCTGTCGATGGTATAACAAAAAACTTCCGTTTGGTATGAATGGTTATTCAATAGTATTCAATTCTACAGTCTACAACTTTCTATAATTTTGAAAATGAAATTACATAAAAAGTTTTGTAGACATGAAAAATTGAACTAAGTTTCAACCCTCCCTCATTCCTTCCTGAACTTGTGTGGGTTGAATAAATAACATGGCCACAGATTTCACCACATCGTTGGAGGCCAAGTACACAATAAAACCGATCTTGGTGTAATTTGAAATACAACAATGAGTTTGCAAATTACAAAACACAAAATACCCTTTGTTATTTAAGAATAAGGTGGTGAAATCTCTAGACTATACAGATTAACTCCGGTTAGGTAAATATAATACAACCACAAATCACATCATTCTTGAATAACATAAGGTATTTTTTGATGTTTGATCTCCATGCTGATGGTTGTGAATAATGTTGTTTATTATTCAATTATGTCAGGTACAAATCCACCAACCTGTCCTTCAATCCGAACGCCGTCTTCAGATGCTGCTTCACCCACAGCAGCAACAAACACGCCAACGATGCTTGCGCAAAATCCTCGATCGCTGCATCTTTATCAGGGAGGCGATGACGTAACGTGTCCTCCTCCGTCTCACTCTCATCATCATCCGAGGAGGACTCCCCTGATCCTTCGTCACTTGATCTTCGGTGTTTCGATGATTTCTTCGTTGACTTCTGCTGCAGCGACTGGGTGGGATTGATGGGGTTATTTGGGAATTTTTGCTTAAATTGTCAAAAGATTGAAAAGTTTAAAGGAGTGTTTACTTTTTAATTATCTATTCTTGCAGTTTTGTGTTAATAAAATGCAGACAAAATTTTGTTTCTGGAAGTAATTATATTGATGAATAAGACAGAACAGAGTCAATATTCATCCATAGAAACTATTGTCACATTACTACCACATGTCATGGTCGGGTTGACTTTAACATTTCAGTTTGTTTAGTATTTGTCATGACTGCAATTTTAATGTTCCATGCAAAAATACTCAGTGAATTTTCGTAAGTACCCAAGGATGAAACCACTTTTTTAATCACGATGGGGATTGAACCCTGTATCTACCCAGTTATTACATCCAATCCACACAGTTGGAATATGACTCAATCATCTGCAACGAGCACCACACACCTCCTTGAAGCTCTGCAGGACGTTGGAACCGGAGACGGACACATACACCTCCACCTGACTGATGAGGAAGAGTGGTTCATCCAGGGTGTGGTAGGGGAAGTGAGCCAGGTTGTCCGCCAGGAACAACAGCATTTCAAGATCAGTTTTCTGCAAAAATAGAAGTTATTTTGTGATACAGACAACAATTTTTTGATATAAACAACATTAAAATCTGACATGCCTTTTTTGTAGTACACTGCTAACATAAGTACCAAATCACAATTGGTACAAACAAATCTGATTAATCTTGTTATTAAAGAAATACTGTGCAGCACCTTTTATATTTAATATTCAATTACTTTCAGGCTACTTAGCTTAAAATAACGTTAACTTTATTTACATAAAATGTCTTTTGGAATATAGCTTGATCAGATAACCTCTTATAGGGTCCAAAAGGCATTATTTTTAGCAAAAGTTAAAAATAAGTAATTAAAAGTATTAATGATAATTTTCATAATTTCATGTTAAAAATTACTTCTTTTTTTAATTAAGGAAGTTTTTCGTTAATTATCATAAGAA
>CH002300.1:935683-948538 GCA_000149265.1 Ciona savignyi
AGATTTAATGTTATTAAAGCTATTTGTTCATTAAAAAATATTGTATTTTACTATTTTTTTAACTAAAAATTGAATATAAAATGATTATAAAAATACAAAAAAAAAACTAAGAAATAAATTTGCATTTGGCAAATGTATTAGAGCTCTGTTTTATTTCTACTTATGCCCAAAAATGGCAACAAAGATGCCTTTTTTTTACTTATAATAAAAATTTTATAATAATTTGTTGAAATGGAGCAGACATCCACTATGTTGAGATGCGACACTATTACAATTTGTTTAGGAAAACTAAAAGAATAATGTTCAGAAAGCTTATCGAGGTCAACTCACTTCTTAAGGAAAACGCTGAGAAAGTTTTGTCCAGTTCTGACGGCGCAATCATACGAGTTGATCACTTGAAGTTCATCAACCTAAATCAACAACTTGTCAACAATCATATTTTAGAAATGATTTTTTTGGATTGGACTTTTTTAATTGGTGAAAGTCTGACAGAAATTAAATTTCACATTTGCGTGCTCAATAAATAACCTACAGTTCAATATGTCACTTAACTTATAACATTATCAAAGCTTGACCACTCAACATTATAAACCCAAAGTGAGATTGATTTACAAATTCTGCATTTACCTACTGGTGGTTATATCTTGGGGACAAAATCTTCAGCAACCCAACCCAATATCATCAAACTTTACTTATACTAGCTTCTGACATCTAATCTATACAACCATTATCTAACCCCACCAACCACTTTATCCCATAGATTAACAAACAAACATCACAAACTTGTTTCTGAGTGGACTCCTCTTTGGCGGTTTGCTCCTCAGACAACTCCCCCTGATACGGCTCTGGAAGATGCACGATCGCTTGTATCATCTGCAGCATCAGCGCCGACACCATCTGGACGTATTGCAGCCCTGTGTTTTGTTTGCGGGGGGTGGGGTAACTTTCGTCATCTGACGAGTCGACCAATTCTTCGGTGTATGTCAACCTGGGAATGTAACAGAATAACGAACTCTACATATCAATTTAATCATTAATCTAAATAAAAATTGATAAAATCAACATTTCGCAGGCGTTACTATAATCAAGTTACCATATTTCATACAATTGGAATTGTTATTGAGAAAAATGTTTATTTACTGGTGTTTTTTCGAATAAAGTAGCGTACCGGTAATTCCTCAAGTTTTGCTTGCTGGTGGGCAATCTGGCAAGAGACTGGAATATATCCTCCAGTATCAGTGCTCTGTGCTTGTCGTACTTGGAGAAGAGAGCCGTTGTTAGTTTGATGGAGCTCAGTTGTAGTTCTCTCACATTCTCAACGAAGAAAGGGGAAACCCCAACTGACGATATCTGCAATTTACCAAAAAAATATTCTAGATTTAATTGTGTGTTATTTAATCAAATTTTTCATATCCCAATTTTGTATTATCAGATGAGACTATTGTATAACGTTATCAACAAATGATAATAATGTGGTATTATAACTGAAGGATATTTTTAAAACAGTTTATCTACTTTTGATTCCATTTGTTATTAAGCTAATGTACTGAAAGCATAAAACTCCAAAAAAAGCAGCCGAACCTGCAGTATTGTTGTGTCTGTGAGTGGCTGCAGACGCACCAACTCTACCCACTGATTCACCATCACATTGAGCTTGTTATAAAGCTGAAGGATCATGTGGTTCTTCGGACCTTTGTAATGAGCTCGCTTCATTTTCGTGCTTCCGCTGCTTGTTAGTTCTGGAAAGAATTAGATTTGTCAACTTTTGACAAAAATTTGAATCCAGTTTTATGGGGATTTTTGTTAAATTTTAACACAATTTAAAAAAAAGATTTAGTGATTTTCTAATTTAAAAACAGAATTTTGCACTTAAATGTATTTTTTAGTAATTTTGAATTTTATCAGTTTCATGCAAGCAATTTTTTTTCATCATCAAATTTCAAACATAAAATACTAATTTAAAAACTTAAACTTTTCAGGCAACACCATC
The DNA here is from genome assembly GCA_000149265.1 of Ciona savignyi. NCBI lineage: Eukaryota > Metazoa > Chordata > Ascidiacea > Phlebobranchia > Cionidae > Ciona > Ciona savignyi. The sequence continues at coordinate 937,674 of CH002300.1, forward strand.
AACCAGCAGTTCCTACCTTTGACTCCTTTCTTTTTGGTGCTGGAGGGCACTTTATACACCAAGTCATATTCGGGGAATATTGTGTTAGCGAGCTGTCGACACAGCAGTTGGGCTGAACGCTCCATCACATCATCCAGATAGACCGCTTTCGGCATGTACGGCGCCGTCATTATGTTCATGGCGGTCAGCGCGGCATCGGTGGCGGTCGCCACACGGCCGAGTTGGTTGTCACGGTTCCAGCGTTGTTCTTCCGCAGTGTTGCCCTGCGTTTGTTTCAAGTTTATGGAATTGCAAAAGACAATTTAGATAAAAATGTTAACTGTTATTGTAAAAGTTGTAATAAACTGGCTTTGTTATTTAAAACATCATGGGGAAATTTAAAATGGTAAAAATTACAATGCTTAAAAATTACTTTTTAAAAATGAAGAAATTAACCATCTATCAATTTCAGTATTTTTCTAGCTTTTTAATTACATCTCAGAGCATCTATCACTTAATTTATTCCCTATACTTCCAACAGAGTGTAACACAATGCTACTTACAATGGATTTACATGGGGTAGCATGAACCCCATTCCTGATATTCGGTTCCAGTATGGACAGCAGCCGAACCAGAGTTTTCTTTGGTAGCTGGATGTAAAAAGGTAATAAATAGAAAATAATTATCATTTCAAATTAACTACTTAATCTTGAATCCACATATTTTTGGTTTGTTCCACAAAATGAGTTGATATGATGTTGGACCAAGAGGCCTATATATGTATGGGGTGGACCAACTGTTAATTATTTTCTAATCTTAAATTTGTTAAATGCACTGACATACCACAAACAAGTTAATTAATTGTGGTTATTTAAGATTATAATAGCCGCTGTTTTCATCACGTTGATAAACATAATGCAAAATGAGGAGAAATTTGTGAAAGATTTGAAAAGTGGATGGTGGACATTGTGTACAAACAACGCCCAACCTGACAGAGCAATCCCATTGCTTTGAGCTTGGCAGTTTCCATGCTAAGATCCTGGAGTCGGGACTTGGAGATGAGGAGGCGAGGATGGACCTCCTGCATGTCATCATCCTCCGCACTCTCCGCCAGCAACCTCGGATCAACTGTGTCCATGTCGTCGAATATCCTCTCGATGGTTTGCGAGAGGCGGCGGAACAAACCAGCTCCGTCTACAGGAAATAAATTGTTCGTGGCATTGTGTAGGCGGCGAGAAAAATACCACAGTAGAGGGGGTAACATACATAAATGTCAGGTTGCACTATGCCCAAAGTTGGGTAAAAACTATGCACTAGTGTGCCTTGCTCAACGACAAAACCAATTATATATCGGCTGTTATATACCAATTATATATGCTTTGTCCCCTTGTTGAAAGGGGTATGTTGGACTAAAACTAAAGTGCTGAATTTGAACATTGCATTGCCATAAAAGATCTGGTAGAATTCTTACCTTCTTTCATCAGCCTCTCTTCCACAGCCTTTCTTCTTTCTTTTTTCTTGTGCTCAACAATGTGAGAGCGCTTGCGGGATGGTGAGACAAAGGTTTCATCTTCACTCTCATCGCTGGTGTTGATCAAACCTCGCTTGGATTTATCAGATGATTCGCTCTCTCGCTTACGTTTCTTCCCTGTGAGGTGAAGTTGAATTTGTCTACTTTTTTACAAAAAAATTAATTTTAATTTGATTTTAGTCAATTATTCGAGTAAAATTGATCAACAAAAAAATTTACTACCAAATCCGACAGCAGTCAATAAAAAAAGATTACACAGAATAACATGGTTGTCCAAAATAAGAAATGGAGGTTGGAACGGAAACTTGGCAGTAACACGGGGGGGGGGGCGATTTTTCTGCAATGCCAATGATTAAATTACATGCACTTTTGGAATAATGGCACTCGGTAGGTCAAAAGGCAGCCGCAAAATAACAGCTTGAATACACATTAACCATTTGGCTAATTAAATATATTAAGATGGTAGTTCACATAAAGTTCAAAAACTTATGTCAGGTTTTTGAACCAGATATGCAACGATATCTTGACAAAAAAGTAAATATGTGAGTTTGGTCGCTTTCACTACATTATACATTAACTCCATTCTACTCGATATAAAGGTACAGCACATTGCAATTTGGCTGTGCACACATTAGTGTGTATGCAGATTTTCAAGTAGATAATTATCTGCGTATCCAGTCTCTAAAGGTTTCAACAATCAACCCTGGCTCGCAAAAAAACATTTACAGTCATCTAGTCAATACCTTTCTTAGCCCCTTCCTTCAGCAGCATTTCCCTCCTTTTTAGTTTGATCCGATCAGCCATGGACAGATAGGCTCCGAATTCGTGGCCGGTGGAGACGTCGTACTTCTTCGTCATGTCTTCCACACCCATATCCAGATGGTCGAGGTCAAGCTTGTCCAAGACGATGCTCGGTTGGTTGAGCGTCGCTTGCAGCTTCACATCTGCTGCTTGGAACGGTTTCGGCGGGGGCTTCCGCTCGCGGAAACGTCGGCCTGGGTTGAAATAAATTGGGCTTGAAATTCTAAAATAATTTTAATATTAAAAAAACTGATGACGAAAAATCATGTTTTTTTATTACTAAAAAACAGAGAAAATTTATAGAACGGGGGATGTGTTAAAAATTAATCGATTACTGAGGTTTTCAATGCAAAATCTCTATACATTTATATAAAAATATGGTTTCCAAAGTTTAAAATCAGACATTCCACAGGATAGGATACTCCTGTTTATCTTGAGGCGTAGGGAAAAAATTGTTACATCATTCATGCCAAATCTTAGACACTGCAAGCCCAGTCAGGTCCAAGACGTCAAATTACACACAAAAATATTCAAAGATTTTTTTTACCTGTGTTGTCCAACGGGTCGATGACAACTGCCTCGTAACGCTTGCCGTTCATCGGCCACTTTGCCACCACGTGGGTGCCGGGTTCAAGCTCATCGAAGCTGGTGACTTCCGAGTCGTCGAGGTACATCACGTCGGAGAGTTTGTAGATGTCGGCTTCCTCTGCATCCGCTGCAAACTTCACACGGACGTATTGCAACCCTAGGTGGGTGAGGGGAGTTAGGGAATGTTTGGGTGGGGAGATCTTAATGGGGGTCTTGAGGTGCAGAGTTGGTGGGTAATTAAGGGGGGAGACTGTGGGTGTTTGTTGGGTGGGGAAAGTAAGTGGGAGTTGAGGTTATTGTCAGAGTAATGTGTTGCATGTTTTTATGTGGATTGTGTTGGTTACTTTTTAGTGGCAAAATGTTATGAAAGTTTTTAGGGGTGATATAAAGTGTGGCCAGTAAAGTTAAAGATTTAGATTATATTAAGGCAATTTAAGGTGATTTCTGCATCATTAAGGGATCAATAAACTGAGGTAATTGTCAATTGGTAGACAGTTAAAGAAATTAATTCGTTGGGAAACACTGGCGAAGTGTTAAAACATATTTGTATTGGATTAACTGCAGTTGTCCAAAAGTGTTTCATTTCCTTTGGTGCTGTATTATATTCTGCACACTACTGTATAAATTAAACCGCTGTATCTACTCTGAACATTAACTCAAAAATGTGCATCAAAATTAAAATATAGAATACCATATGTGATTGTACTTACTCTAACATAAAAGTGCACTTTTAAACTCCTAGAAAAATAACAAGTTTGTGGTTTTCATTAATGGTGTCTTAGACATTTTATTGCTTGCCTGCTTCAATTACTATGGCTTCTCTAAATTGACACAACTGTTTTTCTTGGGCCCTTGTCCTTGTCTCCATTCTTTGACTTGAAGCGGCATTATTAAGCCGACTTGACTGTCTAAGTATCGAGCTGTTCTTCAACCTGCTCACGTCAACAGTGATGTTTCGAAGCTTCATCACAGACAGCTTAACCACTCTTGGTATTAACTAACAAATTCAAAACCCTGCAACTGACAAACTGAAGGATTGGAAACTGATTGGTCAGATATTCCTAATATGTATGACTAAGGAGATTGGGAAATTACTTTACTTAGGCGACTGTCTAAAATGAGTTAAACAGGAAAATGCTTCAACTTTGGATGTGATATAATCATGAGGTTTTTTCCCCAGGGGATAAGAAAACAACAGTCGTTGTAAGCTGTCAGAAAACCTCAAGCAAATGACTAATTTCTGGAGCTATTTTATTGTTCAGTATAAATTATACTACAACTGAATTTTTTAACGCCCAGTTAAATCCATAGGATTGAGATAACATTAGTTAAGTGGCTTTGCCTAAGACAAAAACCATGCAACAAAGTGGTCGAGACAAGAATTAAACACGAAACCTGTATGACAGCTATGTTAAACCTGTAGACTATGTATAAATCAAAATAAGTGTAAACCTTTCCAGCCAACTTGAAAAACCAATCCCCAAAACTTATCGTTTTGATGCACTTTACTTTTAATATGTTATTCCTAAACTGAAGCCAAATTCATTGTTTTCTGAATAAGCCCTTGTGCTCGCTCATTTTGTACATTACTTATCCATCTTCTGGCTTTTCCATCACAGCACATACAAAGTTGTCATCTCCAATATTAATGCTGCTAAAGTTAACCTGAAAACTTCGAAAAATATTAGATTAATATCTGAAACCTGTGGCTCCAATTTGGTCTTAATGTACCACTTGACTTACTTCAATAAATGCTATACTTTTATAATATTGAATAATTATGGGTTTGTTGGTGATGGGGCAAGTATTTGAACCTCGTGGGTGATATTGACAATCGTGGGTGGAGGGAAAGCTGATGTTTTTAATCTCCATAGGGACAGATATTAAAAGCACAGCATCACTATAGACTACTTAATCTTTGTTTCACTGTGAGCTCAAGCAACCACAGATATCATAGTGTGTTTATATAGATCATTCTTTTAACAGTTAGCATGTGGGTATAAAACAGGTAAAGCTGATACCTAACCACTACACTGTGCAATTTAAAGGTATACGAAGTGTGTACAAAACGTTTCTGTTTAAACATTTGTTCTGCAGTAAAAACTTTATAAGGTAAAAAAGTGTAAGTGTATTACCGCCTCCCTTCCTCTTATGCTTCATTGATGTTTTATGTTTCGTTCTCCCCATTGAGCTTGGCTTGTTGGGCTATAGAAATAAAAAATAATAAATGTATTTTTTCGTGCATGATTTAACTACATGGGTATCACGTTCATAGCATTATTCCACAAAGTCCTTTCAAATCTTTTAAATTGCACAGTTTATATTGAATTGCTCTTCCTATTTTTTATAATAAGGAAGCAAAACTTACAGTTGGTGCATTGAAATATTGGACACCTCCGTATGCAGGGGCGGGGACGTGGCTTGCTAGTGGCATTTGTTGTGCTGGTGAGATCTCTGCGTTATGTACCTCTGAGACAGACTGCGGAGTCATTGGAGGGGGTATATGCTGCCCATAGGAAGTGTCATGAATTTTGTGGGGTAAGGGCTTCTCCACAGGACCAGCTATGTAGGCTGGGTTCTGCTGCTGGTATTGCTGCTGGTTTGATTCCGGTTGATTCCGGTTCGGATCATGGTATTGGGCGCCATGGTGCTGGGGCTGTTTATGGTAGTTGAACCCCGCATCATGCTGGTTTGGGTATGCAGGCATGTTCGCACTGTGGTTTGGGTACATTACCCCCTGCACTTTGTGCGACTGAGAAACCAAGTTGTCGTTATAAGGAGGTGGTGTAGCTAAGTAAGGCTGTTGGAACTCATTCATTTTTGGTGGAAGTTGCTGGAAGTTGTGGCTTTGAGCCCACTGCTGCTGCTGTCTAAACTGGGGACTTTTAATTTGCATTTCGTGCGCTGGGTACCTCTGCGTCTGTCTTTTGTGATAGTTTGGGCTATACTCTAATTCCGTCGATTGTGATATAGGGTTCGGGGTGAACTGCTGGTATGATTGTTTTGCAGGGTCAACCCCGTGTGAAAAGGGGGTAGGGTTGCTCGTACGCTGAGGATGAAACATTGGGTAGGAGTTATTCAACCTTGATTGAGAGGGGGGAACTGGGGAATACATTTGCTCTTTGTAAAGTCCATGCTGTTTCATCTGGGGGCTTGGAATGGGTAAGGATGAAGGATAGGTGTCCATGGAGTGTTCTACTTTCAGAGTTCCAGTCGCCTGTATGTTTGGGTAACTTGTAGCAGGTGCACTTGGGTAACTTGTAGGTGTGCTCTCTGGGGTTTTGTAAGTATCGGGATATTTTTCTGATCTTGATGATTTTGCCTTTTTTGCCGATTTCGGCACTTCCTGTTTCGTGCTGTCACTGAATAAAGTCTTGATCATCGCCGATGCTGCGTCTTCCGCTTTCTGCTGATCCTGATTCACCTTCACGCTTCCAGGATCACCTTTGCTCACATCGCTTGTCGCCGTGGTGAGCGATGCCACTTTGAAGGACTCGGCTGAGGATTTCAGGCGGGAGATTTTCAACTTAATCGGTCCAGCCCCAGGAGGTTTGTCGTCAGATGAAACGATCCCGTACTCCGCCGGCTGCGTAGCTTGCCGCTTCTCCTGCCGACTCGACTTGTGGTGGCTTTTCTTGGTGCGCCTGTGCATGAGGGAAAAGCTATTAGACAGTACAGGAGAACTGGCTACACTGATTTATGATGCGTGTTCGTGAAAAAGCATTGCTGTTATCATGTTACCATCGATGCGATCCTAGTTTTTACAGACCTAGCTATCAGTGGAATGCATAATAATGTATTTCCTACATAAAAAAAAGTATACATTACCGGTGTTTAAATAAATATGCAATTTTTAATAACAATTATTGAATTATAAAACGCATCATATGGTAAATTCCTTCTAGTCTTACCTTATTTTGAGACATATTTTTGGATTTTCCTCTGGGGCTTCGTTGAGAGTTGGGGTGATAGGATCAGAGGGTGATTTTTCATGGGGGATGTACTGCTTCTGCTCCAAGTTGTATTTCGACTTGAATAAGAAATATTTAGAATTTTAAAAGTATGGTACTTTTTTAATTATTTTCAAAATTACATTAAAACCCCTTTTAAAAAGGTAAAAAATAAACAAATTGACATAACTGGTACTAAGATTGTTTATTCACACCGAAAAGAAAGTGAAAAGAAGAGAACTAATAAGAATAGCTAGATATATTTAAACAATTTCACATTTGATAAAACCCAGGAATGTCAAATTCAAGCCATTAGTAACAAAGTTTTATAGTATTTTTTATGAAAACAAAGACGTGATAAAAATAATTTGGTTGACTTCTTTTGAATAACAGTTCAGATCAATGTAAACAGTTCCCTCTTGCATAAAAATGTGGCTTGATGTCAAATAATCTCAAACAAACTGTTGTGCATGTAAAAAGTAGACTCACCTGAATAACCATTCGGGGCACACGGGGTTGTGGGGCTACTGCTTGCACAGGTCGTGTCACTGGAAGTCGGTTTGTGTTTCCTGGGTGGGTTGTTTATATTAAATATGTTAAAAAACAAATACAATATTTATTAAAAACAATATGTTAAAAAGTGTTAAAAACACATCTAAGCAATTGTTTTAATCAATTTACATTAAAAGCCAACAAAACACATTTTATAAAAAAGTTTTTTTTTTTTAAAGTTGATAAAAAAATTAATGGTCTACAACGAATAAGGCTAGGTAACCCAGCTCTAGACACTAAACAATCATTCATTGTTTAATCCCTGAGTCATTTTAAAGATTATCAAGAAACAATGACAAGACTAAAACACTTCTTGCACAAGGAAGTATGAGCGAACTTTAGATCAAAATAATCAGTTTTCCCAATATTTATGGTTCAAACAATTCGATAGGAAAGGCACATAAATTAAGAACTGCACATACAATTAATGTTAAAAAAATAAGTTTACCAGAGTAGATGCAAAAGAATACAAAACACGGATTGTTTATTTTTCTACATATAAATAACGTTGGTTAACTCATGCCCACAATCCAGTTGTTGAGGCTGTGTTCCAAGGACAGCCTACATTAAATTCTAATAACCCAATCTTTCATTGGGTTTAGTATCATCAAACTACCCTGCTTTGGTCCCATGTTAACAGATAATGGTTTATTTTAAAACAAAAGCTGTCGCAACCTGTGTTAAACAGCCTTAAACATTCCATTGAACAAGCCATTACAAAATTAAATTAAACAAACCTGGATATATGCTTCCTACTCTTGCTGCTGCGGAATCAAGCTGCGAAAAATTCGCAGTGGCGGCTCTGCGTATATAGAAATGCGTGAAGGTAATTTATAAAGATTTGGTTGGTGCATGCCATATTGAATAATATTTTTTCTAGTGGCTAAAAATGAGTCTTTTACTATTTATTAAAACTACCACCTCTAGTTACAAACTTTTCATTACATTTCTTGCATTTACAGCATTTAATTAAAACCGGGTAATAGTACCACATATTAGAATATGAAAATAGCCCAGAATTATCACAAACAATATCTTACCCTGTTGCGGGATTTGGTGGAAGCAGATTCATTGGTGGCATGTGAGCAGGTAGGCCCATGGTCTGTGGAATATATAATGCTGACCGTAGGCAAGAATAGCTTGTACACTATCAGTGCATTTAATGAAGGATCAAACCAGAAGTAAAACTTAGACACTGGCACTAATATTGGGTATATTATAGTGATGTACACTATTCCACTAACTAAATTGCTATTAACTCAACAGTCACTGGTTTAACTAAATTGTGAAATAATTTCTGCCTTTAGTTAACTTCAAGGTAATAAAAATGAATAACTCTTAGAGTTTTAAACAATATGTTCATTGATCAATTAAAGGGTAAAGTTTAACATTTTTAGGACATAGATATTTCTCTTTCATAAAATACTGTTCAATTTTGTTCTTTACACTTTTAAATCTTTCAGACAACTACTTGCAAGCAAATCAACACACTGACTAGCAATCACAACAAATATTACTGATACAACACAAAAAAATAGCAACTGTACACTTTTTTCATTTAAACTACTCTTTATAAATTTCTTAATTGAATTGAAAAGTCTTTTAAAAGAAAAATATCTTCTCACACAAAGAAAAACAAAAGTAATAGTCTATTATACAAGAAAAACAATAGAACATTAAAGGTTAGAAGTTCAAGTGAGAAAATTTGTCTAGAGCGTTAAAAAAGACTTAAATTAAAGTCTTTGTTGACTTAACTTTAAAGTTAAGACCTGCCACAACAGGTCTATTTGAAAGAAGTTAATATTCAGAAATTTTATAAGATAAAATAATTGTCACGCATTGCAGTTGAAATAACAGAAAACTTCCAATAAATAGTGTCGATCTACATCATAAAAAAATGTACTATCATTATATTGTACACTAGCTTAGCTTTTCATTGATACATATGCATATGGTTAAATAGAATCAAAGGGGAAATACAGTAATACAAAACAATATTCGAATATTTGCACATTCATTCATTCAATCATTCATTTATTAATATGAAACTATATCTGTTAAACTAAAGCAATAATTGCCAAATTGCCTAACAGAAGCTCATTTTGTATAGATCGCATTTACATACATAATATAATCATGCTTGTGTATTCATTTATCATCAATAAGAAAACCATATAACTATAGATTTCTATATGTGTATATTAAAGAAGTCAAAAAAATTTTATTAATCAGAACTCCGTGAACCCTAAATAGCTTGCTGGTATTAATTTGGTTGCTAACTTATCGGTAGCTGGCTTAATGAATTTATTATATACATATAATCCAGCATCTAACATTAGAAGTTGCAACCCTAATATTTACAAGAAAATAACAAAAACAAGTACCGTATTTCTATGGTCGTATGGATTCGGAGCAAGAACAGCTTGAAGCAGTGGGGATGGGTTAATGCCATCAATGCATCCAGACTGTTGAGCTGGATTTCTGTGGGAATATTAAAGCCAAGCTAACATATTTGTGCCAAATGAATCACACTTTTCAAGGATTAGTTTTACACTTTAACATGTGAAGTACTGTGACAAATGATTTTTGTTAGAACACCATGTGTCCACTGTCAACTAGATTCGTGACTCACAGGTGTTCATTTGGAGTTGCAGAGAAAGCGTCAACAATTTGCGACACAAATGCCGCATCTGGAGTATTGAGAATTCGGGTGGCTGCCTCATGTCTAGTGGTGTGGTGAAGCGGGTGGTTCACGTTGCTACTGGGGTGACCACTTTCTTCACTCACTGCAAGTATATGGGTATAGGGATTGAGTTAAGATTTTTTAAAGGCTTACACTTAAATACACAACAACTAAAAAAATTATCAAGTGTATTGTGCATGGCTGACTTTCACTGTCAGAGCAAGACTTAAACATGCAAGGCGCATATGTACAATTGTATGTATGGCTGGGCATGTGTTTGGACGTGCACACACCTTGTAAACTGGTAAACAATTTTAATACAATATGTCATATGATAGTTCTCATTACAACAGTCCAGTAAGCAAAGTTATTACATAGGTTAGACTAGCTAAAATATTCATTTTACTCGTGGAAAAATGACAGTCAATATACTAAAGTGTTGAACACTGAAGTGCATTATAACATACATAATCTCGCAGATGTGTAAAGTAGAAATAAAACAAAGCTGCTCAGGACCTAGGTCTGCATCCTTAACTGATATACGAAAAATGTCCGATTTTATCATGAAGGTTCCCAGGGACAAATGCTAGCCTAACCCCAAACAATTTTGGTTTCGATCTAAACCTGAGATTGTTTTTCTCCCAAATGACAAAACAGGGTATTGCTATAAAATGTATTGTGTTCAATAAATATTTTTTCACACGTGTCATCGCCATAATCTTATGCCGAAACCCGTGGGCATTTTAAACCACAACTTCCTGATAATAGTTTGACAAATTAC
>CH002300.1:948638-965015 GCA_000149265.1 Ciona savignyi
TTCCTTATATTAGTTTGACAAATTACAAAACATGATACTTACACTCTGACGGCCAGGAATAGGATAAAATGGATAAGACTTAGATAGATCACTGTTGAAGTTCATTTCAATTCAATTTGTCTACTGTGCCACTTTTCGTTACATTTTCGAACTAATGGTAGTAAAAATCGACACACAGAAGTAATACTTAAACACACTCTAACACTCTGTAAACAATAAATTGATTAACTAAAAACCATTTGTCAAAAAACTAAATAATATTCAAGGCCTTGACTGAAACAAAACAACTTTTGGTAACAGTAGCGCGGTACGCTTACAATAAGAAAAACTCTTTTTAGGCTACAGCCTTAAACTAACTGTTTATTAGTCTGAACATGAACAATTTCTTTACGTCAATTTTGTTTGTAATTTAGTCAGTTTTATGGTAAAGAAAGGTACTATGACGTAATAAAACATAGTCTGTAATTGAAAATTTCTTACTATGGCATTCTTACTAAGTTTACTATTTTTCTTTGAGGTGCTGACTGATTGAAATATATTTTATGCTGGTATTTTTTCATATCAATTATTATTGAAATCATATTTCTAATTAATTTGGTTTTAATGTAAACTAACTTTGGGCTTCCCTTTTTCTGAATACTATATTTACAACGATTCATGCACAGTAAAGTAAACAGAAGATAGCCATAGATATCTAAACCAATTTTACCCGGCCTTATTTAAAATTAGTTCTAATAAATGGTGGTGTGACCGAACGGAATGGTTAACGCGACCGATTCATACACAGGATTATATATATATATATATATATATAAAACGTCTTGGTGATAGGCTCATTGAGGCCTCGAAACTTATCCCGACAGTTAAAAGAAAATTAGGTTCACACGGTTGTTTTGCCAAATATTTTGCTTTGAATGTACACAATTTATTATAAAATAGTCGAATTAGTATAGGATAGGATATTCATGTTTATCCCCGTGGGTGGGAAAACCAAGGGGGTTAACACACGGGCAATCGTCAGATCACCTTGCGCCCACCGTCGGGTTACCGTAGCTGATGCAGTGTGTTGTGTATGATAGACACGTTCCTTCAATTTGGTAGAACTCATTATTAATCCGATGGGTTTAGGCAATGTCCGTAAAGTGCCTTGCCCAAGGACACAGCCGACTAGCTAGCGACCAGTTTCGCATCTGTAACCTTTCAATTGAAACGCGACTTCCTTAACCGCCAGACTAAACGCCCGAAAGTGACAAGCATATCGTCGATTCACAACTTGGCGATTGGCCCTGTTAAATCAAGGGATTTCGGTGAACGATTTTGTGGTTGAATGAAATATCGTAACCGACTAAAAGTGCATTCAAACAAAACACTCGAAGAAAACTAACATACAAAACAGAACACAAAATTGTGGCCTCGATACCCAGTCCGGTCTATCACACACAAAATGTTAACCGTTTTTCGATAAATTCCTATAAATTTAACCCCGTTAAAATTTTTAACCCACCTTCTTTGTACACTACACATGTGCACGCTGAAAGTAAGCAATCGATCAGAAATTATTAGACATTTTAATTTCGAAATTAACCTGGAAAAATAGCTCAAAGTACCCGGCGATGGGTCTGACGACTGCCCGTGGATTATTGTATGTTTTTCTTTCCGCTTCTGTTTAGCACAATCCTGTACAAATTCGAGAAAAAAGTTTGTTTCTGCATACCGTGTCGTTGTCTATGACACCCCTATCAACACACCTTTAAAGTGTGAAGTGGGGGACTTTCTATTTTTAGATTCATTACACGAAACAGCATCATTTCGCCACATGAGAAATGCCGCTGCCGTACAGCAGTTTTGCTTATTTCGTTTCATTTGTTTATTTCCTGGATTGTAAGGTTGAGTCTATAATGGTTTCCGTTTCTTTGTTTCAATTTTTTTCATTATTCTAACAGACGAATGAATACTGACCAGTAAGCGTAAATTGGCCTCGCAGGGCATTGTCGATTTCCTAGTAACATTAAGGCCTAAACTACGTACTGGTAGGATTAATAGTATTCCGTTACCTTACTTTTTATTGCTAGGTTATAGGAGCAAGCAAATCGGTTTTGTCTGGTGGTGTACTCAGTAGGCGGTTGGTAAAGTACTTGTGAAAAGAATGGCAAATCAAGGACCTAGTTATGGATTTAGCAGAGAAGTTAGAAATAAGGTAGGAAATATAGAACTAATCTAAATATTTTTTATAATATTCAATTTTAGTGGGAAACACTAAAAGAAGTCCCATAATCTTCAATTTCATAATCTTCAATTTAGTGTGCAGTTTCTCTCCTTCCCACTTTCCCTCCTTTTAGTTTTCCCCAATTTTAGTTTTCAATCCATTGAGCTTGTACATGAACCACCATTTAAAGAAATTCAACATTTTTCAGATGGCATCAAAATATGATGAGTATGTGGAAGAAGATTTAAGACAGTGGATAGCTGACACCTCTGGCTGTCCGATCATGATCGAACAAACTTTTCAGAACTGGTTGAAAGATGGAACAGTTCTTTGCTAGTATGTGATTACGAAATGATATGGGGTTTTACCCCAAGATGTAGTTTTATTCCAGTCCAAAGTTTGATACCACACAGCCCTGATCTAGGTGCTCTTGTCCCTGTAAGCTGTGTCAAGGCACTTAAAAGTCATTAATTGAAAACTTGGTATAAACTCCAATATAAAGTGCAACCCTGACAGTGGGTAATCTGATAATTGCCCCTGCGTTTTCATCTCTTGTGTTTTCCCATTCCTGGAGACAAACATGAATATCCTATCCTAACCTTTTTGTTGCTTGTCATATTCTAAAAAATCTCACTTAAACATGCTTGTTTATTGACGTAGGATATATATCATGTTTTTATTTTCATTAATTGCAAAACAAGGTCGAAGAGTCATCACATGCGCAATGGTCTGATGACGTAGTACTCACAGTCGGTTATCCAGGCTAATGCAGTATTTTGTATATATACTTGATATGTTACTTCTGATTAGGATGAACCTATTAATTCATGGTGTTTTATGCAATGTTCACTAAATGGCATGCTCAAGTACACAACCGTCTAGATTTTGATTGGCTACAATCTTTTTGCCAGACTATTGATGCTCTTATCGATTGGTTAACTGGCCAGATCACCCCACACTAAGCAGAACACTGATTCTGCTGTCTGTTTGCTTATGGAGTTATAACATCATTTTAAAATAAAATATGAATAGAAGTTTGCAATTGCAGTTCTGGAATCCCTCAATAAAGTTAACCTACAATTCTACTTAAAATGAATTAGATAATATTTTATGCATGAATTTAACTAATTATGAGTCTCTGATTTTAATACAAAATACATATACTGTGAATTTTGTTTTATATGGTACTGGTACCGCTACTGACAAGTGACCATGATTAAAATTTCAATTGACCAGTTTATTGAAAAAAAATAAAAAATAAATTACTTCTTATCATAAAGTAACCCGTAGAGTAAAAGATTCTGTGAATATGGTAGATCCACATCATTCACAACTGAATAGTAAAAATACAACATAATTTTATATATTATACAATAGGCCTATGTTAATTATTGTTTTATGACATATTTATGACATTGCTTTTGCAATATATTTTTCAGTTTAATAGACAGTCTTCAGCCGGATCTGCTGCCGAAGGGAATGCCCCATCAATCAATGCTTAACCCTTTCCGATGTGTACGTTGTTTCTTTGACTATATTTCTTTTATTTGCCCAAGATATATACACTCAACAATAATTTGCTGTAGTTGCCGTTGTGTCCTCGGGCAAAAAATAATATTCAGTGACATATGGATCATATAGAGTTACAATTGTGCCAAATATGGAGAAATTTACACCACAATCTGTTATAGAAATAGAAGGGTAACATTTACCATCATTATAGAAAGAAACAAAGCAAGCTGTGTCAAAAAAATAAATTGACCTTACATTGTATATCAGGGCTGTTTCATTTTTAATAACCCCATTTTATCTCAATGGTGTACCATATTATTTTATTTGGTGAAATAATTAAAAAAATATTTTTAACTTAATCATTAGAAACAGGTATTTATGATAAGTCCCACAATGTAAGTCCATAACACACAGCTTTGCCCTGAGCCTTGGTAGCTCAGTGGTCCAAGCGTGCTGGCATAGTGGGTTCCAACTTTCTCTTCACATTGTGGGACAATTTTTATAATATTATATATGTTTAACTACATTTCATAATATAATGTATATTTAGGAAAAAGTTCACCAAACAACAATGCTTATGAATGCTAATGCCACCCTTATTTATTCCAAACATATGCCTGGATAGAATATAAAATTATTATTTCTTCCCAATCCCCAAGTTATTTATCTTGTGTTCAAAACCAGTTTATATCTATGCCAAAAATACTGAGTGTTTTGTTTTGACAGATGGAGAATATCAATGCATTTTTAGAAGCCATTAAATTGATGGGAGTACCAGAACTTTCAGTCTGCACAACTGCAGATCTTTACAATGGACACGGAATGTCCCAGGTTAATAGATTTGTTTACTATACGCAAGAGACAAGATTTGTGAGACTATTAGCATTTACAAACTCCTGATAAAGTTTTACTCTTTACCTGTACGGGATATTCAACCATTTTACAATACTATTACAAGTGCTTCACCTGTTAGAATATTAATCATAAGCAAATCCATTCCATTAAGTAGCAGGTCTATTGAGTTTCATATTTATTCGCATACCGATTACATGTTATTCGATGTACTGCAATGTTTACCCTTACATACATTTATATATGTCTGGTGATATTTTCCTAAAGCTTCGTATTGATATGTCTGCTCTGTAAATTGAAATCTCCTAAATTGCTCTAGTGGACTTATTTTCTATTACAATTTGTTTTTACCTGGTAGTAGTAAGTGATAGACTACAAGCAGTTGTGAAATGCACTACACATAGTATGACTAATATTTAACATTATAAGGAGACGTATTTAATATATCCTTTTTTGTGGTTTATAAATACATGTGTTTCTTAAGAACTGTTTCATTATCGAAGCAAGTTTTTTCATCTATTATGTTTAGCTGTTATCGAGCATTACTTGCAAAACTACCGCTTTAGTTACACTAAAATTCTTACCGAGATGTTCGGACTGGTAGATTTTGATATTGCTGATGAGATAACCATAAATGCTGCAAGTCAGCCTGTGTTCGTGAAGTACCAATGAATGATGTCCATCATTCAGTACCTAGCGCTGTAGCATTGATTTTTGACCAAAAATTACAATGCACTTTTCAGATAAGAGATTTTAAGATAAAATTGCTACCATATGGCTCAGGGTTATTTTAGATATTTTAATAAAACACTGTTTTAAAGAATTTTTTGGCTTGTAAATGTCTACTGAGTTTGAGTTAGCTTACATTTATCTTTGGTTCAGACTGGTGTCCGCAGTTAGTAGAGAATTTGCTTCCAATGTCGACCACCTGCAAAGTGTTTGATCATCCCCTAATGATCCATATTTCCCCAGGTTCAAACCTGCTTGTTAGCTGTTGTTGATGTGGTAAGTTGTTTATTGTTTCCTATCATTGTGAAGTGGCTTTTCTATGTGGTTGTTTCGTTTCCCTGTCCAATGTTACAACTTAATTCTCTTGTTTTAAGTAGGTGGCAAAATGTTAAGATTTGATATTAACCTTACTGCAATTGCTCCAGCAACCCAGATAACTATAACCATGAGTATCCTATCCACCAAAATCATCCACATTTATTTTCAGGCAATTTCCAAGGGTCTCACTGAAACCGAGATTGGGATTAGGATACCACCAAAACAGAACAAAGAATGGTCCGACTCGCAACTAAGAGCTGGAGATAGCATTATCGGCTTGCAGGTTTGATATTTTTATGTCAATATTTCTTACATTGATTTAGTGACTTTTACTTTGGTGGTAGCCGAATCCACATGTAAATGTTTGGCATGCTCAGCTACCAAGTACACTAAACCATTCATTTTTTCTTATTTTTCAAATCCCAGGCAGGAACAAATAAATTCGCAAGCCAATCTGGTATGACGGCTTATGGCTCCTCTCGTCCAGCGTACGATCGAAAATACACGTCTGCAAACTCTAACTAACGTTTAATATTCCGCATAACCTGGCTAATCGTGCTGCCTTTTTTTCTTTATATTGAACAAAACCCTACTTGCCTTCGTTTTCAACAGTAGTCTAGTACTTGTCCTCCTAAATTCCTTTGTATTTTATTGACTTCTTTCAAAATGCATTGACATTGTTTTCCTAAAATATATTTTTTTTAATAGTAAAAATATTGTTTTGGGAATTTAAATATTACTGTAGTTGTAAAAGAAGCTTCAGCCATTGTAAAATCTGGCAAGTTTTATTATTGTTTTTACCTAATTGTGTGCTCTTTCAACAATTGACCATACCATAATTTTAGTGTGCACCGACTGACCTTACTAAATCAATTCATATATATGTTTTAACCCTTTCATATGTACTAACCTGTTGATTTTACATTTTTTAGTAAAAGCTGCCTTTGTGTTAGTAAAAGGTCTATCTTAAGTAATTTCGTGGAGTTTTAAAGTCTAATTCAATTTGTTTTGAACCGCCGATGTCCACGTGAAATTGACTGCAAGCACGCGTGTTTCGTCGAATATGTATTGCCATCTCTGCACTAATGATAAATATGACATTCACATAATGTGGTGTCTGTGTCATCACCGTAGCGCACGTTCAACATAACTATATTTTTAAATCATGTCAACCTCTTGCTGACTGTTGTACCCAATTCTCTTTCACATTCCAATTTATTAAAAGTTTCTTTCCTAATTAATGTGTTTGGTTTACTTATCAGTTAGGTTAATTCCACGTAGAAATATGTTGGCATTCATTGAGCTGTGTACTTCATGGCTCAGTACAGTTGTTTCTATAATCGGCCCTTTTCTATTAAAGCAAGATACCAAGTATAGAAATAATACATTGGTCAATATAGAAGTCTTCGATTTACTTACGCAAAATCTGGTCATCCTTTTTCTTTAACCCGAGCCGAGTTTTTTGTTTATTTTAACGTAAATGGTTAATCGACAACTTGTCAGAGAATTTCATATATTAATCGAGTTACCTTAGATATGGTCATTATAGGCCCAAACACATTTAGGATATTCATGTTTATCCCCGTGAATGGGAAAACCAATGGGATTAACACGCGGACAATCGTCAGGTCACCGTCGAGTTGCCAGAACTATTGCAGTATTTTGTGTATGATTTACACGTTCCTTTAATTTGGTAGAAACCATTAATCCACTAGGTTCAGGCTATGTCAATTAGGTGCTTTGCCCAAGGACACAACCGACTAGCTTGCGACCAATTTCGTTTCGGTTTTTAAACCAATTGGGTTACTCTTTGATGGAGTGAAATTCAACATTGACGAAGAATCCGTCTGGTGGTTCGAAGCTACCGATTACGCTCAAAAACACGCGAACGTGTCTGTTCTATTGTCGACTAAAAAGAAATTACATGTACAAAAAGATAAAGCTGTATTTAAAAAAACGTAAAATATATATTGCAGAATAAAGTAAACACAGTCCTTTGAAGAACGTCGTTATTCCATTTACGTTGCCTCTGAAAGTAGAAATATATTTTTAGTTTTCTTTATTATACTATTCGTTCGTGTGCTTACACACGATGTCTTATTTATAAGAGTGGTGCCCAAATTTCTTTGATGCGGTAAAGGCAAATCCGCCGTTCGATTTAATTAGTAGAATTAAACCCATAGGTAGCCTACGATAAGCAAGACTAACGTTGATTTTGTAAAGTACTGTGTTGTCCGGTCGCCAGAGATATGCACAGTAGGCCCTATATCCTGGCATATCTTACTATTTTGTTGTTACGGTATATTTTCTTAAACGGTTAAACATACCGTTCACAACATTAACAGCTTCAGCGAAGAGAGCCTTCTTTATTGTCGTATCATCTAAAAACACACAATTTTTTTAAAAAAAGATTAAAACTTACTTCTGTACTTCTAATTAATCAGGACTCCATAAACACTGCAAATTAAACTGCCGGATAAAAACGATATGAATAACTTACAAAGTAACAAGCTTCGTCGGTATGTGGACAAGGCACTTACTAAAGTCAGCCTTCAGAGGCTTGTCCAATCTATGTGTTCGATTCAGTCTTTTAAACCATGCCAAATTACTCTGCGATGTGGCGGTGAGGTGAAAGGAACAGTTATTCGGACAGGCGTCGTAATCGTTTCCTACTATGACATAACAATATCGCCCCTTAATCGAATGTTCCGCCGCAAATTCGACTACGGGCACGTGGTGTTCCAGACCCCATAGATTACCGTTTCGAAACTCATTTTATATCTAATATCATATATACAATGCACATATGGGGTCTACACAACACGCATATTGTAATATTTCGGGTAACTCAACTGTGAACATGCGGTAAATAGCGAACAATCTCTCTTTTTCCGCCCAATATATTAACATTAGCAAACATATATAATATATCCTTATTTCGGAGCGTAATACATGGAATTGTACTATATTTTAAAAGAAAAAATAAATACAGTATACTTATTACATTGCGATGTTTTGGAATGTTGGTATACTCCACTAAGACGAGAGGTTTTATTAGGTGTTAGTTACCTCGCACAATGGCATGTGCCAGTCAAAGGCTAAATAAACTCTCTTGTACATTTTTTTTCAAATGAAAATGCAATACAGCAGCATTTTTAGAGGTTCATTATTTAAAAAAAAAGTTTTATACATCCTTACTTTGAATTGCCGCGTATATGCCATATCCTAGTCCAGCAAAGGCTCCCAACAAAACTACAACAAATATAATGCCGATTCCGATGCCAAATGCTGTCCACTCTTTTGGATTCTGACGAAATGTGTTTTTAAAAATATTTTGATTCTAAAACAGTCAATTAAACTTTTGTACAACTGTGTTTAATGTAACATGTCTTACCTGTAGAGTTTCCCAGCTGACAAACAATCTACTTCTCTGGTTAAATGCCGCCGGCATAGTTTGTCCTTTAAAAATACGAAAAATTGATGCGGAATACCTCACAATTCTACCAATCTCGAATCTGCGTTTGAAAGTATAGAGATCGGGAAAATCAAGATACATCTTCTGTTGGAAATACCCAAATACTTGGCGAACACAATAGGCTGCTATACCGCATTGTTTTCACTCTCCTGAGCTTTGTTCTTATCCACGCGAAACCACCTGATAACAGACTACCGCTGGATCATCTTGCCGTAAAGTAATGTCATCATTAAGCTTTATTTGACAGGCCAACAAAGAGAGATAGTGGATCAAGTATACATGGACATACTACACACTGTATAGGGCGAATAGCCGTGGCAACCCGACTGTGGGCGGATCCACAAAATTATGTTTTTAGCGTAAGTTGTAAATTGTGGTAGAATTTGAATTTACTTTTTAAATAAATGTATAATATATGATTAAAAACTCTGTTAAAACATATTAGTAGATATGTTTCACATCAACTCAAGTAATTTCACTATTGAAAAAGGATTCAATGCATTTAATTACTATTTCAACAGCAAGCCGGGTTCCGATTTGCCTAAGAATCGGTCATGCTCCCCCTGACCTTACAATCTGGATTGCATTATTGCATGTTATGGTATTATAGGGTTCACTTTGATCCAAATTACCCTGTTTATACTATGGGAAATCTGCAAAATATAAGGTATATCAGCAACTGTAATACACTATTACCACACGGCCTTTTGGCCCCAAAAATCAATGCTGGCTCCATCGTTAAAGGCTGGGGAGAAGGGCTTTCTATGGCCTACATTCCTTGGTCCCGGCGCTACAGTGGACCAGCCCATACTATTGTATTGTATCGTTAACTGCTATTCCGGGAATTTCCTTAGAAACTCAACCCATCCTAAACCTGGGATCATATTTTTTAACACCATATAAAACAAAATTGTGCCAACATTTTTAATTTGTTTGGGTTACGCATTATAATTGTAACTGGCATATCTAAAGTAAATCACTTTGGAGATTCCCCGGTAGGTTCGAGAATACGAAAATGACCGCCAACTCCTAAAAAATGCATTTTTTAATATTGTTTGGCTTGTCGAGAACTTCTGATTGTGGGTTAGCATTACTGAATATTTTAAGCTGATTGAACAATACTACATTGTAAACATCCAGGCGTCACACGATTACGTAATCTGGTGTGTGGCAGCGAACACCCGTAATCTTAAGATACCAATGCATTCTAAGTTAGTCGTTTTGTTTGGAACTTTTACGGTCGCTTTAAAAATGTTCTAGGTACCAAGAGTAAAGCCCGTCACACAGTTCTAACTTTATTGTACGGCGACTGTGAAGCAGTTAGCAATTTTCGAAAGTTGAAAACACTTCACGAACGACTCTAAGCTTATCCTACAAAACGACTTCGAACAATAGTAATAAAAGAGTGTTGATCTGGAATCTATATCGTTGAAACATCTAACGATTTAATTCGTAATTGGTACTAAGTTATTCGCTTCAATTGCTCAATGCAATTAATGTTATAAAACTACTGAGGCGTTGATCGACGAACCACAAAAGATAGTAGTTAGCCTTAGCCTAAGTCAAAGAGACGTTTACGCAGAAAACCTCTATTAATTAGCGCACCTCTGAGAGTCGAGACAGCGCGTAGGGAATCGAAGTTTGCATGAGGTGTTGTAACTGGCTTACCTGGGGCCTACAAGGAACAATCTAGAAAAATAGGCAGCGACCTGCAACGGCTGCCTACATATGAAGTAATCTCTCGCTAACTGACTGATGCAAACAGGCCTGTGTATGCAATGGACGATAAGAGCGATTTTTAACGGCACGCCCTAAATCATTGGTTTTAATAGTACCATCGTCAGATTAGGCTAGAAACATGGGTTTTGTACATTATAACGGGAGTTGATACTTGATAGCTCTAGTAATACACACGACAATGGCTAACTTCGTAAAGGCAATGCAGGAATTTTTTGTAGTTTTGGAAACAACCAATCTGTTTTTGGCTATCACGTCCTCCGACTACAGACTTTATTCATTTTATTCCCAAGCCAACCATGTATGGTAAAGTTCTTTTGTTTTTCGTATTGGTTCTCAGCTCCATTGCGAGCTCAGGAGCTAGGAGCATAACTTACTCCGACTACAACCCTGGCACCCAGTGGGCACAGCTACAGAAAACGAATTCTGAACTGGAAGACAGGCAACTTCGTTCAGATAAAATCGTTTTACGGAAATTGCAAACTAAATAAAGTAACAACAATTTAATGTAGGCCTAGTTTGCTTTGTTTTTCGTCTTCTATACGTATGAGCACATACTTTAAATTTAAAAAGGAAATAGGAAAATCACAGTAGTTCCAGCATATCCCGATTATTAATTTTTTTAAAACGGACGTTGAAATGAATTACAGCAAAGTATAACTAGATGCTTAGGACATTGTATTACAAGGGTACGCGGCCTGCTCTGTTGCTTCACTGACCACAGCGGTTGAAGCAAATACCACCGCCCGACAAACCGATAGCGGTATGTGAAAATATCGATGTAGGAGTCTAATTTTGTCCCATTATTATTTGCAGGTCAGTTTTCCGCCATGGATTCATTGTGATATCTTTTCTGAATGAGAAAAAATGACACTATATACAAAATGTTTTGTTGTTCGAACGGCTGCGTGGGTATACAAAAAATAAATAAATGCGCATTAACTTCTGTGTTACGCAAGTATTGCAAATTACGCAGTCGTTAATCGGGGTTTTGTTTAAATAGTATAATTTAGTGCGACCAGTTGGCTTGGTTGATTATTCGTTGCCTTTCAGCAGAAGAGTTGCAGATTCGAAACTGTTCGTTAGCTAGTCGGTTGTGCCATTGGGCTTACGGACATTGCCTGAACCCAATGGAACTAATTATCCCAAGTTGGTCATTTCACCTAGATGTCTGTGTTAAACTTCGTAAATGGCGGGTCACACAAATATCTAGGAGTAAGTTGCAGAATTTGTGTACATATGCAAAGTCACACTAAATCCCGTCCGATAAAACACCCCTACTAAACTCCTGTGAATGTGAATGTCAATCTCAGAGCAAATAACTTTATTTACAGCATTAAATGTAACACTGATTCGAACATTAACAAACGTAAAATTAAAACAATCTTTTCAACAAAAACCGTTGTACACACTTTTTAAATCAACACACATTTGGGTGAGGATCTGATTTCAGCAGTATTGTTTCCAAGCATGGAAATGTAAGGAAGTTGATCTGGTAAACATGGGTTTAAACTTGTTTTTATATATATTCGCTTGTTGCGAGTTTGCCAACAGAGTGTAATATACGGTAGGACGACTGAAGTCTCCTGGGGCAAACAATGCTGTAAAACGTTAGTTGTCGCTGGCCGAAATAAAACAGAAACAATGAGAAAACACACAAAATAAAAGAGAGCCCTATCAGATCTCCAAATAAAACTTTAGTTTCAAACAGGTACAACCAATGAGTATTATTGTACATTTGCACTTTGTAATTCACAAAAATGAGCATCAGTATTTTAAATTGCACATATACTGTATGGCAATGGAATAACGTACATAAATTGGCAAAATTTCAAATCTTAACAAACAACACAAAATTTTAATGACTTTTAAATCATTGGATTGTATAATTACTTTTAACATGACAAAATATTTAATGTGCCGTGGCAAGTTAAAAACAAGAGTCATTAATTGCTTCAAACAAACTTGTCCCACTTGGTCACATGAATAATATAATAACGAATTAGCACTTTAACAGGTTACAGCACTACTGTATACATTGGCCAGCTGCGGAAATGACTACTTATTAATGAAAATGTGGTGCTGAAACAACATTAAAAACAACCTGGACCAAATGAATTTAAATTGTATTTTGGTTGCGTTTAAAGATTTAAAATTTTTATACGTTCCAGACAATTAAGGTAAATATCTGAACAAAAACATCGATATTTTAAAGAATAATGCACAGAATTGGGATATTCTTTACGCAAAAATACTTTTTATACAGAGTCTAGGTTTCTGAAATGTCTAACTATGAAAAATAAATTAAACAGACATTGCTTAGCATGTATTTAACGGTTTAAGCAACTAGGTCATGTACCGCAAAAACTAACGAGCAGGACACTGCATTATAAATCAAAGCACCATTGCAATAATGTCACTTTACCACAATTGATTGTTTCAAGGAAAAGTGTGTTTATTATAGTATTTTGTCATTACACATCACTAAAGCCTATACTGTGGTATTCAAATGCAGATCTAGCTTTATATATTTAGTGGACATATTATTTAAAAAATATTCAAGTTTTGTGTTAATGTATATAAAAAGCCTTTTACTGTCATGTTGTTCTTGTGGGTATCCATTTTAGGTCAATAAAAATGTCAACAAAGCATCAGAGTCTTAACCGCTATCAAAACATTTTCAAGATTAAAAACAATGGGCATTTTTTGTCATTTTCAAGCATAAAGCTGATTTAGCGGAACAGTGTTTCCAAGATGAATATGTATACATACAATCCAATATAAGGTTAAGGATTTAATAGAATAAAAATAGATATTTGCGCAAGCAGACTTACTTGAAACTAAATTGCCTTGAAAAATGAAGTTTCTGTATATCTAGTGCTTATGTATGGTTTATAAAAATAGCCCCAGCACATTATTAAGATGTGCTTTTAGCTGACATTTAAAAATGATAACATGAGCTGAGTTTTGCAACGATGCTTAACTGACAGCTGTGAACGTGTAACCCAACAGTGGTATATATAGTGGCAAGGTAAAAACAGTTACGAAGCGCCAACTTCAATCCTCCTTGATAATCACAGTGTTGGCAGCTGGAGGTATAGAGACTGTATGGCCGCCGTTGCACTCAATCGGGTGCTCAGAACTCTTCTTCATGTGCTTAAGAATTCCGACGAGCATCTTTTTGAACCAGAATATGTTCATGATGTCGAGTACGATGCAAACACTGATCCATGACACGTGGATAAGGGGACTGATACTGCAGGGAAAAGGCTTAGCTTGATATACATGACGGAAAGAGAAAATTTTAACTAATTATAATTGATTGACGTGCATCAACCAACCCCAAAATATAAAAACCATGCAGTACTTCTGACTTCGCTGATTATAAAAAGGTTTAAGTGTTCGTTGGAGGTAAAAATGTAGGGAGAATTGGTGAATAGTTTGTGAAAATACCATGTGTCTCCAGTTAGGCGATCAGCAGGTGTGTTTTAAATACAGTCATAGTTTTCTAGCAACCAGCAATTCTAATTCACAGGTAGCAATGTCATAATAAATAGTAATAGCGATATATCTGATCAGAATATTACTACTCGTATGTGCTGTGAATTTAGATATAAAAACACTAAAAAAACATTGTAGGTAAAATATCAATATTATAAGACAAATAACAGATTCGTGAGCTACTTGTTTTGCAGCACAGTATATGTATGGTACAATTATGCTTAGGTATAAGTATATAATACAGAATACACAAAGTTAGTTTAGTTTACTCGTTAAATTTTTACTGACTATCACTAAAAAATGCAGTAATAACAAATCCTGTTACCATACCCATAAACAAATCAACCTTTAAAAACCTAAAATAAAAATAATAAATAAAAATTAAAACTGGCAAAAACCTTTGGTATTCTTCTGAATTGACCGCATTCATCACTAAATAGTAATAATAGGGCATCGAGAGTATTCTAGATATGAAGAAGCAGAATGTCATCATTACCCCGTTATAAAAATAGAATGTGCCCGTTTTAACATCGCATACTGACAACGCCCACCTGTGAAAAAGGGAAAGTAAAACTTATGACTTAAACTAGATGTGATGGAAGTGAAGTATACAGTGATGGAAATGCAAAAAATAATGGAGGGATGGAACTGTTTGTAATAGATGAGGGCAAAGTACATTTTTCCGCACTATTTGAACAAGCATACCATTATAGTGTTATGTTACAGTGATAGTAAACAAAAGCTTAGTGGCAGTGCATCAGATATTAACCTGGGATGGTTGTTGGATTGAAACCAGTTTAGTTTTCCTATTGGGAAGAACTGGCTGCATCTCTGGTAAAAAAAATGCCGCATCTCTGGTAACACTGTAGGCATTTAAGCAAGTGGTATTTTAACATGTACACATGTTCTAAAGCTCCCACAGTAAAAACATAGACCAACTATACTATAGTATCGTATCCTATCATACCCATGTTGGTACCACCGTACCAGTACGGCCGAATTTCCCACTTTTAAGTATGTAATTCTACTTACTTCCGAGAGGATTGCTAAGCCTACTTCAATTGTGATGTAACAGATAAATTTTGACAGCTTTTAAAATGATAATCATAAAGTGGAATATGTATGGCAGTAAGTACTGCCAACAGGTCATCCTCTTTCGGTTAGTAAATAGTAACTAAACTTTTCTATACAAAAGATTTCAAGTATAATATGGCAATGTGGTTCAAGCGAATCAAATCCAAGGGTAGGTAATTCAATATTTTTTTTTAATTTGTATTAACATAATAATAATCATGACAATATCACCTACACTATAACGGCAAAACCGTACAATTAATTTTCGGTGTACAAGTAAAAAGCAGTCAAGTACATTGACTTTTTTAGAGAAAGAAAAATCAATGCAATATACACAACTAATCACTATTAGAAACCATATTAATGAATAATTAATTAAATCAGTACTTTGTTGCTGCTCACCTTATGTTTACAAATGGTGTTGACATTTCAGCCAGCAGTCGAAAATTGGCAAAGTAAATAAGTGTTCCATATCTCTGCAAAGGTTAAAACATAAGTGGGAAAAGATCAAAGGTCATTTGACAATTTTATCCACATTCTAATGGTCAAAGTCTGTGTTTTATTGTAAGTTGTTTTTCTGCACAGCAAGCAGTAAACAGATTTCAAAGTGCAACCTTTGTACCTAGCTTCTCTTAGCTTATTACCCTTAGCTTATTACCTTATTACCGGTACTTTTATTGCATAAATAATCAGACTTATTAATAATGTAATGAGAGCAATAAAAATCAATAAAAACAGCATGATTAAAATATCTACCGGTGAGTATAGGACAGACTACACAGACATTTTATCATATTAGGAAAACATCATCATTAACAAATAAAGCTTAAAAAGTTATGTATATTTCTTATTAAAGAATCTTTTAATATTTGTTTACAAAGTGCTTTATGATGTAATAAAAACGGCACCAACTGAATCCCTTATTCTTTATAATACTTAAATAGTTTAGAACACATTTAAGTGTATAGCTGAG
>CH002300.1:965115-975291 GCA_000149265.1 Ciona savignyi
AATTTACAACAAGGTGGGAACTTTATCCGTGAAGTTAGTTCAAAAAACATAAGCTAATAGAAAAAAGGAAATTTTTGGAATTCGTTGTTTTCCGAGCAGATGAATATGTAACCCACTATGAAGTTGTTTCAAACTACAATAGAAAGAACTTTTGAAAATATCACAAAATATCCACTGACTTACCAATGCAAACTGGTATGCATATATGGCGCTTAAATGGTGCACGACAAAACCAAGCGTATCATTGTCTCTCGCAAGTGTGGTGGCCAATAAATAAAGATCTAAACGGAAAATGTTCAATATTTAAATATAAGTTTTGTGCATAGTAAATATACAGGACCATTTAAGTGTTATAAAGCTTTAGACATGAATTATTTATAAATAATCAAACTTAGAGCAAACCCCATACTTGTTTATTATAAGCAGTACTGTACTGGTATTAATGAACAACACGTAATTAAAACACAAAAACATTACCTGATAATAAATATCCTACTGCAATTGCAATGTTTGATTCGGAAATTTTAGAGACACCCCTGAAAAAAGTTTAGAAATGAATTTTAAATGTTTTTAGTAAAATGGAAACCCTGAAGGGCTAAAAAACATATAATAAAATGCTTCGGCTGTTTCATAATAATAACCTCAAAAACCTAAAGAGTAAAATACTTTGTTTTCTTACATACATGCCTATTTGTTCTATATGTGTGCAATTAAAGACCTTATTTGACGCCAAAGCCAACAAGTAAAGATAATAATTGTGCTTTATGTTCAAACACTTTCTAAACCTGATAATAATGTTTACCATACCATTGCATTTTACATATCCACATGAATTCAAATTAAAGTTCACCCACTCCCAAAGAAATTCATTACTCACCAAATTGGGCTCTTTTTAACTTTTTCATCGAATAAAAGAACATAAACACAAGTTAAAGTAACCACAGTGGCGTGTAGCGATGAGGAATTTCTATAAAAATATTATTTGAAAATTATATATTACAAAATTGTTTAAAACAATGCAAACATTGCCTGAACCCAACGGATTAATTATTGGATTTTGCTAAATTGAAGGAATGTGTAAACCATACACAACACACTGCAATAGCTCCGGTAACCCGACGATGGGCGTGAGATGATCTGACGATTTCCCATGTGTTAACCCCATTGGTTTACCCATTCACGGGGATAAACATGAATATCCTATCTCTAAACATAAATCAAGCATATTCAAATGCCTGATCATTTCCAAACACAACAGGTATGATACTATGCTGAAGGAAAACTGATGTATGTGGAACAACTGGACTAAAACAATTTAATTTGATAATTGTGAGGTACAATGACATTTTTATATAATGGCTATTAGCAAAATCGTAATCAGTAGAATTCGTCTGTCAGTAAATGAGAGCAAATTTTTGGTGTTTAAAACCTTTTAGGGATGTATCTGGTGCTTGCAAGCATACAAAAAACGTTGGCTGCACCAGAGGTGCAAATTGCAACCTTTCCCGCCAAGTGCAGCCATGCCACCCATAAATTGAACAAAAGTGACACTTAACAACTCACGACCAATGCTTTTAAACACACTTTTATATTATTATCATCCAATGCAATGTATCATTTGTCACCATCTGATTTATTAACTAATTCACAAACTGCTATACATTTATTATATGGACTGACTGCAATAGCTCCAGTAACTTGACGGTGGGTGCGAAGTAATCTGACGATTACCCATGTGATATCACCTCTTGCGATTTTACATTCACATCCTGGATAAACGTAAATGTAGTTTCCTATCCGATTCCAAAAAACTTTAATTAAAAATGTCGAAACGGTTAAGTAGTAAAATAAAAACATCAAAAGGCTTTGGCTTAAATTTATACCTTGAATTCCATATGTTTTTCTGTTCCATGGCCAACTTTCTGTATTTTGGAAATTGTAAGTTCGAAAAGTATGGACTTAATTTTTTATCAAAAAAAAGAAAAAATATAAAGCTTCCAATCACAGTAACGAAGTTATTCATAATAACAGCTTTGTTTTTTTCAACTAAACGGTCTGCCTACCTAAATAATCTGAAAAAATGGTAAGTATAGGCTCATTAGAATAGAATAAATCTAAATCATAGCCTAGGTAACACCTTTAGAGAACAAGTTTCTACATTGTAGCCGAACATCTATGTTGACATATGTCAGCCAAGTAAAAAAAAACAATAGATTACCATATGCAAAGTCCCCAAGAAATTAATTTTGGTTTACTATTTTAAAGTGATTGAATAAAATATAAAATAATCCTGAAAATTATGAAGGAATTCTGGAGCTATCTAAGAAAAATTAATTCCAAGCAGTTAAAGAACCGAATTTACAAGTTAAATTTGTTCATTGGTAAACTGGTTAACTAATTTAATTATTTTTAAGTCAAAATTTCAATTTCGGGTTACTCAGTTTTCGTTTAGACATTCTTTATCGAACAATTTTTGTATAACCAGAATCTACAGCAAAAATAGTGTGCGCAGGTAGCAGGACACTAACAAGAAGTAATGAGAGGGGAAACTGCACAATAAATAGGATAGGATATTCATCTTTATCCCCATGAATGGGAAAACCAAGGGGGTTAACACACAGGCAATCGTCAGATCACCTCGCACCCATGGTCGGGTTACCGGAGCTATTGCAGTGTGTTGTATATGATAGACACGTTCTTTTAATTTGGTAGAACCCATTAATCCGCTGGGTTCAGGCAATGTCCGTAAGTGCCTTGCCCAAGGACACAACCTAGCTAGCGACCAGTTTCGCACCTCCAACCTTTCGATTGAAAGGCGACGCACATAAAACCGTTAGACCAACGGGCCAGACGAAATAAAATGTTTGACCATTTTCTAAATACGCAGTGTGGGCAGTGTTTCGTGTAGTAAGCAAGAATTTAAGGTGGATAAAATTGACTCTGTTATCCCACTGCCAGTAGACTAACAAACATGTTATAGCTAAGCGACGAAGTCGCCTTATAAAGCCATTTTTGTTGTTTGTATCTATTGTCATGTTTAGTGGCTGTGTGACAACATATTAATCTTAAAAACCCAAGAGATCTCATGCAGTTACTGACTTTCTGAAACTGTGTTTGCTGGGTGGATATAAAAAAATTGTTGCTGAGTCAAATGCCACTATCTAATAATTTAAGGTTTGCTTTAGCAGTCGACTGCAAAAATGTATGCAGCGGAGAAGTCAGCTAATCCAGCTGACCTTAGCATTGAATGTCAACAAAAAACACATGGGGCATATGGTTGACTTCACATCGTGAAGTTTAGCATAACAGTCTACATAAGTTAAAAATACTTGGTGTGTATTCAGTCTGGAGTACGTAAGTAAGCGTTTCCGGGAACTTTCTTACGTAACAAATTGACACTGGCCTCACACTGCCGACACACAGCCAACACACTTCTACCACCATTGCTCTGCTCTGTCGTGCATAGCCTTAATTCATATATTATCATGAGGGTATGTTTTCTTCGCCGTTTCATAGCACACATAAATTTCATTTGTTTCCTCATAGTCCTTTTCGCCTATTTTAAGTGCACCATAGCGCATTGCGAACGAAATCAAAAACACTGCTACAAAGCATCTACACGCAAACATGATATGATACGGTTGAGCGACAACCGACCTTTTTTGTCTGGCAATCCAGACAAAACGAAACTGCATTTACATTGTAGTTTTATTTTTTTAAATAGCAAATATTTGGTAAAACTAAATTTTACCACAGAGAAAAAAAACATGAGTGGACTGAAAAATATTTGCCCCAACCAAGCATAATAACGAAACTTGTCCGACCGCTTAGCGTGGTGGATTAGTGCGTCGACTTTCAGCCGAAAGGTTGCCGGTTCGAAACCGGTCACTAGCTAGTCTATCGTATACCGACATAAATGGCTGCTAGCGAAGTCGTTCCAAGAAAAATCCAAGGAACAAAAGAAATCGCTAAATGACGAACGACGGTCTAAATTCACGAGGCAATCAACGCGACCTGGAAAATCGTCTAAATCGAGCGCGCAATTATTATCTATTGTTTCGACCGCAAACATTATCTATTGTGCGTCTTTTAGATATTCTGCAATTCTTTTTTTCTCGGTTGCAAAATCGCGTATAAAAGACCTCATTTCATCAGAGAAACACAAACAGAGATGTCTAGGCTTATACAGCACTATGTTTCCAAATCTACAGTCTGTATAGGCTAGGCCAGGGGTCGGCAACCTTTTTATAGTCGCGGGCCAAAACCAAACTCAACATTATCTCGGCGGGCCGTAATAAATTTCTCAACTCCACATCAACTTTTCTACGTTTTGATAACATTTCAAGATTGCAAAATCAATTAGAAAAACATATGTTTACTACCCAAACTAGTATTATTTATCGTTCAGGACTTTTGTTAGTAAAGAATACGATACAAACACATACGAAGTAGCAAAAACGATGTCTGTTGTGTCATAATGTTATATGTCATAATATGTGTTATTACGTCATAATACTTCAATTGGATTGCTTCTATTCTCAGTAATGCGCATGCCAACAAACACACACACTTATTGCTTTCTCTCAGAGCATTTTCTTTGTCTGCACACATTCTCAATAGACACAGTCAGGCGCATTTTTTTATTATTGCCGCATAGATTGTTGAAATTCATCAGAGTCTAAAATTGCAGATAACACAGTGGGCTGTATTCTATAATACTTCAGTAAGATGTCTCGGGCCGGATGCGGCCCGCGGGCCGTAGGTTGCCGACCCCTGGGCTAGGCTCTGGTGCTCTCGAGGGCGGGAATACGCTTACGTACCCTACAGTCCGTCCCTACTTATAAATCTACGTAGCCGGTTATGCTTATCCATTATTGTAATTGTACCGTTGCGCTTATCGGAGTCAAACAATATTAATAATAAAGTAAAACCGCTACTCGTCTACCTTGTAAGTCTAAAATATAATATATTCAATAAGCAGCCGCTGCAAGTCGGTTGTGTCCTTGGGAAAGGAACTTAACGGACATTGCCTGGACTCAGTAAAACAACGAGTTCCTCCAAATTGAAGGAACGTCTTAATCATACACAACACACTGCAATAGCTCCGGTAACCCGACGGTGAGCGCGAAGTAATCTAACTATTGTTCTTGGGTTAACGCCCTTTGCATTTTCTCATTCACTGGGATAAACATGAATATCCTGTCCTAAAACACATTCAGGATGTTACCGAGTGAATTACAAATTTACAAAATTGTGGGTTTTATCGTTATAACCCCTTGATGAAACAAAATGATAGAAAACTGTGACAACTACTGAACAAATTATATATAATGTGCATTAACACCGGGCACAGACTCTAAAAATGTTTGTGGTAAACATATCACAATTCTCAATATTTAAAAAGGATAGGATGCAATACATACAAAAGAGTTAGAACTTAATTGAAAGACACAAACATAAATGTCAAAATGCCTCGTATCAATTAAACTTGCTAACAGTAGTGCAATATCTCCATATCTCCTTTTGATAATTTCAGCAATGGTGCACATACAAATTATACAAAATAATCATTATCTACTACTGAAAATTAAACTTAAAATATTCGTAATAATATTTAGGCCTATACTGCATTTTTAATAAAATAATACAAAGCACAACAATTTTCAAATGTTATCATGTATCCACCGACGGAATTGTGTGCCAATCCGTGTATAAACCCCAGGCAAATTGGCGACGCCACAACCTCTAGGACCCCAAGAGACGATTCCAGCTAACCACCAAGACTGTGTCCTGTTGCTGGAGAAAAAAGTACCCAGTGAGCTATCCATTACCACGTTGCATGCTTCATAAGTGATTTTTATTCACGATCGGCCAATTTTTTCATCGCTTGTATGAAAATGGGACAGATCGACGCTTGTAGCCGGACTGTCATATGCGTTTTATTTGCTTGCAGATTCCGATTGAAGCGGAAGATCCTATGCTTGCTGTATCTGCCTGGATTGTTTCGTGGTTTTTACTCTTGTTTGCAAGTTTTGTGATTTTGGATTGGTTGTCCAGGCCTTCAATCAGGATTTGCCATATGACAGTCCCGACGATCTGTCCCATATGATACCAAGCGTTTTAAAGACAGGATAGGAGGATAGGAATAGGATATGGTTGATTCAGCCGATGAATATGTAACTACTGCATGGCATAGTCCAGAAACCACCCGCTGGCTTGGTTGGATTTGTAAGAATGCTACTTAAAGGGTTGTTGCAAAAATTTAGTGAATTAATAAGCAGACCAAAACTGAGTCTTGTAAAATGTTAAACACTCTGCAACAGCTTTGGTAACCCAAAAATGGGCACGATAACTGAGTTAACAACCAATGCAATAACACCTCCAAAGGGTGAATGGGCCACCAGAATCGCCGGTACATGCATCTTCACTTCCGCCCCCAGCACAAAACATGATTGAGGTTACCACTTTATCCAACGACTGGTACCTTTGCACGCAAAAGTTCTGCTTTCGAATTTCAACTAAAATCTAAAAAACGAATTTCCACATAAATTTTGTCTCTGCAGAAAGCAATAATAGGGATATTCATGTTTATCCCCGTGAATGGGAAAACCAAGGGGGTTAACACACGGGCAATCGTCAGATCACCTCGCGCCCATCGTCGGGTTACTGGAGCTATTGTAGTGTGTTGTATATGATAGACACGTTCCTTCAATTTGGTAGAACCCATTAATCCGCTGGGTTCAGGCAATGTCCGTAAAGTGCCTTGCCCAAGGACACAACCAACTAGCTAGCGACCAGTTTCGCACCTGCAACCTTTCGATTGAAAGGCGACGCACTTAACCGCTAGACCATCGGGCCGCAATTTAACATGTCTTCTCGTAATTGGAATTTAAACGGCTAAACAAAGGTTAAAAGTCTATAGAGTATTGTATAGACTGTACAACAAACAGTTATTGCAACCCGACTATTGGTAAGATGTTAAGCTGATGGGGGTCCGTGTTGCAACAATTCCCAACCTATGGTTAAACATAATGATAATACGGAAATTGTCTTAAGATTAGCCTGTGAATTCCTGTCGGATTATTTTGTGAACTTAATAGACACCTTCCAACTCATATTGATATAAACACTTACTTCACGTAGTTCTGTAGCAATAGGTCCACCATGTCGTATTCTCCCGTAACCTAATACTAACCCTAGTTTTGGAATGTCCATGGATGGCCGTGGTTTAATATCTTGGTTTCTATCATTCGGTAGTGGAACGCATATTGGCTGAAAGAAAAAACAGTATTAAGGTAAAGTGCATATTTTATATAAAACCTGGGTAAGTAACACAATTTTTGTAAAAAAAAATTAAATTCTCCATTTTCATAAATGTCTGTTATTCATATATTTCTAAGGATCACCTGTCAATCCATGACAACTTTCAAACTTTTGATCTAACAAATTTGCAGACAAATGGGCACTACCTGGCAAACGCATCTGTGATATTTTTTTAAGGAACGGTTATACCATTTAACATTAACCAATCATGATTAAAAATACTACAACTAATCATACAGATTTTTAAACTCTAATGGAAATTATGAGCACACAACCTATCCATCTGAACCGCAGTGCCTGATAAATTTGCACAAAAATAAACCTTGTTTAAATGATTTAAACTATGAAATTTTTTGGTTGACATGGGCGACCAGATGCTAACATAAGATTAAAAGGATTTTATCATAAAAACGACAATAAGTATCTAATGCAGCTATAATACCTTCACAGCTTTGGTGAACACAAGGTTCTTTGATAATGTGAGAACTGCTATATCTGAGTTGAGAATATCATGGTCGTAGTTATCATTAATAAGAATACTTGAGATAGCAGAATCCTGTTGATAAGGCTCCACCAATGAGATGTCAGTACTGACTTTTCCAGCAAAAATTGTTATCTCACTTGCATTTAAACCTACAAGGATACAATGCTTAGGTTTATTACCAAACATGGAAAACACGGCAGCTAACATATTCTATTACCAGATTACCACATTTCCATATTTAAATGACCAGAGTGATATTGCCTAGTGCTTAATACAATGGAGACTGTTTAACCCACTCTGTACCAATGATTTATGGTAAGATCCACTAGGTGCCTAACCAAGGACATAACCGACCAGCCAAAAACCAGTTTTGATTTCACAACCTTTTGGTAAATGATACAATACACCACCAATTTAATTCATTAAAGAGAGAATGTTTATTGGGTAGAATAGCAAACTTACACTAGATGTGAAACAACACCAATCGTTAAAGATCTATCAAATACTGCATGGACTAGATCAGAAAATACTTAATTACAGAAATTAAAAAAAAAATATTTCACAAATTACTATACCAAAAACGCAGTGAGCAGCTGTGACCACTTTATTCGTAGTGACAATGGACCCTCCACAAAATGTTTCACGCATGCCCTCATCTTCCTGACAGGAATGTGGAAACTTTTTAATAGGCATTTTTTGACAGAAAAGTTCCATGCAATAGAATATTTTGCTTTCTCAGCTCAGTTAAGACATTTTAAAAATGCGACTGTTTCTCAATTAATGCAATGTTACAAATATTGCTTTGCAAACATATTATTATGGAAAACATATCGTTTTTATCTCCGATAGTGGAAGAACACAAACACTAGTTGCTATAACACAGGAAATCATAAAAATATGTCTCCACAGTTGGTATTGCAGTCTGTTTTTTTACAAATTAAGGCCAATATTACTAGTGTTTTACCCGAGTTAGCATGGCTATAAATGGTCCACCAAACGGGGCAGTTCGAACACCAGAGACAATCCGGCCTCCTATTCGGTCACTTAAGCTTGCTGCTTTTCCACATACTGTAAATAATAGTTATAACGTTATTGCTTACATTAAGCATCAAACAAATTGATTTTGAGAAAATAAGGTTAAGGTCTGTGGGCTTGATCTGATAGGTTCTCAATTTTATTATTATCCTCCTTGGACAATGCACTTGGGGAATGTGGGCTGAAACAAGTGTATTAATGGGGTGAATACAATTTAAAGCAAAATATACAAGACAATCCAATAGCTAGGATGACTTAAACGAGTACTCAAATCTAAAGATCACCCCTGCTTTAAAGCCCTTTTTTCGTCCATTGGGTAAAAACGTTATAAAAATCCCTACACCCTTACTATATAATTGATTATATATCATATATAGTGGACAGTTATGGTAAAATTGACACAAATAGTTTAAACAAAAATATATCATAAAGTCGACTAACCATCAGATATAGCTGCAGGGACTTCTAGAAAATATGAAGCCACATATTCTGCTCCTCGGTATTCAAACTGGCATTTGTATTCCCCGGCTTGTAAGTATGTCACGAAGGACAATCTTACCACACGACCACTTGATTGCAGTAAAGTGTCACGCATTCCCTGGTAAATGAAAATCATTTTTAGAAATATCCATTTACTAATACTAATGTTCACATTATGGCCATTGACTTAGTAATACTGGATTGTATCATTAGCCAAAAGGTCGGAGGATTGTAAATGGCCCCTAGCTGGTTGGTTGTGTCCCTGGGCAACAGACTTTGCAAAGGTTGCTTGAAAACCAGTGGAATAACATGTCAAACTAAAAATGTAGCAATATCTTTTCCACAACACACTACATGTCCGACAAAATCTCCATAGTAATGTAACATACTGCAATCGCTTCGATATATAGAAAAAGAAGTGCATATAACTTTTTTAAAAACAAAAAAGGCAAATGGTCTTTAAAATATGTTACTGTACGACTATGTGTTTTACTTAGAGGTAATTTTAGCCAGTTGCAGGCTTTGTTTTATCGGTTGTGATGTTAATAATACCATCCATTAATAATTAGTAATAACATCCATTAGCTTGGAAGGGAAATTTTGGGAAATCGCAAGTAATTGTCTGTATGTTGAAGTAAAAAAAAACGAAAGAAACTAATAAAGGTCAACAAATCATCATACTATAACTTAGCTTATTTATTAAACAGACAACATTAGGATATTCATGTTTTATCTGTGTCAATGCATGAAAATTTAATACAACCATTTAATTAACTGTTCGTCCAATTGCCTTGTCCAAGGATACAGCAGACCAGCTAGTGACCGGAACCTACAACCGTTCGTCTTAACAACAA
>CH002300.1:979309-989596 GCA_000149265.1 Ciona savignyi
GGTTGTTGTATTTTCAATGTTTTCCATCACCACAGCACCAACCATAATTTTGTGGTTAGCTCGATCTGTCCAGTACAAGTTGTTGTGAATCCAGTCAATGGCAACTCCATCTTTTTTGATAATATTCGCCTGTGTGCTAAAGCATAAATGACATCACATAATGGGAAGATTGGAAAACTTTGATTACGGTATGTCTTTAAACGTCACATGAATACAGTTAGATTGTAAATAATTAAATCAAGATAATCAAAAAGCGCAAAATCTGAAAATTACCTGTATAGGGCATTCTTACACGTTTGCGAGGTAATAAGACAATTGCGCATGTAATTCTATAACAATTCCTTTCATAGGAATAAAACATATATTTTACCTTGTTTCACTGGACCAATAGATTTTGTTTGTTTTTGAGTTAAACACCACATCAGCTGCATTTGTCAATCCTTCTCCAGCTAATGCAACCTCTATATTGCTGTGTGAAAAAAAACAATTCATTATGTCCTACACAAATTTTGCAAATGCTAATTAGATATATACATAAAATTATTTCAATGTTTTTTTTTGATAAAAAATATATAAATCTTATAACAGTACAAATGCCCCTTTCATATTCAAAATGTCATAATAGCCCTGGTAACCAGCACAAGGTAATCAGACGAAGCCCATTAATTATTTTTTTAATTGCATTATAAATTCACAAACCGTCACTAAGAAGGTTTAGTTTACTCATTAAAAACGTCCACAGTCAAAAGGATGCATACTTAATTACATACAGAAAAATAAAAGAAAGCAAGTCAAAACATAAAAAAGAAGAAGAAACATCTCAATCATATACACACTGCAATAGCTTTGGTAACCCGAATGTTGGTACTTTGACAAATGTGAATGTTTCAATGTATTTTCCCCCCACATGGAAAAAAACTTGTATGTTGCTGTCCAAATTTACTAAGTTTAAGTAAAACTTTAAACAACATTTACCCGGTCACTAAGTTAACTCGAGCACGCCTTATCACTGTATCATCAGCGATTAGAATTTGCATATTCGATCTTAGCAAAGTGCTGTTGCATGAAAACTCATTATCGGGGCATATGCACTGGTGGGTACGTCCGTCAGGGAGGCAGAAATGTGGACAAGATGAATGCTGACATCGGCGCATTGCTGTGTGGAAATGGTGGCGTAACACCAACTGCTCTGGAGATCCAAACTCGCAATAAAAAAAATAAAGCAGAAGGTACTGGGTTCAATGCCTAATGGAGCTACTTGTAATACAGTGCATTGAGTGCAAAGAAATAAATATTACATTAATCTAGCTATCCTGTCAATGAATAGCAGGATAGGATGCTTATGTTCATATGAAATGGTATCAAACAAATTATTCTTATTACTTGTGCAATCATTGAAAAACTGCAAGATATTTTAAGGTTTTTAGTACAAAAAATAATTTAAAAAAATTAAGACAGTATCTGATATGTTCCAAGTTTTGTGGGCTGCATGGAAACAAATAAAAAAAGTTCAGGGTAAATGACGTGTTTATTCTCGAAGCCACTTGGCTTGATAAACACTTTGTGGGTAATGTTTTTCTTCATGTATAAGTATACCAATAAATCTAACAAAATATTACAACCATTTACAAAAATAAAACATAGCGTATTTTTCATTTAATACATATTTTAAATAACCTACATAAAGGTTGACTTTGAGGGTTAAGACTTTTAATAGAAGTAGGCTGATCCAATCCAGCTGCTGTTATATGCAATCTGTTCCCGGCACTTGGGTCCACAGATTTTATCATCATATCTTCTTTGTCTGCCCAAAATACTGAAAAAATGTTGCTTTATTTTTCCAAAAATTGCTAGTGGAAAATAATACAAAATCAACCATCCCCTGTTATGGTATAGATGACACGCTGTTTAATACAATTCAGTTTATAAAAAAATTTAAAGAAAATCAGAGAGTTGGACGTGTCTAAATTTAAAATATTTAAAAATAAAAGTGGATTTAAAGTATGTTCTCATTTTCTATTTTGTAACCAATTAGTTTTTTTTAAGTTTTTTTATTTTATCGTATTTTAAAAGAGTTTTTTTTCTTATTTACTTAATAAAAATTTACAGTTTTAGCAAGACTTGCAGTAATTTAATAAAATCCCATAGGTGTACCTTTGTTGTCAAACAGAAACATGCCAACTGGTGACCTAATGGTTTCGAACTGTCTTAAAACAACTCGTCGCATTCTACCACTTGTGTGGCAGGAATTTAAAGTGGCCAGTTTGCTGTCAAACCAGTATATTACGCTGGATGGTGAATCTGTTAAGCATATGTATAAAATTAGGATATATACTCAATTACTTCTGAATGTTGAGATACAGAAGGGTTGCGGGATCAAAACTGGTTGATAGCTAGTCGGTTATGTTATTCGGCAAGAATAATGGGTTTTGCTAAGAGAAGGAATGCCTAAATCATATGCAACACACTGTAATAGCTCTACTAAACCAATGGTGGCCGTGGAGTAATTTACACATTCGGTAATCTGACGTTTGCCCATGTAGTACGCCCTGTGCATTTCCCATTTATAGGGATAAAACATGATCATTTTATTTAATTACATCCAACTATTAGAGCTATTTACCAAGAGTTAGAGATATTGGTTTCTGCATATCTTCTTGTGCCAATACTGTACATCGGTCCTGTGCACCCATCGAACATTTCTCAATTTTCGGATAAATTCCAACATCAGTGACATAAAAAAAACTAAAAAACATAAGATGTAATAAAAAAATGTGCAGAAACTGATATAAGGATGTTTGTGTAGTGATCTTATCATAATTGTCATGTGGTTTTCTATTGAGGCTGTTGTGGTTCTAATTAGATTTAAAAAAAAAAACTATGTCTGACTTTTTTTAAATTAAAAAAATTACCAAAAATTCGGATCCGAATCGATAGCATGTTGAGGATAGGATTCTTATATGAATCAGAAAATGCAGGCAATTGTTCGATTATCTCATGCCCACTGGGAGTAATTTAAGCTATTACAGTAAATTGTATATGATTAGTCCATTTTTATCTATTTAGTACATTTCAATAATCCACTTGGTTGAGGCAACGTCCATTGACTGCCTTGCTTTTGAGACAACCCACTAGGTAGCAGTTGGTTTCAATCGAGCAACCTTTCAGTTAATGGTTGCAGGGTAGATGTTCCAACCGACTAAGCGAACCAACCAGGCTGTATGGTGTGATGAACTCAGAAGCTATTAAATTCCACCGTGTTCAAATAACAACTGTTCACAGCTTTGTTTTACTGACATTGAAGCGTGATATAACTGAGCAATTAAATTTTTTCTTTTGATTTTACAGTGACTTTAGGAAAAATATTGATTTGTTAGTTTGAACTGATACAAAGTATGTCATTTTACTGCCTTCATTAGGTTTTTTACTAAATAAAAATGGTACTTATTGTAATGAATTAACCCAAAAATGTAAAAATAAAAATAAAATATTATGGCCACATCGGACAGCCATTAATCTAATACTCACCCAGTATTTGGGTCCACCTGTATTGCATGGGGTATGTAGTCAGCATCACGGTTGATAAGAATTTTCATGTGACCAGTCAGAGTCATGACAACTCTAATACTGTGGTCATCTGTCCAATATAGAACCTCATGCACCCAGTCGAATGATAATTGCCTTGGAGTTGATACCTGCGGAACCGTATGCATACTAAACTTTTAAAATAATTGAATAAATAGACCTCAACTAACTGAACATGTTGGTTTTATTTAAAAGTTTTTATTTTAAAACCCACTGTAACCACCACAAGTCCTGATGTTTGTCTATCTACAAATAAACTGAATGAAAAATTATCCTAAACCATTGCGCTAAAAAACACATGTTTCTAAAATCTTTTAGATTCATGTTGAACATTTAGGATAGATATAAATGTTTTTATCCCCAAAAATAATATAAAGGGAAATGAGTGTTATTACACAGATAATCGTCAAGTTACCTTGTGCTCACCGTCAGATTACCTTTCACCTACCGTTGGGTTAGCTCACACAGTAATAGTTCCATATCTCACTTCTCCTTCTCAAGCATATAAATGTAATAATACAATAAATAGCTCAATACATTACCAAACTGTTGCTTTGTAAAACTGAAACATTCGACACAGATGTAAAGCCATCAGAAAATGAAGCTCTGGATTTAAAAAAAGAAAATTTCAAAAATTGAATAGGATAGGTTATAAAATTTTATGTGGAATTTGTTTAGGCAGCTTTTTTACAATTTTTTCATGAAAATCCGAGTACTGCATACCCAAAGTTATATATCTCCTTATGCATAAAATAAACGGTTACTTGTATACCAGCATAATGTCAATCAACAGACCAATTTGTGCCCATACATTATGTAGGTGTAATTGGTAATACAATACAAAGCTGCCATTTGAATCAACAACTTTTGAACACTTTCCATTAACCAATGATAGGTTTTAAACACATAGCCATTTGAGTGCTGATCAAGTCAACAAATGATCATGGCAACTTAGTAAAAGTTCACATACCAGTTTGGATTAAAATCAGCTGTGGAAATTTCTAAAAATACAATATTCTGCTTGATTATAATCACACAGTGATACCACATGGCATTATACAATGACAGCTTAGTGAGTCGACAGAGTTTCTAAAGTATTTACTTCATTATTTGTCGATTCAATGGGTTGATCCAAAAAAGAACTCTTCTCCTGATGTCCAAATCCATTGACAATATTTTGCTTTCTCCCGTAAACATGGTCAATTTATCAAGCCTTCTGAGCCGACTATCAATTAAAGATGTTATTATGTTGGGGTAATGGCTGTAAAGTACTTTTAAGCATGTAAACAGGCATACAAAATAAATAAATTAAAAGGCAGATCAAAGTAAACAACTATGTAGTCATGACCAATATTCGTATCCTCTTAATTCCAAAACAATTTGTCTATTATATATTATGAAACAAAATCATGTTTTTAAACTGTAGCATTTCAATCTACATCCACCCTAAAACATTGTTGCCAATATTGTATGCTTCGCTCAAGTTTTACTTTTCAATAATTTCTAATTATTTTTCTAATTTAGGACCAAAATGGGGCATTGTTTACAATCACAATTTTTATCAACCTGTTTTGAATAAGTACTTTTATCTGATGATCATCTGTATAAATGATCCCCGGAAATGCAGGTTTCGTAGTTCCTTGAAAGAATAAAACATTTTCAAATATGTAGCTCCGTGATTATAGTGGTTAAGACATGTTGTGGTGATCATAATTCCTTGTATCCTTGGGGCAAGACACTTGAGGGAAATTTCTTGAAAAAAACGAATAGTTGAATTTAATACTTTTCGTATTAATCCCCAAAAATATACTATTTTTATTTAATACTTGTAGGTTGAAATGCTGATATCGAGGCGTCTTTTGATCTTGAATGAATTGCGTTGCTGTATCTCCCACATAACTTGCTGGTGTGGATGCCCTTGACACCTGTACTGTGCCTCCCACAGTAGCTTGTGGAGAAAAACGGGTAAATGCCAAAGATTTTTAAATTATATTCATTTATTTTTATGTTTATTGATCAGCAGAAACAATAAAAATAAAAACAAATAGGGAAAACGGTGTCACCAATTTTACAGGGTAATCGAATAAATTATGATTTTGAGGATTTTATAAGGTATATTTGTTTACTGTAAATTGATTGTCGATGGTTTATTCGCCACTAAACAAAAAGAATGTCATCACCAACCAGACACTTACTGGAACATTGTCTCCATTGAAATAGATCATTACAATTTAAAACAAATACTGATCACATTTAAATAGCTCCAACAACATAAAGTGTTGTATTCTGATTACATAATAATGAGTATCTTTAAAATAAACATAAAGATCAAGTTTCAAAATTTGGTCAGCATCATTCCATTTATAGGCCTATATAGCCAACTGGTGGAGATACCTACTTAAAGTAAAACCAGAATTTTTGACAGAAAACTAAGCAAGGATTAGCCATGATTTTTTATCACCATATTGGTTTTCATCGTGAATTATATCTCGGTAGAGTAGTAGGTTTTTAACCTTCGTGAGTCAGCTAACGACTGCCGAATAATGTAAAACCTAAGCAAAATTAAAAACCACCTGGATAAATGCCGGCATGAACGGCAGCCGCGCAGACAAAAGAATCCTTTGAATAAATTCTATTTCCCCACAAGTGGGCGGAAACTAGGCCACACGACCACGGACATTCGATGGAAAAGTCGGATGGAAAAGTGGAGGCTTGTACATAGCATGCCCCGTCACCTGTGTAAAACAGGTCAATTAAGAATATCACAATGGATTTGTTAATTGTTTAAATACCAAATTTCTACAGTCAGCCTGCTTGGTCTATGGCAATTGGACTTTTTATA
Source organism: Ciona savignyi (assembly GCA_000149265.1). NCBI lineage: Eukaryota > Metazoa > Chordata > Ascidiacea > Phlebobranchia > Cionidae > Ciona > Ciona savignyi. Next base: position 985,737 of record CH002300.1, read on the forward strand.
AATCATGCTTTAGGTTTAACTGTTTCTTAGTAAAGCCCCTTTTACATAGTAATAAAAGATGGTAAACCTGGTCAGCAGGACCATGTCCAGGTATAAGTTTTAAGACTGGTTGTGCTCTCAAAGAGTAGATTTAAATATAGAAACGTGATCCCATTGCAGAGAAAAATAAAAATGATTTCCCTATCCTAGCACTTACCTGCACAGGGGCTACAAGCCACAGGCACCAGTCGTGAGCCACGCTTCACAGGGCACCACAAAGTACGGTATATCTCCTGTGTGCATCCGTAGTACGTGCGGTTTGTTTGTCGGATGGTAAAAGGTAAATGACATCTGGATCCTGACAACGTGCATTTGTAACCTAAAATAAAGAACAATTTGTTGATTCCTTAGTATATTCGTATTTGTACCATGTCTTCATTGTAATACAGAGGTTTTTGGTTTGATCTGAGTATCTAACCACTAAAAGATCATTTGACTAGATAGCTTCTTTGAAAGTTGTGATGTGTATAAGTTACTTGTTCCAAGTACCCTGTTGTGACCTGTTGTGACATTATTTGCATTTTTTTTCTTAACTTACATTCTTGCCATCCACATTTAATGCACAAGACACTTATGTTTATATCAGGGAGAGACTAAAGGGCATCATTACACATGTCAGAATATCACATGCTCACAACCAAGTTGCTACAGCTTTTATATTAGGTGTTACAATACAAAACCGGTAGTTAAATTTTTCCAGAATCACAAGATTGGATTTGTTTATTTCCATAATAAATGCCAAAGAAAAAAAAATTCTGCACAATTTTTTGTGCATTTCACTTAGTAATCAGCCAAAAAATGTTTGGCTTTATTGGTATATAAAATGTTGTTATAGCTCAAGTAACCTCACTAAGTGTTTTTAGGTTGGGCGATATACCATAATTTCTGCACAACTCAATTACAATTACTCACTCCACAGCAGTTAATAAAAAAGTTTCGATGTCAGCACTAAATTACGTCTTATTTTATATTAAAAGAAAAAAATGTACCATTGCATTAAATTGCATTTAGTAATTCTGTAAATTGTTTTTTACCTGTTACTTTTATTATTAATTTATAGAGGTTGTTCTTTATTTGACCAAATTCAATGCAAAAAAACCATTAACAATTATATGCATAGAAATTTAAGTTATAGCAAAGTTATATAGATTGGATAAGATAGAACATTTATGTTTATCCCCGTAAATGGGAAAACCAAGGAGGTTAACACACGGGCAATCGTCAGATTACCTCGCGCCAATCGTCGGGTTACCGGAGCTATTGCAGTGTGTTGCATATGATAGAAACGTTCCTTCAATTTGGTTAAACCCATTAATCCGATGGGTTCAGGCAATGTCCGTAAAGTGCCTTGCCCAAGGACACAACCGATTAGCTAGCGACCAGTTTCGCACCTGCAACCTTTCCATTGAAAGGCGACGCACTTAACCGTTAGACCAACCGGCCGGATAAATATGTGTAGGATGTGAAGGATAAAGTTAATTTTGTAATATGAAAGTAATAAATACCAATTATACATACCAAAAGTACTACCAATAGTACTATTCAGAGAAATACAACTCAGAATGGCTACTAAAATACATAAAAATTGCAAACACTGCATATTTAACGCCAAACTTATAAAAACCACTGAGCCCAATGACCAAGCTCAGGATAGAATATACGGTTCTAAGATTAAAGTAAATACCCACTGCCCACAACTGTTTAAACTTACTTTAGCTGGAAATTGGCAGGCTAATTATAGATGAAAAATGCCCGAGGCTTCATGCAATTTATGTTTCGTACCAGCTTCCAGTTTCCATCACAAATTTCTTATTCATCGACGGGAAATCCCCAAAGTATATGTTGTAAATGATGACGTAGAAACATATATTCATGTAGGTGAATCGGCTGGGTATCGTCAAGGGTTCGGCAAAACATGCATGTAAACAGCATATAGGCAGTGGAGATGTTGCATAAAAAGGTCCAGACATAAAAATGGTTTCACTTGGCTTAATAGTCATAATTTTTCTTGTGCATACGGGGAACTGAAATGACATTGCCTGTACCCAGTGGATGATATTTGGCTGAACTAAATCAGCAGGATTTTACCAACTACATATAATACGCTGCAACAGCTCCGGTAAACCGACATTGGGCTCTGGTGATTGCCCTTGTGATAGGCCAAACGCCCCTTTCGCTTTTGCCTCCACGGGCATAAAATAAGAATGTCTTATCTTAAGCACAGAATAGATCGGGATAGACGGACGTGTGGGTAAAAGTGTGACTTGCAATCACGTTAATCATTACGAGCTCAGAAAACCGGACCGCGTAGAACCCTTTAGTACTGCTTCGGTATTTTAGCATTAGTTCTTAGGAAGTATAAAACAAAGAATTATGATTTATAGAAATAGGGCATGACAATTTTATCACCCGGGTTAGTTTAACTTATCACCTTACAGGTGAGTACAACTCGGCGGATGAATAAAATAATCAAAACCGATCTATAGATGTCGTTTGTGCTTTGTGAAAATGCACTGCTTAACGGACATTGCCTGACACCATTGTTTATTTATGGGGTTAACTTGACTAGAGCACTGTCTTCTTTATGTACTTTACAAAGTGACGACTCCAAAAAGTCTCCTTTAACATTTCTCCGTTTCCACTTCTGCGATAAACAAGAATATTTTGCACTAAGCAGTCATTAAACTGCTAAAACTCTTAAAGTTTATAGTATAGGTATAATATTGGTAAAAAGTGACCCATAAACGTAAAGATTAATTAAATTGATGTTTATCTCTTATGAAATATATAAAGTGACACAGTTAACCAACTATCACAAACATTGCCTAACCGCCCTAACGTGTGTATATACTGTATTTGTTTTCAGACCAATGCAATACGACACCGATATGTTAGAGATGCAACTTCTGCTAAATGAAGCAAGGATGCATTTCAATTTACAAAGAGACGACTGATTGCATAAAAGTAATCAATAAATTGTCAAATGACCTTCGAATATTTCAACTTTAGATGGTTTAAAAGAACAAATGTTACGAAGGCATTAATATCGCCGTAATCTGTTTATACAAACGCAAGCTGCAGGAGACGTCGCTAACCCTATTCCAAACATCATTCTTAACACCTGAACTAAACCTTTAACCCCTGTCCTAAAAAAACTTTAACCCCAGTCCTAATATTAACTTTAACATTAAAATCTTTATGTTAGTAGGCAGTTTCACATTTTACTTTTTTCTCTCCTTTTGTATTTTCGCCGAAAAACCGAAGATAAAAGTCAAATGATGCATTGGGAGAAATATGTCGCCGGGGATTATCCGGATAGAGTAAAATTAAGTTTCTGTCCTTGAATGTTACCGGTTTATTACGTTCTAACTTACTCTCTTCGATTTTCAAGTTCAGTTTGATTTTGAAATGTTAGGTCAAAGAATATTCATGTTTTTATCAAGGAATGAAAAAACAAACATAGGCTTTGCGTGGGCAATGAACAGCGATTACTTCGCGAATACGTAAAGGTGCGGCGCGGTATGACTCGAGTAAGTTTTCAGATTATCTTTCGCCTAACGTCTAGAGTCTAGAGTCTAGACTCTTGGTTACCAAAGCCATTGCAATGTGTTTTACAAGATTAACATTTTTCTTTCGTTTTAATGGATCTCATTAATCTCCTGGGTTTCGACAAATCAACTATAGCCAGAGCCGGTTTTAGACCGATTTGACCGATTAGATCAAATTGGGCCCGCACCTTGAAGGGGCCCCGCGCTAGCGGGGGTCTTTCTGTATTACATATATTATTACTGAAAATATATACTGAAACGTAAAATAAAAAG
>CH002300.1:989696-1012826 GCA_000149265.1 Ciona savignyi
TGTTTTATAGCAAGTATTAAATGTCTATTTTTGTAGTTTGTATGTACTGGTTTGTATTTTATGATAAATAAACACCCAAAATTTTTGCTATGAAGAGTAGGGGCCCCGCCATTACATTTCTAATTGGGTCCCGCGATTCCTAGCACCGGGCCTGACTATAGCACAATTCTGTAGCACGTTGTATCGGCTATTTCCCAAGACAAGCCTAATCCGGAAAATTTAAAACAACTTTTTTAGCTGAAAAGATTGATTAGATGCGTACAAATACAATTTGCCATGTTGGATGAAGGGGTGGGCAGGTGTATGTGTATAAAAACAATAATAAACGAAAATGACTTAAAAACAATGTAAAAGTATAAAAACTGTATCGGTTGTTAGAGTATAAAACCTGCAGTGGTAAAGTATATACAAGTGCATAAACCGCAATTCAAAGGCGCGAAGATAATTGCATCCTGCTTTGTTTCCGATTTATCAAGAAGACAGCGAAGTGCACATATGTATGAAGATCATCAGTCGCAAATAAATTTATTTAATATAGGCATATACTATATTGGTAGTCTAGCTGGTAAGACTTCTTTACTTCATCAATATGAAAGGGTACGAAGTCTTTTTTAGTTTGGCCATATTGTGCTTGTTCTGCTGCAAGTTTGTTTCAACTATACGTTATTCTACGCAAAGTCGGAATGCACAAGGTAGGTAAGTTTACGTGTAGTCTCTAAAATCGCTTTCACTTGGTACACAGTCGTAATTTATAGTTCTTCTAAAAGTAATAAGTACCCCTCCACAGATGGATTTATGCATAATGCTTCATATATATTTTTCCATTTCGCTAGTTTATATGTCCTTTGTGTTCTATTAAAATGCACTACTTAATGGACATTGTTTGAAACCATTGTGCATTATGAGGTTAGCTCAACTACATCACTGTCTTCCTCATGTACCGCTACTTTACAAAGTGACAACTACGGAAAGCCTACTTTCACATTCCTTCGTTTCCCACCTACCGATGAACAAGAATATTTTGCACGTAGACGAAAATCGTTAAACGATTAAAATTTCGGAAGCTTATAGTATAGGTAATAATTGCAAAACGTAACCACCAAACGTAAAGATTAATTTAATTGATCTTGTGCGATATATGAAAGTTACACAATTAACAATACTATCCCAAACATTTTCTAATGTATATATTTTTGTTCTCAGATCAATGAAATACAACACCAAGAAGTTTGAGAAGCAATTTCTCTTAAATGAAGCAAGAATGCTTTTCAATTTACAAAGCGACGAAAAAGCATGATTACATAAAAGTAAACAATAAATTGTCGAGTGAGCTTCAATACGTGGTTAGACTTGGTCTCAATATTTAAAAGTTGGTTCAACAGAAAAAATGTTGCAAAGGCATATGGATTGCCATAATCTGCCTATATAAGCATACAAAGGCAGCTGTAGAGAGAGGTCAACAACTGCCCCAAACACGAATCTATATATAAACCCCAGAACGAATTCTAATTCCAACTCCAGTCCTGAAATTAACCGTAGACCCACCCCAATTTTTATGTAAGTGGGTAGTTTCCCACCTTCCCATTTCTCTTTTTTTAGTTTTTCGCTTTTGGAAACAACCAAAGATGAAGGTCATGTGATGCTTTGAAGAGAATTGTATCGCCGGCATAGATGGCTATTTGTTTACGTGTCTCGTATAATGAGGAAAGTCACAAAGCATTTAAAATATTCAACTTAAACTTTCTGTTTGAAACATTTGAAACATTTAGATAAGGTCCGGAAATAATCGAAATGGTTTAGTGCGTCGCCTTTCTGCCTCTCGAGCCTGGATAATGGTGCATGGAATTGTAACGAATCGACTCGGTAGGGTTCGATAACCTCTTTACTCGACCGTGTATTCTAACTGCATACAAATTGACAACATAGGAAAACGAGGAAAACACGTAATCAACCAAATAAACCAATCACGAAGCGCCAACAAAACGGGAAACTAAAACGAGAACAACGTCACAAATAAATAGAATTAAAGAAAAAGGCACAGAGGGTGATACGTAAACTCCATACGCCACACAACCCCCTTCCCAAAACAAAATTTTCGCCCTCGAAAATAATATTGCGGTAAAAAAAAGCTCCCACATATGCAGGTACATTCTAGTCCGGCCATACCGAAAACACGTAGGATTGGACTTTCCAGTCCTTTTCACATTTTTTCTTTACCGGTTGCAAGATTGGGCACCAGCACGTAACAAGATTCTCGATGTAAGCGAGTCCATCCTTCCACAATACGTCGTCCTTCAACGGTTTGACTGACGACGACCACAAGCCTTCAACTACTACCTCCTGCAGCATTCGCTTAAATAAAAGTTCGGCAAGGCTCCGCTTTTCCAAACCTATACCACGTTGGACCTGACGAATAGGTCTGGCCTCTTCAGTGTCACCTTTATTTTTAATTATAGTCGTTTGTCCCAAATCATGCGGTCCGCAACTTTGGAGCGATTGTTCGTGGTCGGTTTGAAGTGCCGTATATGTCGGCTCACCGACACATTCTTTCGCCAACTGCATTTCGGCCCCTTCGTTGAGAAGCGACACTGCGGCCCCGCAATCAATCATAAGGTTACGCGGTTTCTCCCCCACGTCACACTGCAAAGTCAATTCCCTTACGACTGAGTTTTCTCCAGCCATATTATCGCTCACATCGGTTGCATCGGTTGCATCGGTTGCAGGGCCGGTTTTAGGCCGATTTGACCGATTAGATCAAATTGGGCCCCGCGCCTTAAAGGGGCCCCGCGCTAGCGGGGGGGTCTTTCTGTATTACAAGGTTTAAAATACTACGAAAACGTAAAATAAAAAGTGAAATAATATTCTCTCTCATAATATCAATTTGTTATGCATCGTAACTAAGTCAAATTTATATTTCTGTGTCTGTCTGTTACGTCATAATGAATATGGTTGCGTAACAATATATATATATATATATATATATATATATATATATTGTCGCTTGTCCGGCCCGGTAGTCTAGCGGTTAAGTGCGTCGCCTTTCAATCGAAAAGTTGAAGGTGCGAAACTGGTCGCTAGCTTGTCGGTTGTGTTTTTGGGCAAGGTACTTTACGGACATTGCCTGAACCCAGCGGATTAGTGGGTTCTACCAAATTGAAGGAATGTGTCTATCATAAACAACACACTGCAATAGCTCCGGTAACCCGACGATGGGCGCGAGGTGATCTGACGATTGCCCGTGTGTTAACCCCCTAGGTTTTCCCATTCACGGGGATAAACATGAATATCCTATATATATGTTTGGAAGTAAAACAATATATCGTAAATAAGCATCCACATTACCTTTAATTTGTTTTATAGCAAGTATTAAATGTCTATTTTTGTAGTTTATGTGTACTGGTTTGAATTTTATGATATATAAACACCCATAAATATTGCTATGAAGAGTAGGGGCCCCGCCATCACATTTCTAATTGGGCCCCGCGGTTCCTAGCACCGGGCCTGATCGGTTGCATCGGTTGCATCGGTTGCATCGGTGTTCAACCGACTCTTCTCGGCAGAGTTTCTAAATCTTTCACGGCAGTGTGCTTCTCCGTGGCCGTAGTGCGCAAAATAATTACCAGCGCTTCGTTTCCCCTCGTTTCTCACCTCATTTCTATGTTCCTGTTCCGTTCTCCTTGCGTACCGGTATATCCGATCAAAACTACCGACCAAGGCATTATAGTTGTATCGCAGTGATGGTTCAAGACTGGCTTGAATGTCCAAGGCGTAGTTCGTTAAGGCGGCCGCTAATTGAAGGCCACGGTCCTCTTGATCCCATTGTTTAAGTTCTGCCACGTTGTTAAAACGTTGCCGAAATTGCCACCAATTGTCTTCGCCATTAAACGTTTTGTCATAAGATATAGCATTCGCTTCAACAATCTTCTCGTTTAACTGCTCTATTTTTGCCATTAACGTCGCGACTTGTCGGGATAACGATTCTGTATTCTCTTCAGTCATCATTTTTTTAAGCAATCTATAGGTCCTGGCAGGATCGCCAATTTGTAACGAATCGACTCGGTAGGGTTCGATAACCTCTTTACTCGACCGTGTATTCTAACTGCATACAAATTGACAACATAGGAAAACGAGGAAAACACGTAATCAACCAAATAAACCAATCACGAAGCGCCAACAAAACGGGAAACTAAAACGAGAACAACGTCACAAATAAATAGAATTAAAGAAAAAGGCACAGAGGGTGATACGTAAACTCCATACGCCACAGAATAATGGAAAAGGGCCTCGGTTCTATTTTGTTGTTTTTCGGAGCGCAAGGTAATGATTAAGAGAGACAGGCAAAGGCATTGTCATTGTGCCGTAAGAGGTCAAATTCTTGGATCGGCGCAAGACGAATGACTGCGAAAGCATTTGCAAAGAATGTTTTCTTTAATCACGAGCAAAAGTCAGAGGTTCGAAGTTGAAGGGTTGAAGATTCAAAACTCGCTAGCTAGTTGATTGTGTTCTTGGGCAAGGCACTTATCGGACATTGCCTGAACCCAACGGTTTAATGGGTTCTACTAAATTAAAAAAGGAACGTGTGAATCACACACAACACGCTACAATAGCTCCGGTAACCCGACGGTGGGCGCGAGGTAATCTAACGATTACCCGTGTGTTAATCCCTTTGGTTTTCCCACTCACGGGGATAAATAAGAATATCCTATATCCTATTCCTGCAAGGGGAAATATTCTGATGTCGTGCGCAGTGGGCCGAGAAAAGTGATGTCCCAATGCTAAACATATACCAATATCGGAACTAATAATGTTACTAAAGACAAGTGAATTTTTAAAGTTTTTTAAAGTTCTAAAAATTCTTTAGATTATATCGGACCAACGATAACGATGTAAAAAAGAAATACCGAAGCTTAATGTTACACAACATTTCGCAACATGAAAAAAAATCTTCTGGACTTGCTGGCTATACAACTAGATTTAAAAAAAATTGAAACGATTTTAAAGATATTTTCATGAAAACTGTAAATTGGTAATTGGCGCAATGTAAAAATCCCAAATTCATCGAACACCGAAATTATGTGTTTAAAAAAGTTATATTTATGATAGGATAAAAAGAAAAATTCGGAAAAACAACTATGGTTAAAATATGGTAATAGATTATATTACCGTAAAAAAATAGGTTAAAATGGATATTAGGAAAGGCAAAGCATGATTCTAGGTACTTTCCCCAGAACTGTACCATTATTGAAAACATGAATAAGTGAGGTTTTTTCCCCAAACTTATAAAATGTTAAGGCCGTTTATTAAATGCTGCTTCTGTGGGAAACATCGAATAGTGCTGCAACAAGTAAGAATGTGTAGTCTCTTGATTATATCTTCGTAACTAGTACGGAATACATGGGTAGTAGTAATATAATGGTTGTGATTAAACAGGCAACAGTGAAAGGAGGGAAACTGCACATTAACATTACGAAAACTACTTTTATCCCAGCCCTATACACTAATTTTAACACCAGAACTAACCATAACTTAAACCCCATGTTTAAAGCAAACTCCAATGCCCTAATCTTTATAATAGTGTGCAGTTTCCCTCCTTCCCGCTTTCCCTTCTTTTAGTTTTTTCCTGATTAATTGACTTGGGAATAAAAGTGCAAGAGACTGTTAATTGATTCATTGATATTCAAGTAAAATTTTAAATTGGTTCTAAAGACTTGAACGTTTTATACAAATACTAATTTAAAGAGAATAGTTATTTTGTCTCTTGAAGATACTGCTTAAGAATGCAATGATTATTCCTAAAAAGAACTTTGTTTGTCCTGCCAATTAGCCCATATAGTTGCGAGTCAGGCTGTCTGCCGTCAGTTTATTAAATTTAACACGGACAGGGCCGGCAAGTTAGTTGTGCAATAATGATAGGTCAAGGCATTTAGCGGTCATTGATTTGGGTGCCTCTAAATACTACAGGATCGCTTGGAGCGCTTGGATCACTTAGATTGCTATGAAAAGTTATTCTAACCCTGTCTAAAACACTAATCTAATCCCAACTGTTACAGTTATGTTACAAGTTAACCCTTTTTAGTTATATATACATTTTTTTTGTTTTACAGGGAGGCGCCAAACTAGATAACTTTTAGTTTTTTTTTGGTGCCTTCCTGTTTTGCTGTAGTATTTTTTATTTCTTTGGTTAATTGAAACCGGTGGATTAGTGGGTTGATCAAAAAGTATAAAAATTCTCTCTCTTCTAGTACCAAAAATACATTCAATTTGTTTTTCCAAAATTAACCTTGTAAATTGTGTGATTGTTTGTCTTTAGGTGGCCAATTACAAAGCCCCATCATTACATAGAGTGGTCTTGGAACGTATTGAAAAACACCAAAAACTCGGAAAATACTACAAAGATAAAAGCATCAGTCAAAAAACAGAGGAGCCACCGATCTTTTTAGGAAATCGTACGGATAAGGATATTCTGAGACAAAATAGAAGAACATGGGCAAAGTAAGTAAACAATTGCTTTGTTTACCATACCTCTAAGTTTTAATGCTTATTTGACCTTTTTGACACTTGTTTGACTCCTTATACCCATTTAATTCGTCGCATCTGATAGGTTGTCAAAAGTCTTTACCTTACAATCAACCCAAGCATTTGAATACTGTACTATGTACTAGTCACCAGTCATTAGATAATTTAAATAATTAATTCAACTTTCGCATTGTGCTACCTGTACAGAAAAAAGTATGTTAAATGTTAAGCTTTGCATGGATAGGTCTCTGATCAATCTTATAACTACAAACTTGGCTCCATAAGCAGAAACAGGTCATTGCATTGATTAAGTTGAATTAAGTTAGTCAAAAATTAACAGCATGTTTGTGGTAGCTGATTGTGGACAAACAATATTTATGACAGTGTCGAAATTACTGTAAATTTTAAATGACTCATTTGAATCAATATGCAGTGTAGAGATTACTGTAAATCGCCTTTCTATTCTGTGTTGCAAGATATATATTTTATTCTGGACAAGAACAATGCATCCTGATGACCTGATCATTGTGTACCTTACTCCTTACATCATGATCATCTTCTTGATATTTTGATCATCTTACTTCTTACACTTCATAATTCTGTTTCTGGCATCTCGATCATGACCACTTGATTTTTGTTCATAGATTGGGATCAGAATCAAACATTGATCCAGCCACACTCTTCCCGAGCAGAGAGGAGGTTGAGGAGGAGATGAGAGCGGAGGAGGAGTGGTGGCCCACTCTTCATCAGATGAAGGAAGATATCAGAATTAAAAAAGAGGCCATGGAAAAGGAAGAATTGGATAGGTCAGTGTTATATTTACTATTTTGCCCTTTCAAGGGTTTACTACTGTATTTAGTCTCAGGTCATGAGGTATTGAGTAAACTTTTAAATATCCATAAATTAACAAGTTATTCCACTCAGGTTTTACTGTAAGGATGCATTTTATTTTTACTTTTTTTATTTTTAAGGATGCATTTAATATTAAATTTAAGAATTTAAGTGGACCTGTATATAGATGTATATTTGTTTGGCAGTGTTGTCTATTCTCAGCACCAGTCTTCTTTGTATTTCAATATATTAGGACTGTAATTTCCAACTCACTTTTAAATACAGTAAAAGTATAATTAACACAGCACAAATATAGATTAGATTATTAGAACAAACAATAACCCAGGGCCAGTGGCCAGGTTACACCAGAAAAAAACGTAAATATATTTCAAAAAAGTATTATAAAATATCCAAAATGCATGTTTGTAATAAATTTAAATGGAAATTTTATAATAGCCAAATTAATAAATCCAAGGACAACTAGTAAATATACTATTACCTTGATCTTGAATGTAAACCAGTTAAGTAGGCCTACTAAACAACTGTATAGATTAAAAAGAGACAGTTAAGACAAACTAATTTCATCCTGCCAAACCCCATTTAAATAAAAGATTGAAGAATGTACGTATTTTACAGAACATGGATAACAAGTTTAGATTGGTAACTCGGGAACCCTATATACATATACCTTGTACATGATATATGTAACGGGTGTCTAGTTCACCTTGAAACCAATAAAGTTATGCTTGCAAGTACACAGTGTACAGTGTTAATATATTACAAATGGTTAAAATTAACAATATATAATTTTAATTAGAAATATTAATTAATCAGAAATCTAAATATTTATTAGACAACATCAAAATACAAATCAGTGCCGCTGTTTAAATTTTCTTTGTGTAGAATATTTGTTATAAAAAAATCATCAAATGCTAAGCTTATTTTTTTATTAAATTGTATAGATCGACATTCTTTTAATTTAAGAAAAAATGATAAAAATGCACAACTATGCATACTTTTGCTTCAGATCGAAAAAAATTGCGGAGAACATGGCCAAGATGCCCAAATGGATCAAACAGTTTGAGGAAGAACAAAAACAGTTACGGAGAACTGAGCGTGAAGAGGAAAAACAGAGGAAGATCCGACATGAAAAAGTCCAGGAGCAGTTCGGATTCGCAATTTCCCGACAACATCCCCAGTTCGTTCAATATTTGGAGGAGAAAAAAATTAAGGACAAAATGGAGAAGAAAAAACGCAGCAAGCAACAAAAGTCAGCAGATAAAAGAAGCAAGAAAACAAGTCTCATGTAAAATTAAACATGAAATTTGTCATGGAACATACAAATAAATAAATTAAATTTTTGCAGTTATGTTTATAATACTTGGTGTTATGGACTTTTCCACACATTTACAATTGCCTAATTAGGGTAAAAAACACGGTTGACGAAGAAGATATAGTGAAACTATAAAATATTGCATAGCAGTATAAATGGAAGTATTACTACAATTGCTGAATTACAGTATTGATGGTAAGCTTATATTTACAGAATACATGGATAGACGCATTGCGCTGTTTCGCGCTGCACACGGAAATAGGGGAAAAGGGTAAGTTATACGCTTGTCCATAGTTGGGTTCCAAGGAGTATTAACAATGAGTGATGATTTTCTAATCATTGACAACGATTTGCTCTGGTTTAGGTTTGGGTGGAAATAGGAATAGATTTAGCAATGAGCCAACCAGCATAAACAGACCAGATATTAAGAAAGCCCATCTCACGTCTCCCGTATTGTCTACAGCAACACCTAAATAGTGATAAGCGTTTGTAAAAACACTAAGTTGAAATAGCGTGAAACCAACTAAAAATTAACTGACGGGCCCTTTATAAAGCCTGTATTTTACAAAATATTTGAATATGTTTTCACGTACATTTTTTCTAACAGTGACTGGTTTTCAGCAACAAGAATTTAGAAAAAAACTTAGATAATTATCAAACAAACGCCACTGGTTAAACAGCTTACCGATCAAAGGTACAGCACCAGAGCCGACGACACTCGAGACGAATCCAACGATACCGATGCCCCACTGAAGGTCTCTTTCGCCGACGATTCCAGCCACCACAGGCACGTAGTAGGTATTGGCCACGCTGGAAAAGAAGCTCAATATGCAGCAGTCCACAGCGAGCGCGGCGTAGCCTTGAATGAACCACGCAACTCCGATCGCAATTGAGGAAATGAATTCGGTGATAACGATAATCCAAACGACATTTATTCGTTTCATGTCCCCCAACACACCGAAGAGAACGCGCGCTACCATTGTAATAAGACTGTACATTGACAGTAGTAGTGTCGACTGAATTTTCCCGCTCTGAATAAATTCATTTGAAAATGATATGACGAATGAAAGGTATCCGCGGAGGCCCGAGTAAACCAGTACCAAGACTAAACAAACCACCCAAGTTTTTATTTTTCCTAAAACTCGACGCAGCTGGGCTGGTGTTGAGTTGCTCGAAGTTTCCAGCACCTGTCTTTCATCGTTTTTTAAGTGTATAGGTCGAATTAATGCGGACGCCACAACACAATTTAGTGACAACCCTCCTAATAGCAACATGGCTCCCCGCCAGCCGTAGAAATCAACCAATATTTGGAATAGAGGTGCCAATGCTAGTGTTCCCACTCCAGAGCCAATTTGAGAGAGGCCAAGTGCCAGCATTCTTCGCTTGACGAAATATCTTGGGATAACGGTAAACGAGAGAACAGAGAGATTTCCAGTTGCAAATCCTGGCAAACAAAAATTATCGGGTCTTATTGCTAAAATTAAATAAGTATGTATACTCATATATATATATATATTTAATGTCTATGTAAATTACAATTTAGGCGTTAGCAATCGGCGTTTAAAACAAAAAAAAAGTTGTAGCAACATAGTTTACCTAGTACGAACCCGGCAAATATTTGTACTTTTTTTAGCATCAACCACACAACAGCACAGCGGGTAAAATAATGCAATAAAATATACCAGCACTTACCTGGTACAAATCCTGCGAATATATAGATAAATATAGGAGAGCCACCAAGAGAAGCGAAGCATATACACAATGCACTAAACAACGACAGTGCAAATGCTGTGTTTCGATCACCAAACTTAACGGTGAGCAGTGGTAACGTAAGATCTACACAAATAATATGAAGAAATTGTAAGTTGGGATATTCGTTTACGGCCATCCATTAAAATAGTGGCTTCCTATAGTAGGCTGCTAAATTACAGATACAATTGTATTAAAATTGCTTTGACAATCACGCAATTTCAAACAAACCAATGCAAATATATTGTTAGGGGATTGTTAAACTCACATCCGCACGATTTCCCGAACTCGAAAGCGCCAGTGAGCCACGTAGCCTGCCCAAAAGAGACATCGAATTCGTCAACTATCGAATCGTAGAAGACGGGGTATGCAACGGACGGTCCGTAGGTCAGGGCACACCAGATAAACACGGCAAGCACTATAAACCAACCCCACCCTCCATCCGGCGGGTCAACCGCTTCTTGTTTGTTTACAGCCATAGTGTGCTAGACTTTCGAATGTATTCCACCTACAAACACGAAATGGTCGTTTTTACAAATGTTTTCCCTGTATCGGCAATGCAAAAACTAAACAAACACCCGTTACAGGTTCCTTGTGGAAAATTGACTCATTTTGATTTTCGTTTTTCTTTTGCTTTTTGTTATATTTTTTGTATTTCCTAACCGCTAAACCTTTAAGGGATGTTAAAATGTGTATAGAGCGGACAGTATCAATTTTAAAGTAAATTACACAAGGGGAATTAGGATAGATTTTTATTTCGTGGATGGAAAAAATGGGCAAATTTCACACGGGAAATCCCCAGATTACCTTGCGGCCGCCGTCTGGTTATCGAAGCTATAGTAGTGACCTTTATGCGAAATATACACCATTTCAGTTTTAGTCAAACCCAATAATTTGACAGGGTACTACATACCCGCATAAGAACACACCCGACTAAATAGTGACAGGTTTTGACCAATTCCTTCAGGCGAACAAACTTGCCAATCTCTTCGGCAACCTAGAGGAAGGTCCAATATTAGCAAAAATACTGAGCGGTAATACTTTTGGGAAATTCTTGACAAATTAGAAGAAGGAACATATTAGATTATGCCTTTAAAAAAGGGAAAAATAATAGAGATCCTTTGCTAGTTTGTCTGCTGTGTCCTTCGGAAAAGTAGATCACCAAAACCCACTGGATACCCATATTTTTAACATCGAGATTTCCGCAAAATGTTTTCCCCGCATTTATGACTTATCATATACGCTTTTTAATGCAAAATTCATTGTCCGTGTCTTTATTAAAATAACACAAAATTTACCGGCAAATATAGCTGGCTACGTCTCCCCTCGACACTTTTCGTTGTTTGTCTTTCTTTGCTGGTCTCTGTGTACTTTTAGTTGTTTTTCTGCACATAGAGCTTATATATAAGCATTTTTCATTTACTTGTAGCTTATTATATTTATGTGTTGGTGTCATCAAACGTAGCCAAAGTAACTTAAGTAATAAAACGCTTATAATGGCCGCTTCAACCTGCTTAGAAAATGCTGAATTGCAACAAGTGCTGTTCAAGCATATGGTACACTTTAGCGCTCATAAACAAAAGTTTCACACACTTCCTTAGTTGCCCAAGCGCCTAAGTGAGTGCTGAGTAGTTTCGCTTTATTATGACTGAGCACTTGCATTTCTTATTAACCTAACAATATTTGTTTTATATAAAGGTTTTCTTTCTGAAATACTAGTGACCACCCATTTATACAAAGCTTAGCTTCTTAAGCGTCCAACTTTAACCACGTCTAGACTCTAGATTGAAATGGAGAGAGTATAGAAAAAGGCGCTGAAAAAAGTTATCATGAAATGGAGAGCGAGAATTGAAAAGTTTCGCATGAACAAGTGAGCTAAGGTAATGTTGGTGCTTTCACTGCTTTGCTTGTACTGCCATTCAAAGACAGGTAGGTTGGTGTTTGTCGTTTCTTTATTTGACGTGCAACAGTATTTACTTAAACTAAACAAATAATTCTTAGAAAAAGTTTGGTGTTGTTTACTCTTCTTATTCTTGGAAACAATTGTTTGACTTTCCTGGAAAATTAAGTAATCGTATATGTCTTAGTTCATTTTTTTTATTATTTTAATTTTGGGACAAACTGATACCTTATTCATATCACAGATGGTATATACCATATACATGCAAAGCAAAAATCATTCTTTTCTGCAAGCAGAAACTCATGGTTCCGTAAGTTAACCATCTACACTTAGCCACCGTGTTCCGCAGAAGCAGATAATTGCTTTAAGATAAAATTACTAGGGATAGGTTAAAATTATGATTACGTCTAATTTTGGTTAAGGATCCGGCTTCTTCGAATAATCCAACCAGCTGGACAATGTCCGACACACAATTAAACAACTGGAGACAAAATTAAATAGCAATATGAACCATTTAAAAACCGTGTTTACTCTGTGTAACCATAGAATACTAACTTAGTATACTATGGTGTAACAAATGTACTTTATACAAATAGCATTTTTTAACAAATGTACCCAAAATACAGTAGTATAAAAAATTCACCTCAACGGAACAGGTATTTATTTTATGTTAATATGGGGCGTTAAGGCAGAATTATCACTGGTTTAAGTGGGGGTTAAACTTTTTAACGGTTGCATTTCTTGCGATTAGTCGGAAAACGGGTAACGATTATTACGGCCCGGCCACGTTTGAATCTTCTTGAAATTTTCTATTCAATTGTGATATATTTATACATCGATCTATTTGAGGCATGAAAGTAGTAAGCAGTTTGCGCATTATAATTTTTATTTTTAATATTTTAAAGACTGTTTTATTTAAACCTAATATTCATTTTTCCAGTACATATATACCGCACAGCGAAGAATATCGGCACAGAGACTAAAAAACGTATTTTTTCTATCGGGAATCCCCTATGGGTGATTTTCCCTAAATTTTCTTCATCAAATACGTATTACTTCCATAAAATATGGGGCGTCAAATCAGGCTAAGCACTGGGTTGAGTACAGTTTTTAGTTTCTGGGCATTTTCCGGTAAAGAATTAAATACGAGATAATTAGATGACACAATTAAACTATACATAGCCTACTTGTTAATGATGATAGGCCTACTGATGTACAGTTCTATTCTTTTAATGCTATTTGCAGTATCTTTTGAATCTGTTTTGCTGGTATATGTCTCTGTTTATTTTTCCACTAAAGGTGTAACCAGTAAGGTTTCTTATGTTCTCTTTTCTATAATGATAAACCGTAGGAACAGTACGCTGCCCAACCAACGAAGGAATATTTTCGGTAAACGTCAACTTGTTTTATTCTTTTGCTAACCATTCCGATTCGTTGATACTATAACGGTATAACCAATAACAAAAACACTTGTCAAAGTCAATACGCAATGAGGAAACAATTATAAACAGGATGTCGTTGCAAAAGCATGAGTCGTTCTTCATAAACAAACATTTCTCTATGTATAATAACGCAAACACAATGTTTTTTTGCTACGGAGTCATTCTCATGGAATCTTGCAGAGTCATGAAACTCCAAGACCGACCAAGTAGCTTGGTGGTAATTCGTTGTCTTATAGTCGAATGACTGCTAAGTGGCCGACTGTGTCTTTGGTTAAGGCACCTAACGGACATTGTATAAACCCATTGTACTTAATGGGTTCTAAAAAAATAAAATGTCTTAATCATATTTATTTTGTCCGACGGGTTAGTCTGGTAGTTTAGAGCGACGCCTTTCAACCGAAAGGTTGCAGGCTCAAAACCAAAAAATGGAAGCTGATGGAAAATTCCAAACGGTTAGTCTGGTGGTTAAGTGCGACTCCTTTCAATCGAAAGGTTTTAGTTTCGCAACTGGTCGCTAGCTAGTCGGTTGTGTCCTTGGGCAAGGCACTTACGGACATTGCCTGAACCGAGCGGATTAATGGGTACTACCAAATTAAAGGAACGTCTATATCATACACAACACACTGCAATAGCTTTGGTAACCCGACGTTGGGCGCGAGGTAGTCTGACGATTGCCCGTGTGATAACCCCCTTGGTTTTCCCATTCACGGGGATAAACATGAATATACTATCCTTGTTTAGAATACTATTGTAGAACGTAGCAGACATAGCCATGTGTTCGTTTGTGCGAAACATACTTTAACCCCTAATCACGGTGTAGTAAATAAAATTTTTATTTTACAAACATAAATGTTTATTTTCTTTTAGGAATTTATTTATTTCCATTATTTAACTAGGGAATAATTTAATAATTAGCACTATTAAGAACATTTTGCAGTAAAATGAATAACAGAAAATTAAATAGATTTCCAAATTTCACTTCCACGACTTTGGTTAAAGTACTAAACAACATTTTACACATTTGGCTAAGAAACACTGTTTTATCTGGTAAAATTCGGACCATTTAACTTCGGTATGGCTGGATTTTCCGATGATATATTCGACGTTTTTAACGAGGAAAATGATGAAAAAGAAAAACCAACAAAAAAGTAAGTGCGTATAACACTTAAGCATGTACTTCTGTGGCTTGATTAAACGCATTTGGATTTTATAGTTTAGTTTAGTTTAGTTTATTCATTTTTTGCCCCAGTTTTTTAAAAATGGCAAACGAATATAATCACGACACAGGAACGGGAAAAGACGGCAAAACGAACAGTCGTTAAAACACGTCATTAAAAAAAAAGGATATAATGTAATAAATATAGCGGACGCGGCCGCCAAACCTAGGCAAAAGAACAAATCCAAATTTAATTAGGATGAAACGATATAAAGCCCTGAAGAAAAGTGTGCGGTAAAGCGCAACCAGTACTGTGGGGGAGCCGGATTTAGGAGAAGGTGTGGCCCGAAAGCGTGGATCAGAGTGGAAAAAGAAAAAAACCCTAAAATGAAATTCCACTAATGTCAGATGACACTATTTGTTTCAAGCACACTTACCGGGGCATATTTACATTAAATATTCTCATTTAGCACGCAGATTGCATAACACTAATGCATTAGAGCACTTATGTAGGAGTGCGAAAAGAGGAGCACTACACTAGTGCACCATAAATAACAAAAAAAGCGCAAAAACAACAGAAAACAAACAAAATGTTTAAATAGTATCATTTAATTTAAAGCTTCCGATCAAGGAAGCAAAAGACTAAAATTACCTTAACCTTCTTTAATAATGCAAACCATATGCGGTATTCCCTACTATCTATGACGAAGATTTTTATTCCATAGAGGACAGGTGCTTAAAATGTTTTTACTATAAATCTAAAGGTCAACGCTAAAGGGAGAGAAAGCGAAAAGGAGGGAAACTGCTCCACCAAAACTATGGAAATTAATTTTAACCCCTTCCCAAAACACTCTAAACCATGTTTAAAACTAACTCTAATGCCCTAATATTCATTTTAGTGTGCAGTTTTCATCCTTTTAGTTTTCCCAGCAGAAAATGCAAAGTATGTCACTTATTGCTAAGATATATAGTGTGAGCGCAACACGTACTAAAGTGTGCAATATGCAAATGTCCAAGAGTGCACATTCTAAGTGTGTGTATTTTCAAGAACTGCATGTATACAATTTTCGTTGTGTAATCGGTGTTCCTTACGACAAGATTAATTGTATAGAATTTTTGGAATGGTAAAATATAGTTTGCCTGTGGTAACAGACGAATTATATCTACTTTATTATGTCGGAAAATTGTATTTCTTGATTCCCCTATATATAGACCTATTATCCATAATAGCTGCCTAGTTTCTGCATCGTACTACTATTAACCAAATATATTGAAACTCAGTGGTTAAATGAATTCAGCGATTTGTGAATAAGAGGTAACCTGATTATTACCTCTTTTACAAGTTTAGAGTCTAGTTTATCTTTGGTGCACCTTTCCTATAAAGTGTGGGATTATCAATCTAGGTTTATTAATTTGTTTATATTTAGTAGTTAACCAAAACTCTCACATAAGGGCTATCAGCAAAAGACCAAAGCAATCTGATGAGACAGAAAATTTGCCGGAAAAGAAGCAAAAATATGATGAGAACAAAATTACTTCAGATGATGTTGAAACCTTGAGTGAACTACCACCACCTGCTAAAGATGACACAGAAGACTTTTCGAGGTAAATTATATTTGCTCTCAAAATTAATTTTTTAAAGTTTTTTTTTTACCTATATTTAACTTCTGTGTGTCGTAAGCATTCAACCCCTATTTGATTAAACCACCTCTCTACAGTTTAATAGAAGCTTTACCAAAAATTGAGACCAAATCAATGGATTCAATCATCTCCGGCTGCACACATGAAGTAGCTTTTCAAACTGGTGCAGACATCCCACGATTGCTTCCGAAAGCTGCCCAACCAGCGAAGGAATACAAGTTCATTCTGGATCCCTTCCAACAGGAAGCCTTGTTGTGTCTAGATAACAATCAGTCTGTCCTTGTATCAGCCCACACATCCGCTGGAAAAACGGTAGTGGCAGAGTAAGTCGGGTATCATTCTTTTTCATGCAATGTAAAAACTTCATTTTAATAATATTTGTTATTGTTAAGTTACTGTCAATGTGGCTACCTTGTGCTAGTGGTAGTGGGTTATATCCTTTGGCAAGTCATTTGGCAGAATAAATGGAATGTACAACAAATAAGTAATAACCTAACATTAGAGTAACTATGTTAACTCGACTGTGCTCTTAAGATGATCATACGATTTCGCCGTGAGAAACCACTCATTTCACTTTTTCACCAAAGATAAACCTACGCATACGCATAACTAGACCAGCATCATTCATGGTACTAAAGAAATTTCAAAACTCTTGTTCCACAGATATGCCATAGCAATGAGTCTTCGCGACAAACAGCGTGTGATCTACACAACACCAATCAAAGCGCTCAGTAACCAAAAGTATAGGGACCTCTATGAGGAGTTTTCTGATGTGGGATTAATGACTGGTGACGTTACGATAAACCCAACTGCTTCATGTCTAGTTATGACAACAGAGGTTTGTTGTTTATTATTTTGAATAATGTTAGGTGACCATAACCTGCTCTGAAGTTAATATTAATACATTTTGTTGTATAAGGGGTGATATTGTTTATGGTACTTTAGTTCAGTTCATAACAAATTGTTAATGTGCACACACCTTAATCACTGAGATTATTACACTTGAGTTTAAGGTTGGGATGAAAACATTTACTAAAAGTATTCTCTCATGACGAAAATACTAAAATTTGTGTTTATTTTTCAAAGATCTTGCGTAGTATGTTGTACCGGGGTTCAGAGGTGATGCGTGAGGTTGCATGGGTGATCTTTGATGAGATCCATTACATGAGGAACAAAGAGCGCGGCGTGGTGTGGGAGGAAACGATCATCCTGCTCCCTGACAATGTCCGCTACGTCTTCCTCTCTGCCACCATCCCCAACGCTCGGCAATTTGCATCCTGGATCTGCCATCTGCACAAGCAGCCGTGCCACGTGGTGTACACTGACTACCGACCGGTGCCACTGCAACATTACATCTTCCCTGCTGGTGGAGACGGCCTTCATTTGGTGGTGGATGATAATGTGAGTGAATCGTATTGTAATGTGAGTGAATCGTGATAAGAAAAAAGTCTGAAAATAGAAAAACAACTTACCGTACCCATATGGAATTAAGCATTGTTGTTATTGTAACATGTCTTTAAAAAATATTTAAAAATTATTTTTTCCATCAGGGTGATTTTCGTGAAGATAATTTTAACACAGCGATGGCAGTGCTCAGGGATTCAGGGGATAATGCGAAAAGTGATTTCCAACGACGGGGCAAGCAAGGGGGTCAACGTGTAAGTTTCTTTATGGTTTGCCTTGTTACTTGAATCCAGAGAACATAGTAATTGTAAAAAATAAAAATCATTGTAATTGAACACAACTCTGATAATGCCAGTTGTGATTTTTTAGATATTTTAAATAAAACAAATTTGACTCACAGTTTATAGGTATTAGTATTTGGAAGTCTAGATATTTAACTTCGTTCTGTGGGTGGCTGATATCATTGTTATCATATATGTTCATGGTCGGGTTATTGCAACTTACCATGGATGTTCCTTCTTTATTGGTTAATTTTATACCAGTACCAGTTCAGCAGCTGGTTCTGTCATATTACTGAATTGGTTCTGTCATTACCGTACTGAATTGGCATTTTTAAAGATTATACTTCATTATATCTTCATTAAAATATAAAGACAATCTTTCCCTCTTATTATGGAAATAACTTGGTTACATTTGCCTATCCATGGTTACCCACCCGTGGCAATAAAATTTATTACCCAGTATCCACTAACAACTGTAGGGCAAGAGTGGTTGTGTGCAAATCATTGAACTTGTCATGGAGCGGAAGTTTCTACCAGCGATTGTTTTCTCGTTCAGCAAGAAGGAATGTGAATTCTACGCAAATCAAGTCCTAAAACTCAAGTTTAACTCAGGTGAGAATACTGATTGTCCTTGATGTTTGTAATGAATACAAATTTAAAGGCAACTTAGAACGTCAATAAATTGCACAACAGAGGAAAACTTCAATCAAACATAGTAGACGTCCAATATGCAACCAATGTGTTTACATGGACAGGGATTAAACTGCCCTTTTGCAATTTCTCTCGCGAGTCTTGGCTTAATACCAGGCTATTTTTGCACTGCAGACCACCTCTTTATTATGACATCACAAACCACATTATTCCAGAGGCCGAGCGGAAATTGGTGCAGGAAGTATTCGACAACGCGATGGATTCTCTCTCAGAGGAAGACCGACGGCTCCCTCAGGTGGAAGCATGTCTGCCGTTCGTTTTAAACGGAATCGGAATTCACCACGGAGGTCTACTGCCCATTATCAAGGAAACAATTGAAATTCTTTTCTCCGAAGGGTTGATCAAGGTAATTTTCATGTTAAATTCTCTACAGAAGGATCTAAAGATTTAAAAGTCTACCAGGGTCTAAATTAGTGAAGCAGGAAATATAAATCTTCATGGATAAGAAGTTGTTATCTAATGGTTTAAAAAACTTTCCCAGTTGTATTTAACTTGCTTTACTACGTTAATACATAAGATTGACATTTTGGATTGGATGCTTATGTTTAAAACTCTTGGTTCAAGCAAAATCTGCCACTTGGCCTTCCCTAGGAGAAATCCAAGTAGATGGTGATAGTTTCTTTCCCACCACCTTTCAGCATATAATATAATAGCCTCCAATATCTATCTGCTGGTTAACTACTACAATCAAGCAATCTAAATGATCTGACAAACTTTGCTATTCCTAGATCTCATGTCAATAAGAATCTCAGAAGCATTTCTGGCATATGTAGCATTTGTAATACTTTACCTGGTCCCAAATGTAATTAAACAACTTTTGATATTTTTAGGTGTTATTTGCAACGGAGACCTTTTCCATGGGTGTTAACATGCCTGCACATACCGTCATATTCACCAGCATTCGTAAATTTGATGGCAAAGATTTTAGATGGGTGGGTATTGAAAATGAAATAATGAATTTCCATTTATATATTGGAGTGTAAGATAATCTGGAATAAATGAGATACTCCCAATTCTGGGATGATACCATCCTAGAGTTGATAAATATTATTACCATTTAAAAAATATAGAAAAGGACCATGTGACTTGTTAATGATTAATATATGTTCTCGAAGCCTTAAAATAGATATGATTTGATATTGTATCAATACTTTGCACAAAATTGTGATATTAAGATAAATTTCTACATAATCCTCCTACATGTATCCCTTCAGATTACAGGAGGGGAGTATATCCAGATGAGTGGAAGAGCAGGGAGGAGAGGAATGGATGAGAACGGCCTTGTCATCATGATGGTCGATGAAAAGTTATCCCCGAATGTTGGCAAAGCTCTTGTTAAGGTAGCAATTTCTGGATCTTTTAGCAATTTTTAGTCTTACAAGTTTTCATTTCTTGTGTGTTGTTAGAAAAGTTCTTTACATTATGAAAGGCAGAGGAGTAACGGGCTTCTAAGACCTAGATTCCTGGTCCCAGGGGAACCATGGACACATCCATTCTATTGTATGAATTACTCTAAATATTATTACTTAAACCATAAGCACTTCCTGATAAAAATTTAAAATTCTCAAGCTTGTTAACAATTCAACCTGAAAACGCAATTTTACCCTACCAGCAAAACCCCCAGTTCACCCCTATTTACCCCAGGGATCACCGGACCCCCTTGACTCAGCGTTCAGGCTAACGTACAACATGGTGCTTAACCTTCTGCGGGTGGAAGAGATTAACCCAGAGTATATGCTCGAGAAATCCTTCTACCAGTTTCAACATTACACTGCCATACCGGAGATGCTTGCTAGTAAGTTGCGATTAGATTAAACAGTAGTATTATAAAAACGCTCTGATGTACAATAGTTTTTTATAATAGCTATGGTGTTGTTTTTATTATTAAATTATGGTATGTAACATTAACAACTAATCAACTTAATTGTATAGAAAGGTACTCATCACCATCTTCAGTGCAACTAAAATGACAATTTATTAGTAAAATTATAAAATGGTAGATGTCACGAAATTGGAGAAAGATTACTGTGGGATGAAGATAAAGGATGAAGAAGAATCGATGACATATTACCGCATCCGGCAGCAACTCAATAAGCTTGCTACTCAACTCGAGGACTTTGTACATCTTCCCAAGTTCTGCTTGCCTTTCCTGCAACCTGGCAGGCTAGTAAAGGTTTGTCAGCCATATATATGGTGATGGTAGAGAGGATGGGAATAATATTTTTTCTCTCATGTGAGGTTTTGAGTTGTTATATTCAAGGGGTGAAGTAGGCGAAGCTGTATACACAGTGTAGTAGCATTGGGGCAATAATTACATATGTGTGATTACTGTAATTAATTATTTTGCACATCTGAGCCTGAAAATTGTGTACTTAACAATGTTGTGCTCCAATGTTGTGCTCAATTTACTGCAAGTGAATATAAGGGTGTAGTAGTCTATTTGACAGTATACATTACCAGTTTTTTTTACTAGGTGCGAAATGGAGAGCACGATTTTGGATGGGGTGTGGTGGTCAACTTTCAGAAGAAACAACCCAAACCAAGTGGCCCCATGCGCACCGACGAGGAACCAGAGCCGCAATATGTGGTGGATGTGTTGCTCAACTGTGACAAGGAGGGATTAAATTCAATTGCCGTCAGGTTGCCACGACCTGCCAAAGATGCCACGCGAAGCGAAATGGCGGTTGTGCCAATCATGCTGCCACTAATTAAAGCACTGAGCTCGGTCAGGCTGTTCCTTCCTAAAGATTTAAGGCCGCTTGATAACAGACAGTCCTTGCTGCGTGCGTTGGAGGTAAGATTTGCATTTCACAGCTGTGGTTCGGAAAAGTCATTTTTAAAGACTCGCCACATACACAGTGCCTGGCAGACTTAAACAGGAATACACCTTCTATATTCTGTCCAGTTTTTAAATTCATTGTGTGTAAAGAGTGAAATACTGTTCCTATTGTTTAAATGGCTCGTCTTTTATTAAACTATTAAACATAACTAAATTTTGCTTAAAAATATTTTTCATTTGTAGTTCAAATTTTTTATCTTTACCAGGAAGTTAACAAGAGGTTTCCGGATGGAATCCCCATTCTGGACCCCATTGAAGATATGGTCATCAAGGACGAGCGTTTAAAGTCCATCGTCCGGAAGACCGAGGCATTTGAGAGAAGGATGTACAAACATTCCTTGCATTCCAGGTCCGACATGGCCCAGATATATCAACAATGCGAGAAAAAGGCAAAAGTAAGTGATGTAAAAATGTCGATAAAATGCAAGAGCAGGGAAGCAGCCCAAATAGGAAGAAGTGAAGTCTTTTATCATGCTTATGGACTGCTTGCCAGTTCCCATTCAAGCAAAGTGTTCTAAATAGATCAATAATAAAATGGTATATATATATATCTATAAGGTCTAATGCTTTTAAAGACTAACTGCCATTTGTTTTACATTGTAATTGCATATAAACCAATGATTAAGCAACTGATTTTTAAGCATTTTTAGCATGAAGCGCAGAGCCCACATAACATTTTATTTTGAGACACTTGGTGCATTATTCTACGTTATTGGAGGGTTTATATATATATGATGGCTTCAGTATTGCTCCGACTTGCAAATCCATACAGTGTGTATCTTAAAGTATTTTTTTGCCTTTAGTTGGCGAACAAAGTAAAAGAGGCAAAAAGAGCGTTGAAGAAAGCACGAACGATCTTACAAATGGACGAGCTGAAGTGTAGGAAACGAGTTCTGAGGCGACTCGGGTACGCCACTATGTCCGACGTCATTGAAACCAAAGGTGGGTTACATGATGTGGCGAGGGGGAGTGGGGTCGGTATTTTATCTATTGAGGTTGGAGAGTTGTGCATTTTTGTGTTTAATGCTAGATAAACTGACCAAATACTAAGCAACACTAAAAGAAGGGAAACAGAATTGCATGGAAAGGCGGAAACTGCTTAACATTTTTAGGATGCAGCTTTCTTACTTTTCCCTTTCTTTTACCCAAAAAAACATATTTTTCTAAATTAAACATGGCCTTAATTGCTTGGATGCAAGAAATTCTGGAAACCTGCAAGTACCTGACACTTATCCTATAATGTTCAAGAAAATCAACCATACATTCGCCCGCAAGTCCCACGGAACATGTCGAACAGCCCTTGTCTTACGCATGCAACTTCTTTCCT
>CH002300.1:1012926-1026625 GCA_000149265.1 Ciona savignyi
AATACTACACAACTAGGGCTGCGAATTAACGGTTAATTTAAAAAACGGTTAACTGATGTAAAAATAATCGGTTAACCGTTAACCGATTTTCTTTAAACTACCATCAAATCGGCACCGTTTTTGGCAAAAAAAGTTCAGACAGCCGTAAAGGGCAGCAAAGAAATAACGCGCGTGATTACCGGCATTATCGGGTCTTATTTATGCGTTACTTTATAGTTTTTAAACGTCACCTTAAGACACATAGTATAACTTTGATTGTAATGCGTAATATTGAGTTAAAAATCAAACAATCAGCATCTGAATGGTTGCTTATATTACGTTGACAATCAAACAATCGACGTGTGAATGGTTGCTTATATTACGTAATAATGAAACAATCAACGTGTGAATGGAGTTATGTATATTTAAAGATTATTAAAACGCAATTACGCCCAATTAAATGTGGGCGGTAAAGTAACGTTAAAAAACGGTTAAACGGTTAAAATTTGACGTGACGGTTAACCATAAAAACGGTTAACCGTGGTTAACCGTTAATTTTTCGCAGCCCTATACACAACATTTACTGATTCGAACTGCATTAAGAGTAATTTTTAAGTTTCACTTGTTCAGTTTTTTATCTGATATCTGTTTTTTCCAGTCGAAAAGCATTCCAAAGTTAAGCGAGGAACTGGCAAGTCCATTACGACAGTTGCATGAAATAGCAAGAAAAATTGCCAAGGTAAGTAAAAGAACTATTCGCAATTTTATTGCGTTTCATTGCTACAGCTGTTGTTTAAACCAAGATTATTTTCATAAAATGTGCTGTTTTGCAAATTGTAACAAAGCTTTGAGTATATAGCAGTAACCTGTCAAAACCATAAACAATTTTCAAGGAATAAGATTGGTGGAACTTGGGGTAGAAATTTTTTTTTCAAGTGATACCCAGTATATCCTCTTGGGTCACCAAGTGATACCTTAATACCTCCGAAAACAATGCAACTGGAATTTAAAGTTTTGTGTCATATATCAAGCTTCATGCTGAACATTTAACCTGGTTTTAAAGACCCGATATTTCTTGATCTCGAGTATAAAAATAACATCCACCAAACATCCAGGTGTCAAACGAGTCCAAACTCCCATTGGAAGAAGAGGAATACGTCCAGAAGTTTAAAACGATGCTGATGGATGTGGTTCACTCCTGGTGCAACGGATCCACTTTTGCACAAATCTCACAAATGACAGATGTCTTTGAAGGTTTATATTGTGTGGAAAATCTTGTTTATTCTGAACAATATTTAATAAAGAGAATCATCAGATTTATGTTGTCAAACATTATGTGAATTTTATAGAGTTACTCCTAACAATCCTGTCTATCCTTTAGACACCCTTCGAATTTTTCACAGATAATTGAAAATAAATTTAAATAAAACTGGCAATTTGGTAAGTTTTCAAAAGTAGTTCTCTTAAAAGTTAAATCATGTTGTCTCATCACAGGAAGCATAATAAGGTGCATGAGAAGACTTGAAGAGCTGCTGCGGGAAATGTGCCACGCTGCCAAAGCAATCGGGAACACACATCTTGAAAACAAGTTTTCTGAAGCGATCCAACTTATAAAAAGAGACATCATTTTCGCTGCTAGCTTGTATTTATAATAAATCAATAGCGTCAATTTTCTTAATTTTAAGGTGCACAGAAACGGGTAAAATAAAAGGCAAATGGTTTGCCTACAATTCAATAGGTCAAAGTCCCCATTTGATTTGTTCCAATTTAACAACCACTGCCTTCGATGTTTTCGCAACAATTTTCAATAATGAAGTTGTCATTTGAGTGGTTTGAGGCCCAATTTCGCCCTCAGTTCGTTCGCTTCCTGGATTTCCAAATCTTCATTATTTTTCGCCTTCTTGCTATGCTTGCTTTTCTTCTTCGACCTGGAATTTACAATAAAATATACATTTAGACCAAACAAACTGATTAGTATTTCAACGGACAACTAGTCTGTATATTAGGAATATAAATGGCTAACTTATCCCATAGTAGGATAGGATAGGATAGGATATTCATGTTTATCCCCGTGAATGGGAAAACCTAGGGGGTTATCACATGGGTAATCGTCAGATCACCTCGCGCCCATCGTCGGGTTACCGGAGCTATTGCAGTGTGTTGTATATGATAGACACGTTCCTTCAATTTGGTAGAACCCATTTATCCGCTGGGTTCAGGCAATGTCCGTAAAGTGCCTAGCCCAAGGACACAACCGACTAGCTAGCAACCAGTTTCGCACCTGCAACCTTTCGATTGAAAGGCGACGCACTTAACCGCTAGACCATCGGGCCAGAGTAAGATATTATAATGCAGGAAAACATTAATTTTTGTAACTTGGGTTCGGGTAATATTTAGCCTGAAGAACATAACAAACTTATGAATGGCCTTGGTCGAACCACTTCGATTGCCAGTCAAATACACATAAGTACAAAATGAACTAAAAACAAATTTACTTTGACTCCGAATCCTGGTTCTTTGAGCGATGGGGTGAACGTCTATCACGATCTCTTTCCCGGGACCTCTCACGTGATCTGTGTCGTCTTGGAGGAGTTCGGCTACGTGCATGAGGGAAGGTTTTGGGTTTAAAATTGACCTCATTGATATCGCTTTTATTTCTGTGTGGGGTAACTATGTCAAAGGGATTTATTCACGACACAGAAAAGGAAGTCTATTCCCAAACAACTGACAGGATAATACATAGAAGAATCTTTCCATGGATCTTACTATAAATTCCTAATTAAAATAACATGGGAAACCTGCCAGCTCAAACATAAAAAAAACAATTTTACACTTAACAAGTCGACTGATCAAATACCTTCTTCTGCGTCGTCGTGGTGACCGACTTCTTGACCTCCGGTGTTTCGGGGATGGACTTCTACGATATCGATCTCTATGAGGGGAGGGGGGGTCCTCCGCCGATGCGCAGTGAACCTATCGTGGACCTCAAGAGGGGGACCTTCATCCTCATCGCTTGATTCACCCAAGTCATCCAGGTCGTCATCAAGAGCAGAGATCCGGGGATCCAATTGTTCAAGCTCCTCCAGGATTTGACGTTTCTGCAGACGTTGATGGTGGTAGGTTGGTTGGGTATCTACACTTAGTGGTTAAGTATCTTATTAATTTCACACCGACCGGTTTTCACATGGCGTGTGAAGAATAGGTTTTTAGACATGTGTTCCTAAGGAAACTAGATATTTATAGCAACTTGTGCTCACAGGCTAATTCACGGACGTGGAGCTTTACAAGTATACTTTCATTTAAATATGACTTACTTGAATTCTCGGCAAAATGACATCACATGATCTTTCTTCGCGTAGCAGTTCATCAATGAACTCATCCATGTGCGTCACAACGAAATCTGTGGGATTTATACATCTACTGTATTTACTATTGCCGGGGAAGTTTGTATTGAAGGTTTAACACAGCAACCACATACAACTTATTCCAGACCCAGCTCTAATCCTTACTACATTTCGAGTTAATTCTAATAAGTCGCTGCTTAATAGAGCACAAATACACTTCATTTTACATACAGTTAACATACACCTTTATCTCTTATTTACAAAATTGATGTGTGATTACTTACTTCCATCACGCTTTTGAAACTTGATTTTACGAAAATCATTAAGCAGTGGTTCCAAGTATTTATAGCATTCCAATGATTTTCCAGTGATGCGCATATAAAATGCACCAAGACAACGAACATACCTAAAAAGCAAGTGTTATGCACACAAATTGACTTTTTGAAATGTATCTTATTTTGTTTTTAGTTTCAAGTACTGAATGAATTAGCGTATATAAACCTATGAATTTAGGTAAAACAAAACTCTTACTTGAAATCCTCATTTCTTATAAACTCGACAATAATATCTTTGTCAGGTTGAATTTGTAGCATTTTAAGAATGAGACAGAGAAAGGGGGAAGGTTTAATGTTTCCGGCGTAAACCCCACCCACATATTTCAACTCCATGGCTTTATCCACCAGAAGTTCAGCTGCAAGAAATAAATTGTGTAGACCAGGAAAGGATAATTGTTTATGTTCATGTGTGGGATAAAAATATAAACAATTCTGGATTTACCAAAGCAATATTTAGTAAATGATTATGGTACAAGAGAACAAGATATGTGCAACATTAATGATACCCATCTTTATTTTGCTAGACTAGACAAGTGAAAGAGACATATAAATATGGGTGCCTCTAAATACTACAGGACCGATTGGATCGCTTGGAGCCCTTGGATCACTTAGATTACTATGGAAAGTAATTCTAACCCTGTCCCAAACACTAATCTTAACCCCAGAACTAACTTTAACCCCAACCCTAACATTAATATCATGGTATTTGTAATTACGAAGTATAGTAAGCGATCCGAGCGCTCCATGCGATCCAAGCGGTCCTGTAGTATTTAGAGGTACCGTATATATATACCCCACAATGTGTAGCTGATCACTCTGGAAGTTGGATTATAATGTATTTTCACCGAACCAGACAGATGGCACATATAATTATTTTTTATAAATATAATTTCTTACATCCAATATTTTTCGAAAATATAGTACTAAGACTAACTGCGTTTTAACCCTAGCAGTTAAGAAAAGCCAGGCCAAATAAATAGGGTCATCAGATTACGAGTTTAATAACTGAATATAGAAATGTATTTGTTATGTTGTAAAATTACACCAAAAAAAGTCACACGCTGAACATATACCCACAAAATTGACAAATATTATACCTGAAAGAGCAAAACATTGTTCTTTCCAGTAGCGACTGTCATAGATTCTTGAACGGATGATCTTTTCAATGAGATATTGTGGGTTCGTACCTTTGATTGTGTATGCGTCTTTCACCGTCCTATTTGCCATTTTGACTATAAATATAAAGTAGTTAAAATTAAAAAATATGAGTTAAGAAAATTTACACTTGAAAGAAAGGTCGATATGTTTTTAGGCACACAAATGATAAAACTGCGATTATTGCCACATTAGAAAATATAATCAAAAATAATACTTAATCAGTGTATGGCGACAAATGCTTTATCGCTTACCTCACGTTTTGTTTTTCTCTCGCTTCTACTGCTGTTATGCGTTCATGATAAGAACTTATAATAAGGGAACTTCCCTTTTTTGTCGCGAAATTAGTTTTCTATGAATTTAATTACAGGTACAAGTTTGTCGAAAATACTAATTTTACTGGTTGATTTTTAATTTTGTTGTGAACCCAAAATGCTACCTAAAATATGTATTATATCAATATTATTAAAAACAAATATTAAATTATTATCAAAGTTTACTTATTACTCTCTTTTGTATGTTTGATTGTTTGCCTGGTCCATGCAGGCTAGCGAACCGACGGACAGGTGTTTGTTTCTTTAAAGTGCACCTACACTAGTGATCTAGCGTATACGAAATCAACGAAAGTTTTGGCTGCTTGGTAGCAAGTGTGAGAAATTAAGAACCCAGTCGTAGAGTCGACCTAACCCAGTGGCTTTATGGGATGACTTTAAAACAGAAGGAACGTAGCTCCGGTAACACCACGGTGGGCATAATGTAATTTGACGATTGTCGGCGTGATAGATGTTTTCGTTTTTTATTACTTACCGATGGGGGTAAAACTTGACTCTCCTATCGTATAATTCTGACAAAAAAATCAGAAATTGTATCAACTAAAAGTTATAAATTTTTTGTCGAATTTACCGAACTTTATTTGGGGATTTTTATCAGTGATATTTATTTACTTACATTGATTAATATTATAGTTCTGTGCGTTGCCGCAAGTTTTGTCTTCATGAAATGACAAGTATAGTAAATTGTGAGTTTTTCCAAAGTGATTCCTCGGATATTCGACGGAGAAAAGGTAAAATTATATTCATTTTTAAGATTGTACTTGTTTATAGCCCAGGCCAATATAAACAACGGCCGATTAATATTTTATGACTAAAACTTGCATTTTTTAATAAAATAAAATCTTTCATGCATAATTACGTGTTTAAAAAATTTAGAAGGTCTATTATATTCTTGTGGTTTCTCGGGTCTCCTATCTAAATTTAAGTATAGGGCTTAGTCTTTAAATTTTATTTTATGCTTTAGGTGTTGTTAACCAGTAAATATAATTTGGTTATTCCGCATTAGACACCAGCATGCTGTGTATATATATCATAATGCGTAATAGCAAGTTTCAGGTACCATCATTTCAGTTGTGGTTTTTCACAAGACATAGTGACATTTAAGCACACGGATTAATGGACTAAACAAAAACTAAAAGAACATTTTCATCATATGCTACACAATTACCATATTATCAGTATGTAATTTAACTGTGGTTTGTAATCTGAAAATATTGTACGTGTATCATTTCCGCAATTTTGCACAACTACACTGTTACATCAATAGCGACCAGCCTGTGCACATGTAGTACCCTATTTGATTAAATGATTATTGTTTTAAAACAGTCATTGTAATTGTTGTTTTTTAATAATAAAATAATTAATTGATTACATTTACCAGACTTTGTATCTTTTTCGTTGCATCATTAAACTATTTATTTTATATTTTGCAGCCACTCATCCATATAAATTGAAGCGAAAATATGTGGAAAAGGTCAACCTGGACATGAATGAGCAACCAGAAACATTGGAACCTACGATCCAATACACTGACAGCTTAACCGATGAAATCGATGAAACCGAAAAATATTTAACAAATTCGTGCAAGAAAATTAAGCTGGAGAAGCGAAAAGAGGTTGGTCTACAGTCAATTTGAATTGCTTTATAATTACCCTTTATGTGCTAACCCAAAAGCTATGCATTTAAGCCATGTCATTTTTGGCAAATTTTACACACACACATGTGCATCAGCTTTATTTATATCTATATTTCTAGGGAAATGTTCAACCCCCAAAGGAAACGTCAGATGTGGATGAGTCGAATCAAGTTTTTTCCCGTTCTTCCTTTCAAGTATTACCTGGTAAATTTTGAAATCTTAAATTTAACAATAGAACTTTTATTTGTAGTATGGTATGAAATGAAAAAATGTGGCATTTGACAATTTTATTTCTACATGATCTTAATTTGACTTTAAATAGTATATTATGTCTCACTGGATAGGATAGGATATTTATCTTTATCCCCGTGAATGGGTAAACCAAGGGGGTTATCACACGGGCAATCGTCAGATCACCTTGCGCCCATCGTCGGGTTACCGGAGCTATTGCAGTGTGTTGTATATGATAGACACGTTTCTTCAAATTTGGTAGAACCCATTAATCCGCTGGGTTCAGGCAATGTCCGTAAAGTGCCTTGCCCAAGGACACAACCGACTAGATAGCGACCAGTTTGGCATCTGCAACCTTTCGATTGAAAGGCGACGCTCTTAACCGTTAGACCAACCGGCCGGACAATTTGATGTAAACAAGGCTGCACAAACGAGTGTGCACAGTGTACAAATGTTGTCCAGAATAAAAATAAACAGGACTTTTCTGTAATTTCTGTAAATGATGAGTGGTGTACATGTCGCCGCTGAACATGTAGAAGACTGAATAACCAGTGTTTTCTTAATTTGTCCGCTTCAAATGATAACTGTTGGATATTTGTAGGGGAATGCGACAATCAATTAGTTCTTACCTTGCTACCTGTTTCTCAAGCCCAACCTACCTCAAGCAATACTCAAGTAAGCTTGTTATGCATTTTAGCTTCAGGTCCTACATCTACGTATGTATTGTTAATGAGTATGACTCTCGATATTCTTAAACATGAAAGCAGAAAGCCAAAATATTGGTTTAGAAAGAGACCTATCCGGTTGGAGTAATACCATAAACAATATTATTAATTGCCCCATGTACACTGTCTGTAAAAAATACTATGTATAAACTGCAAATTTTGCAAGCACAGTTCAACAGTTGTTTGTGGATTACTCAGTAACCTTGTGATTTTTGTTAGTTGCAACAATACTAGAATTTGTACAGACAGATTAATTACCATGTTTTAAAAAAAATTTAATCGCATTTAAATTATGCTAACTAGAAATTTCAGCAATTACACATCCCAATTTTAATTATTGACCCTTTTCAGCCGATTGAAATTGACAACACTGAACCGGAGCCACAAGTTACACTCGAAATAGATGGAAGTTACAGACCAAAAAAACGAAGAGCTGTCACTGTTAATAAAAAGGTGGAAATCAGAACACATTTACATAATCTATGTATGCGTGCTGGAAATTCACACTGTGCACACATTAGCAGACCTTCAAATATTATGATTTGGTCCATCATAAATACACTTGTACTCTTATTTTTACATAATGAGTTAATGTGAAGTTTGTATTGTCGGGAAGTAATGATGAGTAAAATAGTTTGCTTAGTGCAACAGTGGAGTTACCTGTTATTTTTATAATTATCCACTGTATTTGAATATATTTAAAAAAATGCGTTTTTTTTATAATTTAGACAAAAAAGTTGACTTAAGTCTTTGTCGCACAACTCCACAAATTCTGGGTAAACAACAAATAATTTAAAAAATAGTTAAACATATTTTATTTTTAATATGTATTCCCAAATTTCCTTCAAGATTTCCAAATTTCTGTAGCTTTATTCATCAATTGAAAGCGATCCGCTTCGAAACATTTGGGTAACTGCCAAATTGCATAAGGAGCAACTAAAGGATAGTGGCCACACCTGGACTACGGGCATGTGGAGTAAATCAGAAGTGCAAGTTCTGGAACAAAACATTCAAAGATACTGCTTGGTAAGTGTTAAGCTCATTAGGATTAACTTGCTTTTGAAAAGTAAATCATTATTTAATATTGCTTCATTATAAAAATCAAGATATCAATTTAGGTGTTTATTTCTTTTTTCTATTTGCCTACACTTTCCAGGCCAACCCTACTTTTAAAACTTACTTCTCTCAGTGCATGAGACGCCTTACTGCACTTTTTTTCAATAGCTTAACTTGTCATAATTTTGACTGATTAATTATGCTTTGCAATTTAGCGGCATTATTGCATAAAAATTATTAGGTTTATGTGTTGTAATTTAATATTGATGTGTTTGCTGTAGTTTAGACATTTTCTTATTTTTTCTGATTATTCATCATACTTACCTTCATTACCATAACAAGGAATCTAATAATAATTTACGAAATAGAGCTCCATTATTTGCTGGTATGTTAACTGTAGGAAGGTCAAAACATGTCTGCTTCCCTTTTGTTTATTCCGATGTGTCCCATTGTGTCTCAAACCAAGTGCACCCCACATAGCGCACTTACAGCAATCACATTATTTGTTTATCAGTGGTTGTGATGTAATAATCACCCAGTACCATTGTATTTGAATGTGATTTCCTGTGCAATTGTGATGACAAAGTAATTACTTCCGCTCATCAATGCTGTTTTTTCCAAACAGCCAGGATAAACAAGTATCTGTATACACACAGGTAACCCATGCATTGATGATGACCAAATTTGATCACCCAATGAATAGTTTTTACAATAGATGGTTATATCTGTATTTTCAACTAAAGCACTATATATTCTGTCAATAAGGCATTATTTTGTGCCAGTGTACCATATTACGAGTGTTGAGTTTATCAAATAAAATTTTGCATTGCTGTGTATACATCAGATGTAGTGCATTATTGCGGTTTGTTCTTAAATCACAATTTACAATTTTCGTGATAATTATCAATTATTCAGATTATTTTGTTGATTTTGAGATAACAAGCAAAATGTTAAAATCGAAACTTCCATGTTTCAGGAGAGGAGGATTAAGAATCCGGAGGAGATAATATTCGAGAGCAGCAAGGATGATCGGAAGGATT
The DNA here is from genome assembly GCA_000149265.1 of Ciona savignyi. Taxonomy (NCBI): domain Eukaryota; kingdom Metazoa; phylum Chordata; class Ascidiacea; order Phlebobranchia; family Cionidae; genus Ciona; species Ciona savignyi. The sequence goes on from CH002300.1 coordinate 1,022,760, forward strand.
TCTATCCCTACATCGCAGCGGGACTTAATCGACCACTATTTGCTGTCTACCGACGTGTGAAGCGGATGTATGACAAGAAGAACCATAAAGGAAAGTAAGTATCGTCGGACGGTTATTTTGAGTCGATGTCTTAAATTTTTTATCAATCTCTGTTAAGAATCTAGTCACTGTTATAATACTTGTAGGATTGCCTCTATCTCTCAGAGGCAAGGTGTCACTTGAGTGTTCGGAGTAATGGACTTTCTTTTACTTGTTGAGTTTAATGATTATTTAAAAAATTGCCTCAGTTATGTATTTCTCAAATTAAAAGCTAATTGTTGTTTAATTCATGTATTGTATTAAATTTTAGTCATTTTTAATAAAGTTTGGTTCATTTTGTAATGTAGAAAATCCTAGGTACATTTCTTAATTTGAACAAAAACAACAGGTGGTGCAACAATTTTAGAGGTGCAGAGAAAATTCTTTACAGCCTCCTTATTTTCATTCTAGTCTGTACCCTCCGTTAAGTTTTACCCTATTTGCAAACTCACCAACTCCATCCCCTCATTACCAGGTATTCAAGTGAGGAGTTGCAGACGCTGCGTGAGTTGTACGAGCAGTATGGGGAGAAATGGGGGGTGATCGCACAGAAGATGGGGAGAAGTTCGGACTCGGTGAAGGATCGATGTCGGCTGTTACGACCGGGTCAGGATGAAATAAGAGTTGGTGAGCCGCGGTCTTCTCATATATCTCCATTATAGGGAGAAAGTTGGGGTGTCAGGAGTGAAATTGATTTTATTCGGAATGGCTTTAACATGCCAGTTTTATTATGCACTTATGTACTTCTGACAATACAACTATGCTTATGCTGAAAGTCTCTACCAAATCTTAAAACATTCTTAATATTTATTCGATTTTTCCAGTAATAATAAAAAAATTCCGTATTTGTCATCAAGTAAAATGTACTTTTCCCTTAATGATTTTTTTTTAATCATTTAAAGATTGGAAATTTCAAACAAAAACGTTGATAATTTGTTTTGAGAAACATTTTTATTGAAATTTTGTTTTTTTCCACAGTGGTAATTGAAATGTGTTAGATTTACTAAGTATAAATAACCAACCACTCACCCAGGCAAATGGACGAAACACGAGGAGGACATGCTGACGATGGCCGTGCACTGTGTAACACAAACACAAATCGGGGAAGCCGTGTCTCAGGGAATTACGTGGAATCTCGTCGCCAAAATTGTAAGTCGCTTGCGTAATTGTGAATGATGGGGAGATTTATAAACAAATTTACTTTCCATATTTTTTTACAAAAAATAAAGGCATAATTACTCTTGTAAGACATTATTTTTGCGATTTAATACAGAAATTGTATGTAATTTTGTTTGCTAAGTTTAATAAGACGGGTTGCTGAATTAATTACAACACACTTCCATAGAGGCAATTTTAAAAACGTTTTAAGAGTTTTTGATTAACATCAATGCATAATGTACATAAATCTCCAGTGGTTTTATTTAGGACACGCTTTTGACCAAAATCCAACTTGAGCCCAAATTTTAGGTCCAAACACGATCTGAGAAGCAATGTCGTGCGAAGTGGTTGAATTATCTCAACTGGAAGTTAAGAAGTGGGGAGGAGTGGTCAAGGAGGGATACCAAGTTATTGGTTGACCGGTGGGTGCTTTCACGGTGTGATAGGGTGGACATTTTTCGTGTAGTCTCTTTTTTAAGTGACTCGATTCATAATCAAAATCATAAGGAAAATGTTATTGTTACAAGTTGTTGATATGGTAATATTATAATACTGGTATAAATATTGGTAATGTGTTCACCTAGTTTAATGATTAGAGCATCACTAATTTTATTACATTTATTAAAATGTTTTAGTTTTTCTTATTTTACAGTAGTGATAGTTATAGTATTTTAGGTAAAAATTAAAGCAAAGCAAATAACATTTTAATAAATATCTTCCTGGGTTGTCATGCAGGGTGGCAGAACTTGGTGCAAAGTCGGAGAACGAAATAAACTGGGTTGCGATGAGCGAAGGTTGGAAGAGTGCCAGGTCCCCACAGTGGCTGCATTGTAAGTGGTCAAACCTCAAGAAACTCCTCACTGAATTCAACCTTGAACATCTCGATTTCCCTGGTGAGTCTGCTGGTTTTGGGATTGATGCATTCTGAAGGTTGGTATATCCACTAGTGGGGTAGAGGGAGGTTAGGTTGGAAAATTAATGTTTATCCCTGTGAATGGGAAAGCGCGAAGGTCATTAACACACGGTTTCTTCGCACCCACCGTCCGGGTTACTGGAGCTATTGCAGTGTTTTGTGTGTCATTTACACATTCCTTCAAGTAGGTGGAAACATTGTTTCACTAGATTCAGGCAATATCAGTTAAGTGCCTTGCCCAAGGGCACAACCAACAAGCCATTGACCAGTTTTGAACCTGCAATCCTTTGGCTGAAAGGCTATGCATTAATCCACAATGCCTATTGGTCAGACATTAGAATCCAATGTCCATATGTAGAATAGTTACTGCTAGTTGGTTGATATTCAGGTATTTAAATCTTGTGTTGTAGACTTACCCATATATTTCATATTTCGTAATCTGAAGATGGGTTGTTTTGAACTAAGGCAAAACATATCTTCATAGATAGCGTTCGTGTGTTAAAGACCTTGCATTCTGACCAAACAATAAACATGTGCGATGGACCACGACAACTCATCAAGTCAATTATGGCAAACAGGTCGTCTGGCAAATGTGAGTGTATTTCGATAACCGTTTTAATTGGTTTGTTACGGGATAGGATATTCCTGTTTTATCGCCGTAAATAGAAAATTGCAATGGGTTTTAACATACGGGCAAAGGGTTTTTAACACAATTGTCAGCTGTTTCTTTAATTTAGTAGAACCCATTAATCCACTAGGTGTAGGCAATGTCTGTGCCTTGCTCAAGGACTCGACCAACTAGCTAGCGTCCAGTTTCAAACTACAATTCGTTTACCTTTCATGCTGAGAATGCAAATTCTATATTTAATTAAACAATATAAATATAATATTAACGTTTATTACAGCCACGACGAAAACCCATAAACTGGCCACGGACAATATAACAACTGATGCAGATAACTCGTCGAACGGAGTGTTTGAGAGCGATGATCTATTCAAGCAAAACAACAACGGAGCATTCCTTGTCCCCAGCATACCTGTCCCTTTGAATTCAATGCAGCACAGTTTGAATGCAATCGTTCGACCAAGAACTGAATCGGTACAATCTTCAATTAAGTTTGTTTTCATTTTTTTCACGACAATACTTTGCAGTTGTCTGTCCACTTTGGTAAAGTGTTTATAGTCACTTTGCCAGCCATTGGTGTCTAAAGATGGGTTTTCATGCCAATGGTTTGTATGTTTCTCTTTGTAGATACAAACAAAAACAACCTGCTTACTACACCGCACAGCACAATATAATTAATTTCAATAATTACCTGCTTCCGTTAGCACATGATCCATATTAGTTAATTAGTAACAACATTTAGCATCGACCAATTTAATTCATTTCCGACTCTTCCTAGTGATAAATCCTATTGTAATCTTTCCACCGAAAGTATACAAATGAATTACAAAAAATATTCCAAATTTATTTCATGTTCCCAGGAATCCATTTGCAATCAATCAAAAGGTGACTTTGACTTATCAGAAAATAACGGTAAGTTCTCCCATTTTACATATTGTATAATATCAAACATGAACGCCTGAAAGCAGGATTTTGCTTTTTTTTCCATTTGGCACATGCCAAAGCATAAAAAATAAATACAAGTTTATTTCAAAATATTTTTTTTTCCTTTATTGCTGTCAATATTGAAATCTGTAGAATTCCGATTCCAAG
>CH002300.1:1044584-1077261 GCA_000149265.1 Ciona savignyi
CTATGCCCAGAAAGGTCTAATTTTTTGGAAAAAAATAGCGTTTTGATTTTTAACGTCCCAGGGGAATTCCCCTGGATTTATCACCCAAAATTTTGGTTTCTGCATATCTAAACCATGTTGTCTAAAAAATTTCAAATTTTCATTGCGATTCCATTACTCCCTTTGGTAGATGTCGGGGCGACATGGCATGCCTGTCACAATCATGATTTAAGAACAAAATCTAATTTTTTTAGGGTATTTTCCTCGGTAATTTTTTATTTCTTCCAAGTGTTAAATCAATGACTAATGCACTTACATTCCACCAAATTTGATTTAAATTGGAGCAGCCGTTCAAGCGCTATGCCACAAAAAGCTAATTTTTTTTATAAAAAATACTGTTTTGGTTTTTAACCTCCCAGGGGAATTCCCCTTGATATATTATCCAACATTTTGGTTTCTGCCTATCTAGACCATGTTGTCTAACGAATGTCTAAGTTTCATTACGATTCCATTATTTCTTCTGGTAAATGTCGGGGCGACATGCCATGCCAGTCAAACCTTTGACGAAAAAAACGAAAAAAAAACGGATAAAAACAATATGTGTCCCATTTGAAAAAATGGTGTATTATGGAAGAATGTGACACCGGATAAAAAATCTGTTATTTTCAGAAGTTGAACAATACTCAACCAACTGTGCGTAAATAAACGTAACATTAATAACATGCACGGTTTGAACTTAACCAATAAATATCAAAACAGTTCAGTAAGAACTTTGTTATTGCAACAAAAGCATTGATGACTTAATAAAGCAAAAGGGAGAAAAGCTCAAAACAGACCAACTATCGAGTGATGTAAAACACAGGCTCGAATTAGATACCATACAAGCATATTATGGTAAAACCATAGAGTAATGGGTTAAACAACGCCGCGCCCATGACATTTTACAGCGGAAAACTCCCGTTTAGTTGTCAACGTCTTGTAAAATTCTTGTCAACATCATTTCCAAGGTTTCCGGTTCATAGCTTTAATACATTCTGCTTTCGTAACCGTGAGACTGAATAATGGCGGTTGGTCGGAGTTGGCGCTACAGTTGGAAACCCCACTGTTAATCTTGCAATACTTGAAAAATCGGTGGTACGAAAAAATAACGGACAACATGACAGTATGAGAAACCAAACGTGTCACTAGTTAAGTTTAAAGAGAGATACTTTATAACATGTTTAAACTGGCTTAGTATAATGAGGTAATACCTAAATGCTGGATTTAAATTTGATTGAAAATGTGTAAATTTATTGTTTAAATTTATTCTGACACCTTAAATTTATAGGCCTACTAATGGGGCCAAAGATGAAATCACGAAATTGCGAAAATATTTTATAATTACCAACCTAACTGCCAATGGATTTCACACAGGATTTTTTCACTTGTGTGTTAAATTTCATTATTCCATAAAACCATTTATACTCAATTTAGTATTGATACTTAGTGGTTCCGTGTTTAAACATGCAAAACACATTGGTTTTCCATAACAGTGACATTTTATGCATTTCGGAGTAGGTTCTGCTACTGTGTACATTTCCCATCTGTTTAAGCTCTTTATCGTGTATCTGTTTCATCCACATTCTCACAGTCCCCGGTTTAATCACCACGGCACATCTTCCGCTTCTTGATTTTCATATCTTGTTTGTATATTTGCCAATTTCGTTTTAATAGTTTATCTATATACAGAACATGTACTATACAAGATGTTGAATGTATAGCTGTCAATCCGTAAAAGCTACGTGTGGAATCCCGTTATTAAAAAAAATATCATTTTTGTATCTTATCTCTAAAGAAAAAATATCTTTTAAAATTTAACTTAAAATTTTCGTTTTTACAAAGATGTCGTGATCGAAGAAGATGGATCCATCACCGAGTTGGTGGACGAGGAAGATGAACTTCCGGATGGTGTGGTCACTATTCTGCCGGAACGAGATGTTGGGGAGGAGGGAGCTGAAGAAGCGTCACTTCCGGCTCCGGTGCACGAGGAGCAGCCTGGCGCGGATGTGGAGGAAATTGGCACAGACGCACATCACAACAAGCAGCAAGGTTCGGTGATGTTTGTATATTTAAAGTGGTGTGTATAACCTGATTTGCACTTAAACATTCTTAAAGTTAACATTGTTTGAATACTAATATAACAAACAACGGCGATTCATTGGAACCATGTGGTGGCTTTAAAAGTAAAGTGAAACTCTATGTTTTAGCAACGAGTTCCAGTGATTGAATCCGCCGTATCGGATCCGTCAGGTGGCAGCAAAGAGTCGGCGGTTATCGTACCAAAACTGGTCGACGTTGATGATGTAAGTCATTAAGGATTATATTAGAAATTGATTTACAGCCAATATAACAAAATCTGGCAACTCTTCTTTGGTTGCCAAAATGCCAAGCGCTTACTCATAGTCGGGCTGGAAGAAAAATTTCACCATGATTCAGCATTTTGTTGCTACAGGTTTTGTTGCTGATGTCTGGGAAAGTCCGTTTTTCTTGATTAAATGCGGATATAGTAAAATACAAATTGTGGCAATCCTGCCAGGACATGGCAGCAGCGAATGGCGCGCTCAAATTAAAACTCTTGTTCTTCGGTCAGTCTGTGCGTTCTATTCATTCTCCTAGCTAAGCTTTAGATGCTCTATATTAAACGTCACGAAACAATCATACATCATGTCACAGGATGCATCATAGCTCATGAGAATTACGTTCAAACCCAGTTTAATACGCAACAAATAAATCACAACAGATACACAAAATTGCTACATGGCTCACTTTAATATTATGCGACTTTGAAAGGGCTGACTTGCAATATTATGTGATTTTGAAAGGAATTACTGTAATATTAAGAAATGTTAAAATTGCTGATTAAATATTACACAATGTTGAAGGACTGACTTCAATATTAAAAGGTCTGATTTTAATGTTATAAGATGTTAAAAGGATGACTTCAATGGTATGTGATGTAAAAAGGGTTAATTTAATATTATGTGAATTTAAAAGGGATGAATTTAATATTATATAACGTTAAATGGTTTACTTTAATATTATACAATGTTAACTAACACCATTCCACACAGGAAATTCCCTAAAAATAAAATTAAAAGTGCAATGATTAATACCACATATATGAACCAGCTGGACATAGTATATAGCTTCATAAACATGGATAACAAGTTTGCAAGGGACTAAAATCAGCAAGTTAATTTCAGCCTTTTTAACATGACATAATATTTTAGTTATCTGTTTCAATTTCGCATAATATTAAAGTCAGTCCTTCCACATAATGTAATGGCAATGTTTAGTCTTTCAATTTTGCATAATACTTAAGTCATTCCTTTTAATATTTACAATTGTTGTTTTTATTGAGCAATTTAATACAGCTTTTTCATCCCCGTCAGCCTTTTAGTAAGGTCTCTTTTTTAAAACTTATAATTAATATGTTCCTATTGTTTGAATGTAACCTATTATTGCTGTGTGTTTACGCAATGTCCACCAAGTTTAAAGCTTAAGGACAAAACCAAGAAATCCATATAAAAATAGTTTTCTGGTTTTAATTGAATAATTTGTGAGGAAACCCTGGGTAATGTGGAACTTATAATGGCTGTCTGTCGTCAGAAAACCTGGGCAGAAAATTCAGTTTAGCAGTTTTAGAAGTTATTACAGTTTGTTATAATAGTACCAGTATTCATATTCATGTACAAATAACTTTAACATACATAATTTTTTATAGAAAAGATACAACAGTAGGGTTTTGCAAGTTTCTATAGCGTTGGTATAGCCTCAAACTTGCTGTGAGGTCTATGTTTCCATAAACATGACAGTGCCAAGACGAATTACTAAGGTAGGATTGTTTTTTGCTGGTGAAGAATGCTTCAAAGTCGAGGGACATTTATATGTTTTATTTCTGTAAATGGTAAAACGTAAGGGTTTTTTTACATGGGCAATCTTTAAATTAACTTGCACTCCAAGTTAAGTTACCAAAGCTATTGCAGTGTGATGCATATGAATAAGTTGTGTCTTTACAATTGGGATGTCATATTTTAATTTTAACCCATTAATTCAATAAAGCAAACGACAGACGTTCTTACCAATTGAGCTATTCGGCCAATCAATGATTGTCATGGTAATATTGGCCCTTTACTTTTCTCTCATTTTTAATCTTCAACTTCATTTGTGTTTAAAGGTTATTTTTAACATTGTTGATTTTTTATTGGTTTGTCTATTGATGTGCATCAGTCACCTAATTCATAATGTGTGTCAGTCACCTAAATCATGTGTATCAGTTACCTAATAATTCATCATATGTATCAGTCACCTAATTCATAAATTTGTCAATCATTCATTGTTAATCACCTCAAAAAGGCGAGAAATGAATAATTGATATGTGTGTAAACTAAACAAAACTACGAAAGTTAGTGTAAATATCTTATCAGTTTCTTGCCATTTCTGTCATCTAAAATACAAAAATACTAAATCTATAATGTCTATATGGGATATTAATACTTTCTCATGAACCCAACAAATATGCAATAAACTAGAGAGTGTCAACCACGTGTTTAACCACAACTTTTTGTAAACACATGTTGTATGCCATATATTCATGCTACAGGGTCCCTAACCACATTTTGTATTTTTTACACTATGTATGTAGTTTTTGTTTTTGCAAGCATAAACTCATGGGTCCCATAGTTATCAAACCAAACTTCTTCTCCGTGTGTAGGTAAAAAAGAACAATCATGATAGATTTACAAAGATTTCATCACAAATGTTTTAAATTAAAGCTTTTTTTAAGTGCTGTATTGAAATGAAGCTAAATTCCTTAAACAGATCGATTTAGTTTTTCATGGCTTCGGGGAATTCCCCATGAGCTTGGTAAATAAGTTTCTGTTTTTACATATGTGGGTCATGTTAACTATCAATTCTTAAAGTTTTAATCCGATTTGACGAATCCTTGTTGGAGATGTCAGTGCAATGTGGCATGCTTGTCACAATCATGAGTCCGGAACATATCTTCGTTTTTAAGGGAGTTACCCTAAGTAAATGTTTTCTTTCTTTTAAGTGACACAGGGTGGATAACGATCTAGCATTTCACAAAATCTGATCAAAATTAGAGCAGCCGGTTAAACGTTATTTTCCGAAAAGCTATTTTTTTAGAAAAATAACCGATTTGGATTTTAACGTCTCCGGGGAATTCCCCTAGATTTATCACCCACAATTTTGCTCCTGCTTATCTAGACCATGTTGTCTAACAAATAACAAAGCTTTATTACTATTTTATTATTCCTTCTGGTAGATGTCGGGGCGTCATGCCATGCCTGTCACAATCATGATTTGAGAACAAAATCTTATTTTTTAGGGTATTTCCCTAGATATTTTTTTATATTTTTCTAATTGTTAAATAAGTAGGTAATGCACTTACATTCCACCAAATCTTATTCAAATTGGAACAGCCGTTTAAGCGCTATGCCACAAAAAGCTAAATTTTTCATAAAAAATACCGTTTTGGTTTTTAACCTCCCAGGGGAATTCCCCTTGATTTATCACCCAAAATTTTGGTTTCTGCATATCTATACAATGTTGTCTAACAAATGGCTAAGTTTCATTACGATTCCATTATTCCTTCTGGTAGATGTCGGGGCGCCATGCCATGCCTGTCAAACCTTTGACGAAGAAAAAAAAGAAAACAAAAAGAAAGAAAAAACGGACAAAAACAATATGTGTCCCAATTTTTCAATTGGGACCCATAAATAGCCAATCCTTCCAGTGTGGTAATTTAGAATCAGTCAAAACGATGATGTAATATACTTTTTGTACAATTTTATTTATTTAGACAACAGCAATCATTACATGATTTCGGAGTGTTTGGTATTTTATCTATGTTAGGTGATCTTGGATTTTGGCCTTAGTTATAACTCGATCATGTATATAAAAAATTATTCCATCTTGCTTATATTTACAAGTGAGGTGTCACATACATAGGCCTAATCAAGCCGTCACTAATTATACAAAATAAAGATATCAAAATAACCATGTTCACCCACAGGAAACTCAGCGACTTATAAGCGAACCAGTCCCTGGTATCATCGCGGTACCATTTGAACATAATGCACGATATTTTCGAGTTTCAATGTGTGGCCCCAAAGATGTAAGAGACAATTTTGTTTTTGCTTTCTTTGAAGATCCTGCTATCTGTGCAACACAATGTTATAGCTATTGCTTGTAACATATCCGAAAACATTTTTAATTGAAAGAGATAAATGGTGTATGTTTACATTTGTGTGTTTTTAAGTTTTAAAGTGGATATTACATTTGATCTGAACAATCCCTCGTGCTTATTGCATTGCAACACTTCAAATATATAAATTATTGATATCGGTATAATACTGACCATGGACAAGACTTTACAATGTAATCTTTTCCATTTTAGTCCCCATTCGAGGGAGGATCCTTTAAGTTGGAGTTGTTCCTTCCTGAAGATTATCCAATGGCAGCTCCAAAAGTCCGCTTCCTTACAAGGATATACCATCCCAATGTGGACAAAATCGGAAGAATTTGCCTGGATATTTTAAAAGGTCACCTTAACTATTTTTACCACTTGCAAAGTATTGAAAATAAGCGTTAATTCAAATGTGTTGTAATGGTTGGCATTGTTGTTGTACAATTTGCCTAGATGGTCCCTAAACTAAAAATTGGCCAATGTCAATGTATTTCTGTTACAAAAAATATTTTCTCTCAGTAGGTCTCAGTATTTATATTCATGATACTTTTGTTTGATCATGCCTTATAATGGTCACCCCCGGCCCACAGATAAGTGGAGTCCTGCATTGCAAATGCGAACCGTACTACTTTCAATACAAGCTCTATTGAGCGCTCCAAACCCTGATGACCCGCTTCAAAATGATATCGCCCAAATATGGAAAGATGATGAAGAACTTGCAATTAAAACAGGTATCATTTTTAAACTTCCACCAAAAAGTCTTGCTTGTTCACATAATTTGCCTGACCGATTCAGTTGAAGGGTTTCTGAAACCCTCTAGTTGGTTGTGTTCATGGGGAAGGAACTTAGCGGACATTACCTGAACCTATTAGATTGATGGGTTCTACCACATTAAAGGAGTGTCCTAATCTTATACTAACACACTGCAGTAGCTCTGGTCACCTGGTAGATGGAAGGCAATCTGACAGTTACCTGAATGTTAACTCCTGTTGCGTTTTTCCATTTACGGGGATAATCCTGAATATCCCATCTTATGTGACCTTGAGTACAAACATATATTTTGCAAACCCTATGCAAAACAGGTTGGAAAAAAATGTTATGATATAAAACCATTTAGAAAAGTTGGGATATTTTATGTTTCAAATTTTTTTGGATTTGCACAATTAAAGATTGTGTAATCATTGAATTATGGGATCAATAGGAATTTTTTAATCATTTATGGATTATATCGTTAATACAGATTAACTAGCTTCCAAATTATTTTTCTTTTATTTAAATTTTAACCTGTATTTCCTTGGAATTTTCAGCGATAGAATGGACAAGAAAATACGCCTGTGGTGACTAAAAGTCAAATAGTTTTTACCAGACGAAAACTTGAACGCCAATATTCCTACATTTGTTATTGCCAATTTTCCTTGGCTGCTGTCCTTGTAACAAAATAGGCAAGCAGTGATGCAGCAAAGTTCTTGTTAACTTATTTATTCTTGATTTTTGCATGCACAACCCACGCCAGTTCCAAATCCAATACTCTGTATCCACTGGCAACATTCTAGTTTTCGCTCAATTTGGCTAATTATCAAGAGTTTTTTTGTTGTACCTGCCCCAACCCTGTGCTATCACTTAGATTAGACAATTGCCTTTTTGTGACAAATAACGGTATTTTTTTGTTTAAATCCTCTGCGTTTCAGTAAAAAATATCATGTTTCCATGTTTTCATACAATTTCGCAAAAAAAAACTTGAATTTTAATTTAAAGTTTTAGCAAATTGAAAATTAACACCGTGAAAAAGGAGATGTATAATTTATGTACATAAATAGCGTGGACGAAAACATTTAAATTTAAACAAAAAATAATTTTACCCTTTTTGCAGCTATGGAATTTTGTTGTTTACAAACTGTAAATAAACCGTTTTAAGTGCTCCAGTTGAGTTTTAATTAATGTGACCATTTGTTTGACTGGGTATTCCTACTTATCCTTGTTTGCCAAACACGTAAGGTGCATTAATTATATAACAAATATAATTGGCACGTTTATTAAGTTTTAGTACGAACCCTAAATTCACTTTTCAGGCAATCTCTTGCCCAAAAACTTGGCGTCGATTGTATGTGTGTTTTGATCGCGTCGCTCTTCCCGATTGAGCTATCTCGCGGGAACCATATTTAGTTAAGTGGATTATTGGTGTTTAGCTTCAACGGTTGCGCAAAATTAAATCTAGCTGATTGTTTCTTTTATCAAGGGACTGAGCGAACATGGCTTGAACCCAGTTAATTAATGACTTTTCAAACAAATCGACTAAGATTTACAAAACTTCTTGGAAATCAACAAAGTAATTTGATGATAGGTATAAAACCTTAAACAATCAAACACAAAACCTTTAAAAATGTAACACACTGGGTATCAAACATTATACTGCGTGGAAACGGGCAAACTTCGGTTAGTATTCTAACGAAACGAAAGTGTTTTTCACCGAAACGCTGTAAAATTTGTTTTTTACTGCCCTATAAAATTCAAAAAAATATCAAATGCATAATTGAATGCTTTATAAATGGGATTTAACTTTATTTTACGGTTGATAATTACAAACACTCTTATGGTTAATGGGAATAATCTTCATTAAAAACATGGTAAAACAAGTGTAAGCCTACAATTAATTTAATATTGACCAAGTAAAAGTTTAAATATTGATCGAACATCATCTTTATACTCGGGATTTAGTGGCTCACCAATCACATAGGCTATTCTAGTACTTTCAAGGGAACAAATAAACGACATAAAATACTTCTTCATATGACTATAGCAATAGCATAAAATGTCATAATTGCACATATGCAGCCCAGTACTTTGGTTAGTTGGTCGTAGTATCTCCAAAGCTGTGTGAGATAATTCTAATGCCATTTCATAATTTTTAACTTCGATCAGTGTTTGAGAGTAAGAAGTCAGTATCTTTACTTTCTCATTTGTATCTCTATCTGAATCATCTTGTGTTTTTTCGTATTGTTCGTAGCATCGAAGACATATTTCCCAGACATTGTGCGCCTGGTCATTTCGTTCAAGATCTTGTAAGCAATCAGCATATTTAGATATAGCAACCCATCGGTTCGGTGCAGCGTGTGGTAGCTTCATAACAGAATCAACCAATTTGTCCAATTCAACAAATTGAGATTGAATTGTTGTCTCTTCACATCCAGCCAGCACCATCTCTTGTAGATCATTTACTCGATATACAAGCTGATAATCTACTTCATGATTAAATTGGCATTGGGCAAGTGTAATGTTAAAAACCAGTCGAATAAATTCTTTGTGATCAGAACCAAGGGGATCGTTTAGAACATTAAGTATTCTAGCACCTTCGAGCGCACAAATAAATGACCGAAACACGTTTTTCATGCCTAGATAGCAACGACCAAGGCCAAAATAAATATCGTGGTACATCCATATTGAACTGGGTTCATTTGCTTTTTTTACTATTGTCAATGCTTTGTGTAAAAATGCATGTCCCTTTTGAAAATCCTCAACTTCAATAAGTGAGTCTGCGTTGCGAATCAAAATATCGGCTTTGTCATCAAACAAGAAATCGAAATATTTTTCTTCAGCTCTTGCAAGTTGAGTTTGCACATACTCTTCGTAACAATTAAGGCATTGGTCCCAAACATGATTAGCATGCACATGGCGGCCGAGGTCTTGTAAGCAACCAGCATATTCATATAAAACATTCCACCGCTGCCTGATGTAATGAGGTTGGTCTACCGCTGACGACATCAATTTATCCAACTCATCAATCGGGATTTGAACACATTGATCATCAAGTCGATCTAATTTTACGTTGCATTGTAGCATAGATAGTTTAACTTCAAATAACTCAAGATCATTCTCGCACAATGAGATTATTTGTTCACACAATTTCAAACAGAGCTCGTACTCATCAAGGTCAAAAGATTTGTTCACTGCATACAAACAGCCTAAGATACCTATATCAATGGGTTGGATTGTGTAACAGAGTTTTGCAATTTCCAGCTTTAGAGCTTCGTTGGAGCCAAGCAAAAAGAGCATAATAAGTTTTGTTGTGAATTCCCGTGAAACATCTTGCAAGAGGTTAAGATCTAATGCAGTATTGTCAGTCAATTTTGCAACTAATAGACGCTGTATGTTACTTGCAGTTATCATAAAGGTCACAAGGCTTTGTTTGCCAACAAGTTCAATCAAACCAGAAACAACTTCTTTATAGTCACTGCCTTCCGCGGATAAATCATCTTGCTGTCCTTTTGAATGATAAACTTTAAACCGTACCTCACAAGCCATTGCCACCATGAGACGTAATTTATGGGCTACACTTTTATTACAATTTCTATTTTCTTCCAATCTGTCGATAATATCAAAGCACGACGATTCTTTTATTGAATGAAGTCTGCCGATTGCCGAAATGAAGATTGTTGCACTTCGATATATCACTCGTTTCATATTAAAAGGTTTTAAACCTATCATCACATTACTTTGTTGATTTACGATATTTAAATTTTGTAAATCATCGTCGATTTGTTCGAGAAGTCCAGAAAACCCACTGTCTTTGTCGTTTCTTTTTACAATGGTATGTGCCCTTTCCTGATATTCATCAAATACCTCGCGATCACCAGATACAAAACAGACCTTCGGTAACATATCACTCAGATGATAACCTTCTATTTTGGCCACGTCCGCATCCAAATATTTTAACATTTCATCAATTGGCTTGATAAGCTCAGTTTTCCATGGTTTCTTTGTAGTTGGTAGTCTGCCAAGTGGGATTTTGCTGGCGTGAGCCACCATGCCATCAAACGTAAGACCATTGGGTGTGAAATGATCATTAAACCAATCTTTATATCTCGGCGTTAGAGTTGGAATTGCGACACAGTTAAGAATGGTTTCTCTAAGGTTTATTAAAACGATGAGAAAAATTGCAGAAAACCACCTAAAGTATCTCATGACCGTTTCCTGATTATCCTGCCGGGAAAAATTATTTTCGAGAAGAATCATGTGCTCAAAATCGGAATACGGAGTTATTTCAAATCGCGCTAGTGAGCCCATTCCCGCTACAGAAAACTTGCATGGCGGTTTTCCCATGATCTTGATGCACTCGTCAGAAATAAATCTCATTAACTCAGTGTACTTTCTAGTAATTTTGTATTGAAGATTTCGAACTTGAGCAATTCTTTTCTTTTCATGTGCAAGCAATTGGCCACCTTCGGCATCATATGGAATATGTTCTAAAAGATCAAATTTTCTGCCAAAACTTGTTCGAAACCATTGTAGGGAGTGTTTAAGCTTTGAAGACAAGTTAATCAAATCTCCGTCTTGTTTTTTGGCTTTAGCTTTAATCAACACAGCAGAGCAAACTCTGTGAAGGTCACTTTGAATTTGTTCGTTTTGCGGTTCTCTTACAATTGCAGCGTTAAGCAGAGCTACACTGCGCACACAGTTAAACCCTTCAAGCTCATTTTTCTTTTCATAAACCTTGGAAAGTTTATGAAATATTGGGACTGATTTGATTGGGTCAATTTCCTTTCCATTTTCATCACATAATGTCTTCAACTCTTCAACTAGATTGTTCTCAACCTCAGCAAACTCCATTTTATAATTTAACTGTCCCGTTCGTAACTCTCTCGGTAAATGGCTCAACACACATTATGCTCAATCCTACGCGTAACCACACACACACAATTACGTTCATTGCCCACGCCACGATTGTTGCTGATACGGTAACACACACTGTAACCCATTGTTGGTAGCTAAATAAATATTTGCCACCTTTCAGGCCGAAATAACAGCACAGTATACTAGTTAAGACAATAGAAATAAACTAAGTCTTGTTATCCAGAAATATTTGCATATATATCACATTTTCTATGTTAAATGCTCACCTACTGTGTAGATTTACCACGCGATAAAACTTTAAAAACGACGGAAATGCTATTTGTGTTGCTGCCAAACCAATGACCCACATATGGATGAAATTAATGAATGTATTTCATGTTGCTTTTGCAGACGTTAGAATTTACGACCCACATATGGATAAAATGTATTAAGGTCTTACCTACCCCATGTTGATCTATATCACCGTAGCTATGTTGCAGGTGCGAAACTGGTCGCTAGTTAGTCGGTTGTGTCCTTGGGCAAGGCACTTTACGGACATTGCCTGAACCCAGCGGATTAATGGATTCTACCAAATTGAAGGAACGTGTCTATCATATACAACACACTGCAATAAGTCCGGTAACCCGACGATGGGCGCGAGGTGATCTGACGATTGCCCGTGTGTTAACCCCCTTAGTTTTCCAATTCACGGGGATAAAGATGAATATCCTATGTTTTTTTTTATTAATTTTTTTCTTTACAAGACTCGCAGTTTTAAACCAATGATGGGCTCGTTGCTAAGACCGTTTTTTGTAAATAATTTGGTATATGTATCGGTCGCGTTAACTACTCGGTCGCACGACCGTACTCAACGTACTAATGCACCTGTAATGTTGGAAAGACTCGTTGGTTTAAAAACACCGTCTAACGGTATTCGAGCAAATACTATAGGATTGTATATGACGACATCCAGTATATATTACAAAATATCGTTAGTCACTCTTGCAATTATGATACAGCGTTAGTAATATATTGCCACCATGCAAGAAATAACGAAATAAAAATAAATTAATAATTTACATTTTTTAAATTACAACGTTTGCATAAAAACAGCAAATAAATTACACTTTGGCGAAACAAATCAATCTACGTTTAAAGTTCACAGCGTCTTATATGGTGAAGAGAATTGTGTCAAAAGCACATAGCCAAAATATATTTATTATTGGGCATTTTTCGTGCCAGCTGATTATTGTTCCGAGCGATGAAAAAAATCAAACTATGACAATCGTCAGAAAACCACGCACCCAGTGAAGTAATTGTAAGAATAAACAGTATGGTGCTGTATATGATAGAGCCATTGTTAAATATTTGTTTAAAACATTAATATCACGCAACGTACGTTCAGTACACTCCAATAACGCAAGCAGCTGCTTTCGATTCCTCGTCATTCAGGCTAAAAATGTAACAAGTTGACACTGAGATACACTGCTGCATTTTAAAAACGCACCACTGTGCCTTCAAAACTAAATTCCAAAATAATGGAAAACACAACACAACATTTCGGTACATAAATGATTTCACAAGACAGCTAGCTAGCTAAAAATATTTGATGATTTAAATGATTTTTTATGATATCAATCAAATATGATCGATATGCA
This sequence comes from Ciona savignyi, assembly GCA_000149265.1. Lineage (NCBI taxonomy): Eukaryota > Metazoa > Chordata > Ascidiacea > Phlebobranchia > Cionidae > Ciona > Ciona savignyi. Next base: position 1,058,079 of record CH002300.1, read on the forward strand.
ACTTAAAACGGTAACAATGTTAAAATGGTATACAAAACGCAGCGATAAAAACTCTTCCACCAGCTGAAATATTGCACGGATTGCTATTTATATTGAAAAGCGACTCAGGAAAACTTAATTTGTTCAGTCAGTAAACAGGTTGGCGAACGACTGACGGAGACTTCGGATTTTCTCCGCCTTGCTCTCTTCATCTTCACTCACGGTGACTGAACGTACCCTCTCCTTACCGCCACCTGGCGACGACGGCTCACTGACACTGAAGTCCCGCTGGAGGGACCTCGGGGATGGAGGTTCGGAGCTGTTGTTGCTCTGAGGCGCCGATGGTGGACATGGGAGGGGAGCTTTGTGGTTTTGTGAAGCTTGTGCGCTGCTTCTCGATGTGACCGTTGCATCACGGCTTAATTATGATAAAAATAGTTCAAATCACCGCTGTAATAGATTAGGCAACTTCATAGATATATTAGGATAATGGTAACGCCCGGGCCGCAAAGTGAATGGCGTAATAGCATCACGTGTCTATTGTCAGAGCATTGTTTCATCATTTTAGGTTACTTTTTTTTCGAAACAATTTCAATGCCACTGGATCAATGCAACGTACGTCCGGTGTACGCACTGTTCAGAGACGATAAAACCGTGCAGGATTATAGCAAGGACAGAGATCTAACTGGAAAAGCAAGAAACGAGATATCATTAGTGTTGAGCAAAAGTTTTTGTGCCACAGCACCATTAAGATGTGTTTTAATGACTTTAAATCATTTATACCCGAACAAGAAATAGTTGTATCAATGGTCAATGTAAGTGACCTCGAAGAAAGGCATACATAGTACCTACTTGGCATTTTGTGGCGGGTTACTTCTCCCGTGCATCGATAACGTCATGACGGGGGAGGGGTCGGGGCGTGGTCGGATGCAAGCAGTCATCCTCTGCATGACAAGGTCGCTGATCATCCGTCGATCTTCCTCCTGACGTTCCCCGATCAGTGGCATCGAGCAATCCACCACCTTCATAGAGGAATGAGTGGTTTCAGTCAACCAGGGAACATTACGGAGAAAAGTTCGCAGGAAAGTGTAAAAACGTGTCTTTCTAAGATTATCATCACGGCAAACTGTCCGGAATATTGTAGACAACAGATGTTGTTTAAAAGATTTAGTTAAACGTCTATGCCACTGGACTAGCAAGCGACCGGTATAATCAGTAACTTTCAGGTTGATAGCAGGCCACGATGCCGCGGATAAGTGCACGGTGACTACATATTATCTTGCGCCGTTCATAAAGGGTGGTTTACAAGTTGCTAAACTCAAGAAGTATCTAGATTAACATAATATTAGAACAAATAAAAAAATGTGACAATAAAATACATCGAAAAATATCAACGTTGTGTAATATATCTTGCATAAATATACGTTATGTTCTAACGACAGTTTGGATTTTTTTTCGTTACTTTTAATGTTTTAAAAATATTAAATTCCCAGTTTAATCTGCCGACTAACCTCAATGATATAATCTCTTCCATCCTTTCCATGCACTGCTTTCACCGCAACGATATCAAGCCCACCGAACATTTCGCTGCAGGCGTCAACCCACAGTCTGTGGCGCTCGGTGACAGGTGTCTCTTCCAGCATGGCCGACCCGGTGTTCGCTTTCCAGTTTTTCGATATGGATGTCCGACTGGTGGTGATGGGAAAATAGTTGCAATTGTAGGGAGTACTAATTGCAACAGCACAAAAATAACAACAGATGAATGAATAGGATTGAATATCCATGTTTTATCCCACAGAATTGGAAACCACAAGGGGGCGTTATCACACGTGTAATCGTCAAATTACCTCGCATCCACCATTGGGATAACCATATCAAACTATGTTATGTTTATTATAGTTTAAATCCGCAGACAAGCGGGAAATGGCTTACATGCGTAAAAACTGTGCTGAGCGGGCGTCGCTGTCTGGCGTAATAAGACAGACAACCTAATACGGCCAACCACACCTCTTTCAGGCTGGGGGTCAACATGGTTTAACGTTGTCGCGTAAGAATAATTGATAAGACGAACTGGTACCGCCATCTTTAATCACTCACATGTATGACTTGTAGTTACCGCCGATCTTCTGGACTCTTATGTCGTACGCCGAGTCGACGAAGGTCTCGGAGACGACGTAAGCGTTGGTGAGTGCCGCTACGCTGACCACGTCTTGGAACTCGTAGTGATTCTCCACTTTAAACTTCGCCATGCCTCGATGCGCGTGACCGATTTTGAGGACGACCGGAAAATGCGATGACGTCAGCTGTGAATTCGCAAGTTGAAATTAAGATCGTACGAGAAATCAACATTGCCAACAAAAAATTTGTGAAACATGTCAGTCCGAAACTGGGTAGCGAATGCTACTGCGGGGTGTCGTTGTTTTATATATATATATTATTATATGTATATAACCTTTTGGTACCCTGGGTTAAAGTAATGCATTGATGCATTGTGAATTTGGATGGCAGATAATTTTGTGTTTTGGACTGCTTTTAGGCAGAGTGACTTATATGGAATCAGACGGTCCTGGGTTCAATCCCCAGCTCGGTGCCTTCTCCTCGGCCACTTTCAGCTCAACAACACAACGCAAACAACATAATTATACCGAAACCTTCAACATATATTTTAATAAAACAGCATAATAATACATAAATGATTTCCTAATAACACCACTCTTAAATTCTTAATATAAAAATATAAAAAAAATATAAAAATATAAAAGTCATGATTTATTTGAAGTTTACAACTGGTGGTACAGCGCAACTAAAATTGTAGAAAAGATTTATCATACAAAAGTCAATATTTAAAGTTATTTTTTATCTCTGACCAGATGCAGCTATTATCAATTAACTTCAAACACACAGACGATCAAACAACACGTATACATTACATATTACAGAGGCAGCGCGACTGCGGGCATGCGGTGTAAAGATTTATAGCAGTTTGGACCAACGGGGATAAGGCGTGTATCTATCAATCCTAAAATACTCTTTTGTCTGGCATAAATAAAGATTTATTATTTTGCTATCCGTAAGAACAAATACGACTATCGAATGACTCGTGTCATTGACCTTTAGTAACCCCTGGCGAGGCATCATTCAATAAAATTTTTTATTAAAAAAATCGCCCACGTAGAAATGAGTAATAGGTTCGTATTAAATGTTGTCCGAAAAGTACTTAGTTTGACGGTTTAGGGCAGGGGTTCCCAAGCTTTTCTCAGGACGACCCCAAAGACAACTTTCAAGTGTCCAGTGCGACCCAAAGTCAATATATATTTTTTCACGAAACTTTGGACTAGTTTAGAGCCTCTTTCACTGGACTTTTGAGTCTGATAGCAAACTGTCTTTGCTGCAAAGTACATACAAACAATTCAACTCTGCAAATCAACAACGTGTCATTCCATTATGAACAATCAAACAGTGATGTCACAATAAGCACCTACATTTTCGATAGCATAAGTACAGACTTAGTTAGAGTGATGCCTATAAGCCTGTTTTACAGTAAGCCATGGTACAAACTGCTAAATTTAACATGGTTTGTCAAATCTTAGATGTTTTGTACATCCATTATTACCATACCTCACTGACCCCATGACCTGTTTGCGACCCCACCTACTTATCACTCCGACCCCATTTTGGGTCGCGACCCCTGGTTTGGGAACCCCTGGTTTAGGGGGTTCTTAATCGGCAAATAGACATGTTTGTGACAAAACAAAGGAGTTGGAGGTGGAATTGTGTCTGGAATTCGGACAACCCAGCATGTCGGCTGGCGAGTCTAAAATCTGAATTGGTAGCTTCCGTTAGACCAATTTCCCACCCACGAGGGTGCAAATATAACAATACATACCTCCATCAACCATAATAACTGTCCAACACTCAAAGCTTATTCTACAGGTTCGTCGAGTACTTTTTGTTAAAGTTCATTTCTAGTTTCAGTAATTTTGCTTCCATTATTTAGTTATGAATTTACACTTTTCCGCTAGTCGGTTCGAATCCTCACACATACTTTAACACCAGGTGTTTCTTTGGCCCGAAAACAAACTGTAACGAAAAAAACACATGTTCGAAGGCGCGAAAGCGTGTGAGCAGGTCCGGCAAAAAGACCCACAAATACATGGCCATAAGGCAATTGTAATTCTGCAGCGTTTACAACACATAAATTATGGAAGAAGGTGACACCAGATTAAAAAAAATCTGTTATTCTCAGAAGTTCAACCAATTGTGCCTAAATAAACGTAACATTTGGTAACATTCACGGTTTTAATTTTTAACCGACAAATATAAAAAAGTTAAGTAAGAAATTTGTTTTTGCAACAAAAGCGTTGATGACTTAATAAAGCAAAAGGGAGAAACGTCGAAAACAGACCAACTATCGAGTGATGTAAAACACAGGCTCGAATCAGGTTCCATACAAGCATATTATGGTAAAACAACGCCGCGCCCACGACATTTTACAGCGGGAAACTCCCGTTTAGTTGTCAACGCCTTGTACAATCCTTGTCAACATCATTACCAAGGTTTCCGGTTCATAGCTTTGATACATTCTGCTTTTGTAATTATTAGACTGAATAATGGCGGTTGGTCTAAATTTGCGCTTCGGTTGGAAATCGCGCTCCCACTGTTAACATTAAAATACTTTCGGCGATACGAAAAATAACGAACAGCCTGACAGTATGAGGATTCAACCGTGTCACTACTTAAGTTTAAACAGCAATAATACCTTATAAAATGTTTAAATTGGCTTAGTATAATGAGATAAATACTTAAATGATTGATTGAAATTTAATTGAAAATGTGTAAATTTAATTCTGATTTACTTCTGACTTTATACCAATAGGGTCAAAGTTGAAACCACGAAAATATTTTACAACCACTAACCCAACCTAACTGCACTTGGATTTTACGCAGGATCGTTTTACTTGACGTGTGTTAAATTTCATTAGTCCATAAAACTCTATTTACCCTATTTAGAATTGACCCTTTGTGTTTCAGGATTTACGAGCAAACACGTTGGTTTTCCATAACAGTGATAACGTTATGTCATGCACTTCGGAGAAGGTTCCGCTACTGTTTAGATTTCCCATTTTAAGCTAGTTATCATATTTCGGTTCCTAGACTCACGAACCACATTTTGCCCTTCTTGCTTCCCAAATCTTGGTCATATTGTTGTATATTCGCCAATTTCGTTTTAACCGATGTGCTGTATTCAGTACATGTGCAATACAATATGTTGAATGTATGTTTGTCAACCTGTAAAAGCTACGTGTGGAATCCCGTTAATAAAAGTATATTACTCAAGACAACAAAGGCACGCTGATGTTAAGTGGTAAAATTTTCAGCGTGTTTAAAAAAATCGGTTTACCTTAAAAGGTTTTGGCTGTGTGCGTGCATTTTGTACATTACGTCAAGTCTTGGGCAAACGTCGGAATCAGCACTTTATACTGCACTAATTAAAGGTAGCGTCGGCCATTGTTTCGCACAGACACCTAGCTGTGACGTCATAGAGCGTTTCTCCAAGCGCCGGCAATTGTATCGAGTGATTCACGCGACATAAAACTTACACGCATCGCTACAAAATAGAGTGGCGTGTGCAGACGCAAGGCTATTGAGAAAACCTCTATAAAAAGCAACTGGTCACAGGATGTGCATAGATTTCTTTAGATCAGATGCGACGAAGAACGTGAAACGTACAGTTAACGTTTCCTGGCAAATACATTCAATGCTTTTGACGTCAGAAAGTGAGGAAGAGCGAATCTATTTATCCAGATCACCTTGAATAATATTAAACTTAGACTTCCGTTTTAGAGTCGCTTATAAATCGTGTTGATTAGGTCTAAACTAATAGAAAATTGTCCGCAGTTAGGATAGGTCAGACTTACAAATGGGTCTCCTTTGACATTACTATACGTTGCTCAGTAAGAGGATTTAAACTAAGTTTTGACCACGCTCCAGTAGCTTTTTTCGCTCCAGTAGATTTTAGACCGACTAAAATTGTTTTCAGTCCATTTCTGAATTGGCCACCGGCTTCAAAAGTTTGCGCGTCGTATATTTTCTGTTTTTACCCGTTCGTCAGCAAGTTTCAATCTATTGTTTTGCACCTTCGTAATGACGTAACGGTTATTTTCCAACAGAGAAGTGTAGTGTGTGATGTATTCGGGCCATAGATACAGCTGTATGGCAGGGTAGTTTAAATAGAAAAGCGTGAAACCAAAATTTTACAGTTCGCGTTGAAACGCTTTGCAATTGCGCTGCATTTTGGAACGTCTGAATATGAAAAGCTTTAGTATTCATATCGTTTAATCATTCTACCATAATACATAGATATGTAAAAAATTAAGCACAGATTGACTTGGTAAGCTTTAGGTATCGCATTTGATTGATTTCTGGTTCGTTTACATTTGTACTGCTGCCCAATGTTTGCTGATATGCAGTGTGAAGACTACTTTATAAGGACCGCAAGTTTCAACATTTTCCCTTAAAATGTAACGACCGATTGACTATTTCATTGAAAAAGGGGAATGTTTTATCCCAGTCTTTAGTATTTGCAAATCGTTCGTTAGAGCGATTTTGAAAAAAGAAAACACAATAATTTGTGTTGGTCCTCCTGATATAAAGGTCAACTTTTTATAATATTGTAAAACTTATTTTTACTTGAATTTAGCAGAAGGTGTCGAAATGAAGTTAGCCGTAGTATTTACCTGCCTTCTGGCTGCCGTCGTTTTAAATCAACACGCAACGGACGCCTGTTCATGCGCGCCGGAGCACCCACAGCCCATGTATTGCAGATCGGATTACGGTAAGACATTGGATTTTTATATCTGTTATTAAGCACACTGTATTTATTGAGATCTAATGTCGGGTGTCATATAATTATAATGTGTAAATGTGTACCTTGAATCTTATACATACATATTGGTTTAACACCACTTGCCTGTGGTATTGTATAAATGGTGTCATGACAACTGAACCCCTTACACCTAAACCCCTTTACAACTGAACCCCTTTACAACTGAACCCCTTTACAACTGAACCCCTTTACAACTGAACCCCTTTACAACTGAACCCCTTTACAACTGAACCCCTTTACAACTGAACCCCTTTACAACTGAACCCCTTTACAACTGAACCCCTTTACAACTGAACCCCTTTACAACTGAACCCCTTTACAACTGAACCCCTTTACAACTGAACCCCTTTACAACTGAACCCCTTTACAACTGAACCCCTTTACAACTGAACCCCTTTACAACTGAACCCCTTTACAACTGAACCCCTTTACAACTGAACCCCTTTACAACTGAACCCCTTTACAACTGAACCCCTTTACAACTGAACCCCTTTACAACTGAACCCCTTTACAACTGAACCCCTTTACAACTAAACCCCTTTACAACTGAACCCCTACAACTGAACCCCTTACAACTGAACCCTTTTACAACTAACCCCCTACAACTAAACCTCTTTACAACTGAACCCCTTTACAACTGAACCCCTTTACAACTGAACCCCTTTCAACTGAACCCCCTATAACTGAACCCTTTTTAACTGAACCCCCTACAACTGAACTCCTTTCAACTGAAAATCTGAACTTAAAAATTTTCGTTATTACAGTTGTGAAAGTGTTCGTGGCGAGCAAGAAAGATGTCGTGATCGAAGAAGATGGATCCATTACCGAGTTGGAGGATGAAGACGAGGAAAATGAACTTCCGGATGGTGTGGTCACTATTCTCCCGGAACGAGATGTTGGGGAGGAGGATGCTGAAGAAGCGTCACTTCCAGCTCCGGTGCACGGGGAGCAGCCTGGCGCGGATGTGGAGGAAACTGGCACAGACGCTGCGAGCGAAGAGACCGGCGCTGCGGAAGTTGAAGTTAATGGCGCGGATGTGGAGGGAGGAGAAGCAGGTGCGGATGCAGAGGAAGCAATAAATGGCGAGGTTGTAGAAGAGGCCGGCGCGGATGTAGAGGAAGGTGTGGATGTCGCGTCGGAACAACCGACGGAAGAGGCGGAAGCATCGGAGGCTCCGGAGGACGGACGTGAGATCAAATGGCCGCACATCACAACAAGCAGCAAGGTTCGGTAATGTTTGTATATTTAAAGTGATGTAACAGTAACCTGATTTGCACTTAAACATTCTTAGATGTAACATTGTTTAAAAACTAGTATAACAAAAACAACTGTGACTGTTTATAAAAATTAGCAATATAACCATTTGTTTGCTTTAAAAGTAAAGTGAACTTCTTTGTTTTAGCAACGAGTTCCAGTGATTGAATCCGCCGTTTCGGATCCGTCAGGTAGCAGCGAAGAGTCAGCGGTTATCGTACCGGAACTGGTCGACGTTGAAAACGCAACAGTTGTCGATTCTGAAGTAGTGAATGACGTCACTACTGATGACGTATCAGCCAATGAAGCTACGGCGGACGTAGCAGTGGAACGGGTGCCAAGGAACACATATATGTATTTAGGGCCAAATGGAGTTATGCCCGGAGATAAGGCAAGATTTGCGGTAAGTACTTTAATACCCCAAACAACTCTCCAAATTGTAAACATTTGGTGATGTGTGTCAGTAAGGATTATATTGGAAATTGATTTACAGCCAATATATCAAAATCTGGTAGCTCTTCTATAGTCGCCGAAATGCTATTGACGCTCAAAGTCGGGCTACAAGAGAAATTGCATGATTCAGAATTTTGCTGCTGCAATCTAGTTAACCCATTCGTACTCACTGTGATGACAATGATCGTTTAGAACCACTGTCGCTGTGGTTTAAATTTATCAAGTGTTTAAAATGAGAACTGTATAAGCGTTCCAGGATTTTTAAATGGCGCACTTATCAGAGATGCTTGTATATGGCTGGCTCTCAATGGTAACGAACTCATAGACCTCATGGTAAACATAATTTTCAAATTTGATTATTTTAATCGATTTTCAATCCAACTCGGTCTATTAGTCGCTGCTTTGGGAGTTCGGAATCGAATTTTACACCAAAAAATCGATCTCTTTAAACTCAATTTTCCCCAACTCTCGTTTACAGGGAATTCGAGGCAAACCTCTCGGGTTGACGTCACGTGACGCCGCGCCTGGAGTTGCGTCACAAAGTAAGTTATGACGTCACAACATGACATTTTTTAGTTTATGTAAACTCTACTTTTTTCAGACGAACTTTTCACAGACGAAAACAGATTTAAGAGAAATGCCCCACCGGGTGCTTTCCCGCCAGGTTAGTACCTCACTATAAATACATCAATGATTTTATGACATCGTTATAATATTTTTCAGCACTAATTGTTCCAGACAATCGCCGACCTCACAGACGGTTTCCCAGCAGACATTTCAACGGCCTTGTTAACGTGCATACGCAATACAAAGTTAATGTACTCAAGGTAAATTGTTTTTTTTTGTAGGTTTAAACGAGTTTTGCTTCTGTTTCGCTTAACCTATTTGCTTATGCTCAATGAGATGTCTAAGAAATAATGTACACTTGTTTTTTTAGATAAGTTAGAGGCCCAGCAAGACACATAGCTCATTTATAGTTCAGTGTATATAACCCCCTGATGTCTTGGATTCCATTCTCACACGCGGCAAGCTATCCTGAAGTCACGTTATTACCATTTTCTTGTACGAGCCAACTAAACACGCCCACTGAGTCATGTCTGTTTCTACGGATTCGCATATGTCATTTAGTACATTTGAATTTCGTCTAAAATATAGATTGTTTCCAGGTCTTCAAAGGAGAAATGATGACGAATGAAACGACTTACATCTATACCCCGCCTTCAAGTTCTCTTTGCCGCATGTCGTTACACACTAGAGCTCCGTATGTGCTTATGGGTGGGTTGTGTGAACGAGTTATGACACTTATCCTCATTTCCGTGTGTAAGATAAAGACAGTGGTTATAACACGGGTAATTGTCAGAATCAAGCTGGTCAAGTGGACAAGCTCTGAATGTGTTTAGGTCGATGATCCAATACACTTACAATACGGCTGAATAATGTGGGCGCTAATGTGTATATGTGCGAGGGTTTATTCTTTAGCCCGACAGTTGCTACAGGTGTCGAAATCAACTTATGGTCTTTAAATCATATTGTCCGCTCGTACAACGGATTTTTTTCTAAACCGCGAATTCAGAACGCATATAAAAACTAATCAAAACCATACCCAATGGGGATGTACAATTCATCTAAAGTTCTCTGGCCACAATATAAGCAAACAGAGAAGGCAACCTACTTGTTTATTACATTTATTTTCACCAAGTTGCTATATCCACAGGCAGGATAAGAGATGGAAGAATGCACGTGACTTACTGCGATTTTAAGCTCGACGTATCGGAACTCACCAACTCTGAATTGCGCCACCTAACGAGCACGTTCAAACACAGATTTAACAAAGCGTGCAACGATTGCCATATACACGTCTGTAGCTTCAATGGTTGCCCGGAAAAAGTGAGTTTTTTAAAACTTTATCGAAAACGGCTGATTTTGTGTTAAATATTATGCATTCGACATTTCCTACTAGATTCTAGAAAATATATATTACCGCCACCAGGTATATTATTGTTTACGTAAATTAGCTTCAAACCTGTGCTGGACTCGTCGATAGAATGTTTTTAAAAGGGTATGCTGCATAGATACATGGGGTCGTCTACTTAACAGCTACAGCAAGTGGCCTAAAAATAATCCCACGCAACTTGATTAAATAAACTTTTGTCCACAGTCCAAGAACTCCAACCAATGCAATTGGAGGAACATGTACACACTACAGCACAAGAAAGCGAACGAGTTCGCGTGCGTCCACAAGAAGTCGGGAGAATGCGACTGGTACAACGCCTTGCACCCAGATATGACACCGGCAGATCTGGACGATGATGACGTAGATTCGCCATGAGTCAGCCCAATTCGTTTTAGACTTTTCGTTTTGAAATATTTCCCGCTGTTCCGCATTTTATAAAACGGCCCCCAAATTGAATTTAGTAAGAAAAATAGCATTTTTAGTGATAAAAAGTTAATAGCATCGGTCGTGTCATGTATATGTGTATGAGCTTGCGATTTTAATGAAAATATTGTAAATACAAAACAAAATTGTAATATGTTGTTGATGTCTAGTTAATGATAAAGTACATAGACATTTAGGGATGGGTGTAAAATGTAATCCAGTACGTATGGCCCCATATGCTAATGAGAAATCATTAAAAGGTTTAACGAATAAAGATACTTATTACACTTTCAGGAGTATATCTATCTACCAACAATCCTACATAGACCATAAGTAATTTGCCACATTTTGCTTATATGTTAGACTGTTAGTATCGTAATTCGGAACAATTATTGTTAACTAACTTGTCCATGAAACCAACTGTCGCGAAGTTCGACTGTGGTCCAGAAATTCTTGGTTTTGGACCACCGCAAAATAAAAGCGGATTTTTTTTTATAGCAGAAGGATAGAATCGCCCCGTACTTGGTACGGAAGTCAAAATAATGTATGTAAAATCGCATCTGCTGTAATAAAGCACAACCTTTACCATTACGATCCTGACAAGGTTTAAACGTTTGTCGTCAGCGATAAATTTAACTGCAACGAAAACATCTAATTTTTCAAATGACGCAACCTAAAAATCCACCAGATCAAAACAAATTATCTGTTGACCTGCGAATTACCACAGTTACACCCGACCACTGTCCTATTACGTCACACTGCCCGGTAAACGTCACTAAGTAAATAATCTCTGTTACAAACCGGTAACTGCTGAACGGCACATTATACGAAAACATTTACCTATGTAGCTATTAAGTGGTTAATTTAATAGCCAAGTTTGTTTAAATGACGAAGTGTAAATAACTTGTCAATAAAAACGGCTTTAATGTACAAACACGTTGGTAAACAGATATAAAATTAAAACAAGATACAAAAAACTAAACCAACTTAACCATGTTACCGGTAATAATGAGAATGGTTCTTTTATGGGAATTTATAGTCTAATGGTCAGAGGGTAACGACAAATTAAGTTGGGGTGACAATTTTCGAGTTTACAAATTGTCTTTAATTCGGCAAGTATTCAGTTACACTTATAACGCAATTTTGAATATTATTTTTGTCTAGAACTCGATACAGTGTCATTTATTGTGATGTCATTATGCGCCATGACTACAGCGAAAGTTCGCACCAATTGATCTTGGAAAACCGTATATCTCACATTTTAAGTGATGACGTAAAATCGTGCGCATAAGTAAAAAATAGCGGTGATGTAACTTTGCACATAAGTGCGTACACTAAAGTCGAAATTAATTGCACGGTTAGTAATCCTCGCACTTAGTGAATAAAAATGAATTAATCACGTTCGGTTAAACTGACCGATTTTTAATGTTTTTAAACGTTTTTTGATCGTTCTACTTAAACAGATGACCGGGGGACAAGATGGGTTTGTCGTTTACATCATGGTGGGTGGGAATTTAAATTTAGAGAAAATTCATCTGGAAAATAAATTCATCAGGAAAAATATGACCAGTGCACATGTTTATTGTCCAGAGCACTGTGGGCGGACTAGATAATTTTTTTTGGTCAGCCCACTGATTCTTTGGGGTTGGAAAATTAGATATACATACAAACCGAACACCGGACTTCTTACACCGACATGATACTTATTTTTGGCTAAACTACTTTAGTTATCCAAGTCGCATTAATTGAAACGTGTTAATTGTATTTGTAATCCTAATTGGTATGTTGGTTTTGTAAATCCAACCTATAGTTTAAACTTAAAGCAGTGAAACCGCAAAGGTCCCAGGCGTAATTTAAGATCACTCTAGGGGCGGATGCACTACTTAGTAATGAATTAAATGCACATAAAGCCGCCGTCTATTTTAATCACAAGCAAGCATGCTCAATTACCGCTTACGCTACACGCAATCAGAGGTGTCGTAGAGGGTTAGTACAGGACGTTTATTGATTTTATCTACGATGATGGGACAGCTAGGTCAAAAGTGTTGGAGTCTTACGAAAACAAGAGGCTAATTGTCCTAAACAACGTATAGGCAGTCGGGTCGCCGTTACGCTATTGCAGGACTATTCGTTTATATTCATACAGGATACTAATAAAGAAGCATGACCTAATACGCAGTTTTAAACCAGAAAAACAATATCCGTTAATTTCCCTGCAAATAAAGTTCAGTTGCAACGTTGAGTAACAAACACGAAATAGAATTCTTTCACCGAATCACTGTGTCTTGAGGCATATAGCACAATATCATATCAACAAATCCGATATAATTGCATCTAGACAGATGACTGACTTATCTTAAACCAGAAATCTGCATGTAAATTGGAGAAAAAGTGTAAGTGCGTGGCTAGGAAGGAATTAATAAGCGCGTTAGGAAATGGATAATAAGCACGCTTATTGCGATTATAATGCATGGAAACGTTAGAGAAGCTGAGATGATCGGAAAAACTTCTAAATTATTCGGGTTAATTTCTAAATCCCACCCACGTGGACATTATTACAAGCATCTATAGTTCGAACATCTTGCTATCATGTTTTTCAATTTATGCACCCGGTAATTTGAGTCAAACGCGCGACCTTGGAAGCAACACTTTCTCAATTTAAAGGTCATGTCTGTACATTAATTATGCCGTCACTTAGAGCGTTGTGACGTCATTGACGTACAGACGGGCGCGTTGGGCGTTGCAATCCACAAGTTTCAGACAATACGTAACGTTAAATTTGGATATTATTTTTAGGTGTTACGACACCGCCCTGTTTTATGGGGCAGACATTAAGGAAATATGTACATAGCAATTGCGACAACCACAGTTTGATGGTAAAACACAGTCTTGTATTGGTAACTGTTTTAGGTAACGAACCGAAACCTTTGTTGCGCATTGTGTAGGGCTTTTATGTGGATTTATTTGGACGATTCACAATGGCCCACGGTTTTTTTTGGTAAATGTGTTTGGATAAACAAATTAACATGGCGCGTGTGTTATTGTTTATGCGCTATATCGCTGGGGTTAAACACAGGTAAACTATTTGTTATAACACATACTCATTAAAACAAAAAATAACCTGTACACATATAAACTGTTCCACGAGTCGAAACTTGAAAGCCTTGATTTCTGTAAACATGTAAGGTTGAACGTCGGGGCGTGAACCCCAGGCAAAATCAACTCGTGGGCCATGTATTTTGATTGATTGTGTTTTGCTGGTAAAATGTCGGTTTATATCATATGGGTGGTCGGTTTTCAAACAAGGATATTCTAGAACGATCGATGGTGACGTAAAACGCGCGCTTGGACAGGCGTTATCGCGCTTGACATGACATTGACTGAGTAGTTTTGCTTAGGAATGGCAGAATTGATGACGTCATGACATCACAGTGACGTAATAGCTGTGAATAGTAAAGTGAAATCGGAAGAAGTAAGCGATCCTCTCCTAAAATGGCTCGTACGTCTAACAATATGCAAAGTGAAAGGTTGGGGCGTGGGAATATGTCACACAACCGCGCCACTTCGCCGTTTACAATGTGGAATGCGGAATTGAAATGTTCGCGAAATTTCCGCATTGGTTCTGAGAAACGTATATTGTTGGGTCGTGTGGGTCTTAACACCTACTCGATGTTGTTGTGGTTGTGTAACTGATAAAGCAAAATTTTGGAAGCGCGCTTTCGCATTCCAACGTCATGCGATATACGGTCGATCGTTGAAAACAGAAGATAAAAAAATGTTGTAAACAAAATGAACTTCACAAACATCAACGTGCCAGATAGTTAGGCTACTTTGCATATTTAAAGAAGTAACGTAACATTAGCTTTGTTAAATTCCCAAACGTTTCTATGTAATGCTATAAGCATTATACTGAAAACTAATAAAAAGAGCAGCAATTTTTTGGTAATTTTATAAAGACATTTTTTAAAAAGGCCTTTGAAAATGAAAGTCGATGTCGTTTTTTATTCAAATAATTCTGTGACTTTAAACTACACCAATAAGATAGAAATAAAATCCTGTAATGTCCTAATTATACTCTGTTACAATCACGTTGCCACCCCTTGTTTAATTCTCCACACTTGTGTGCATATTACTTTATATGGTTAACTTAGTTCTGGAGTTCAGCTATGTTGTTGGTTGAAACACAGACTTTTTGATTCCGATATATAACATCCGCAGCATTGTACAGTGGCGTTTGACATGTGACGTAGCCTATCTTCTGCCTTTTTCTCTGCCTTTCTCGCAGGGCGGTCGGCTTATAAAAGAAGAGAACTTACTCTGTAAGGAAATCGTTTTGGCATCTTAACGTGAAAATAGGAGAGTTTATTATATCAGACCAATCGAAGCCGACGTTAAAGAGAAACCCATCATGGCGAAGTTATGGATAAATTTGTTGCTTGTAGCCACTTTTATGACGGTCTACGTTTCACTGGAAACTGAAGGATGTCTCTGTATGCCGTCCCACCCACAAGAAACTCTTTGCCAGGAAAATTCTTTTGGTAAGAAATACTCCAGAGCATTTTTATAAAATCTTTTATATATGTAATTTGTAAAGAAATAGTGTATAAAGCCTCGAAATAACTGGATATGAAAAGTAAAATTTTGACTTAAACGTATTATTTATGCCAAAGATGACGAAACTTCAATTCCGTGTGCGAAGCTTTAAAGTAAACTATAAATTAAAATATTTTATGTTAAGCTTAATACATTTGTTTTTAATTGGCAAAGATGTACAATGCCTGTTCTAAGAATCACTAAATTCCTAGCACTTAGAATCACTAAAGTCTTAGCACTATAAGTTCAATTGCCCCCTTAGAAGGGGTCAAGTATTACACCTTTAAGCGGCTGTTTTTCTTTGATTTTAAATGGACCAAGTGGTATTTCAACAGCTAAATGCGTGTTAAGTACATTGGTACGACACAATTCGCCCTTCTAAAAGCCTTGAGTACACACAAGGCAAAAAGCAAAGGCCTTTCCACGACAACTTCTCGTTCACGAAACAGGATTGGACGCAAAGCTTGTATAGCAATATTTCCATGGAGTACATGCTCTTTAGTCACTTTCGCGCGACACCGAAGACGAGCCGTGTTTTCTGGCACTTTAATATGACATAAGTACACAAAGCGATGCGACCGGTGACCACAAAGTTTAATTCGAGCGACAGTGTTTACTTCTTATACTGTTTATCAGACTAAGAAAAAGTATTTTTTTGTTTGCCTTGTCGGCGGCACAACTATACCAATAAACCGTTAAATTTTAACCTATTTTTGAAAACACCTTTAATAGGGTAAAGATGACCATTATTCCTCATAAAAGATCTAATAAAAAGTGCAGTGCCCATAAAAAAACTGAATTGAAAAAATATTTATTTTAAGATTTAATAGTTTGGCCACATTTAACAGTTTTTCTTCCATGTTTTTTGATACTGCAATATTTTAACAAACGCTTTTATCTGTAGCCGCATTGGTTCGTGTTCAAAGTCAGAACATCGTGAGAGTGAAAAACAATCAACGGGGAAGACGTTCTCCAGATGCCGCCAAGCACATGACAATCACTCGATCCAATTTAATAAACAGCGAATTTGAAGGTATATGGTTTACGTAGTTTACTTAAGGAGCAAAAAGCCAAACTAAATTTTTTTACAAGTAATTTTAGTGAACTTTTTGCATAAAGTTTAGTTGTGCATAATTCTAAAATTAAATTTAGTTTAAAAATTTAATTTACCTCTATGGCGTATATTAACAATCTGTTAGGAAACTAAATTTCAGCGAAATCATTCTAACAGAATAATGTTATACTTCTCAGATGACGGAGTTATTGTCCCGACTGCTCCCACGCGTGAAGTTATAATTGATGACGCTAGAAAGACGGAGGGAGACTTCAAGCGCTACCGTATCAAAGTACATAAGGTAAATGAATCACGTGTATTGTGTTTGTCCCTACAGTATAAGCTGACTATTTCGGTTCGCTGGGTTTGACAGAAATCACTAGGAAACAGGTGTGTAAATTCGCGACATATCAAAATACAGACTAAATTTGGAAATACGGAAGCCTCATTTTTTAACCATAAAAACAGTGTATAGAACGGCATTTATACCGCACGTTGAAGAATGGCGCATAAACCACCAGGAATTCTGCTTTTTCACGTCACTATTTCCGAATATTTTATTGAAACCGATTATTAGTAAGTAGCCAATGAACGAAAGAATTTTCTATTGTAAAAAAATACTGCGTTGGTATGGCGACCACAACTTAATGTAATTGTCACTGAATCCAGTTAAAAATACACGTTGTGTCAGATGGTAACTCGCAATTATGCGAGAGGAAAGGTTTCCGTTTGGGCGAAAGAAGACTAATCCCATACGTGAGACTACATTAAAAAAAACTAGTCCGATAATTTTTTTCACGTAACGAAGATAATATTTCATCAACGTGTTAAAGTCAAGTTTTATTAAAATGATTATTTTTTGGAAGGGGGCTAAAAAGGTGGTCTTCATTCTAGAATCTATTTAGCAAGTATATGTCGATAATGGTACACAACATTACCTTTATTTAACATTTAACGATTGCTATTGGGGTTATCTTTCTACTGTCCGAGTGTTTAATATTTAATGAAACGTAATATTCAATATCTTTATATTTATCTCTCTACTACACGAATTAAATAATTTATTTTGTTTGTACAGATTTTCAAAGGATTTAAATTGGGGAGCGATAAAGACAAATCCTATATCTACTCGGCTATCCACGAAGCTATGTGCGGCAAGAAATTGACAAGCAGAAAAACGTATCTCATAATAGGTAAATGGCCTTTTTTTACGTAATAGTTGATATGTTAACTACACCATCTGTTTACCAAAAGTAGCAAAAATGATTTGGCTGCCAAATCGACATAAAACAATTGTTTATATTTAACCGGTAATAATCCAACATTTTTTTAAAGCTGATTACTTTTTGGCCGAAAAAAGAGGCTTGCCGGTCTTAACGAGATAAAACAAGTGTTTATTATTAATATTGATAACCCCATACTTACTCTAAAAAAGACTTTGTTGCCAAAAGAAAAATTGTACAATCAGTTTGGAATGTGAATTATTGCAATACGATTTACCTGCACGTAATTTTGCAACACAATATGGCGCGACTGTAACGTTTGACAAAAAATATGGCATGTTTGGAAATATATGTACACATAAACAAGCTACTGTGTAAACTTTGTTTGGATAAGGGTTTACTGAATTTATGTATGTTAGTACATGCTTTAAAACAAATTTGTTAACTACCTAATCTAATTTTGCGGCGAAAAAGTACAGGAGCTTATGAGCAAAAACCAACTTTCAAAAACGTATTTCAAAGACTTTAATTTAGACAGGATGAAAATAACCGGATTTTTTGGTTGGGTATATCAATCACCATAAAAGTAAAGCGTCATTATGCACAAGCTGTCCGGGCCAATTAGTAACGAGGCGAGTCCATGCGAGACAAACAAGTCAGCATTAACTTCATAAATGACCTTTGTAATTATGTTCTTTGATGTGCAATAATAAATAGCTGCATTAAATCTTCGCTGAAGAACGATTGCCCTTTACCACGCGCTAACATAATTTTTTCAATTTTCACTAAGGTACCTTATATTTTCAAATACCAGTTAAAATTGCGTTTTCAAATTAAGTTGTTCATCAGAACGTTTATGCCAATTGCTAAAAAACACAACCAAAATTTTGTTTTTCAGGTTTGGTGACCAACGGGAGACTTACAGTGAGTCTCTGTGACCACGTGATAGATTGGAAGACTTTGCCAAAAAGCCAGAGGAGAAATATCAAGAAAAACATGAAATCTGCAACAACTGGCTGCGAGCATGGATGCAGGGTCACTTCCTGTCCATGGGGAACTTGTGAGACGGAGGTAAATATTTGTCTGATATTTCTAAGACGCCTTGTGTTTATAACCTTTAAAATCAATTTTCTAAAAAAATGCAAAACGGTAGCTTTTGCAAACTAAAACATATTCTCCTGCTACATCAATTAAAAAAGCTGCTTATTGGTTCCGTACAGCTGCAGTTCTATTTTCATAATCAACTTCCAATCGGTCTTTTTGCAACACCGAGTTTGACAGATAATCAATAAATCCATCCACAGACGCGCAAAGAATGTGCGTGGACGAGCGAACTGGAGCAGAAATTCGCGAGTCGCTACCAC
>CH002300.1:1106060-1130733 GCA_000149265.1 Ciona savignyi
CATAAAACGATATGTTACAGAATTTACAAAATATAAAATGGGCCAAAGTTAAAAATCATTTGTTCGGTTGTGTCCTTGGGCAAGGCACTTTACGGACATTGCCTGAACCCAGCGGATTAATGGGTTCTACCAAATTGAAGGAACGTGTCTATTATATACAACACACTGCAATAGCTCCGGTAACCCGACGATGGGCGCGAGGTGATCTGACGATTGCCCGTGTGATAACCCCCTAGGTTTTCCCATTCACGGGGATAAACATGAATATCCTATCCTATATCCTATCCTATCCTAACCCCAATGTCAGGGATAGGTTAGTGTAGGGTGATTTAGCAAGTAACTAAGTATTTACTCATCCAGGTACGTTTAATCACAACACCATTACTTTTAAAGAGTGACAATTACACATTACACTTAAATCGTTACACATTTTTGTCTTTTAATACTAAACTATTAATTAATATTTGGTTTATTTAAAATTGCAACTTGACAATAAATTTTGCAATACAAAAGACCGACTGACCTCGACTTTACCAAGTGCGGTAAATGTTTAGGTGGCAGCCTCGTAATACTACAGGATCGCTATCGAAAGTAATTCTAACCTTGTCCCAAACACTAATCTCAACCCCAGAACTAACTTTAACGCCAAACCTAACATTATTATCATAATCTTTTTTTTAGTGAGAGAAGTTTTCACCAAGGCTTTGGTAATTAGTATAGTAAGCGATCCAAGCGAGAAGCGACCCTGTAGTGTTTATAGGTAGCGGTAATCCAAGCTTAAATAAGGTTTGTGCACCACCCTATAACTCAAAAATGCAACAATTATATCATATGTAACAGAAATACTGAATGATAGTTGATTAAACAATAATATATTTTCCAATACCAAAGTTTCATTTTTCCAATTAAACAAGCCAGTACAGATTACAGAATGACAAATGAGCTTTCGGTTAGCACTTAATCTGCCAGTACAGATTACAGAATGACAAATGAGCTTTCGGTTAGCACTTAATCTTCCATACCAAATACATCACGTTGAATATTCATTTACAGGATAAAAGAGTGTGCCTATTGTTTTTTTTTATTCGAGAAGAGGTTAGGTACCAGGTGACAGCCCGAATCCCAATTATATTTATAAAACTGATATCTCCAAACTTAAAAAATAAAAGATCTGATAAAGCATTGACACGATCTGTATATCAACATTCCAAATTAGGGGCTGAAAGTGAAAACGATTAAGTGCCTCCGGGCACACAGATAAATCAAATTGAGTTTGGCGGTGCGGCGTAAAAAGGTTTCGGATGGGATATTGCGCTTGCGCATGTCTGTAGTTGCCAAAAACCTTTTCATGCAATGTCCCCTAAAAGGGTTCCGAGTAAAACGTCCCTATTTATTAAATAATCCCAGAAAAATATTCTAAATAAAGAATACCACTCCAAGCTGATCGGTATGCTTTATTGGGCCTCTCATCGGAAATCGCATGGACACAGTGAATTTATGGATGAACAAAAATTAAAAAATCAAAAAACAAATAAAAGAAAAAAAGAAAACAAAAGTATAGTCATGTTTTAACCCCGTGAATGAGAAAACGCAAGAGTGTTAGGCTATGGACAGTCGTCAGATTATATTGTGACCACTGTCGGGTTACTGGAGCTACTGAAGACCAGGGCCGGTTTTAGGCCGATTTGACCGATTAGATCAAATTGGGCCCCGCACCTTGAAGGGGCCCCGCGCTAGCGGGGGTCTTTCTGTATCACGAGGTTTAAAATACTACTGAAACGTAAAATAAAAAGTGAAATAATATTCTTTCTCCTAATATCAATTTGTTATGCATCGTAACTAAGTCAAATTTATATTTCTGTGTCTGCCTGTTACGTCATAATGGATATGGTTGCTAAACAATATATGGAAGTAAAACAATATACTGTATCGTAAATAAGCAGCCACATTACCTTTAATTTGTTTTATAGCAAGTATTAAATGTCTATTTTTGTAGTTTGTATGTACTGGTATGTATGATATATAAACACCCATAAATTTTGCTATGAAGAGTAGGGGCCCCGCCATCACATTTCTAATTGGGCCCCGCGGTTCCTAGCACCGGGCCTGCTGAAGACATAACACAACCGATTAAATACCATGTATATACACAAGACGGACTTATGTTGACCAAATGCCGACATGAATTCAATCAAAATAGTGTACTCCGTTAGGAGTAATTAAACACAAACTTTAAGTATTGCATATGAGCAGTGAGCCACTCGGAACCTTTTTAAAACGGAACACAAATGATTAACGCGACCAATTCATATACCGATTTCGTTTCTTCCAATTACGACTTGATGACGAGCTCTTAAAAAGTTCAAAATTAAGCTCGTTAATAAAAGCAAGAATAGATATACTAATTCGGTAAAAAACAACTCTATAATGTTAGATCCGCCCGTAAAATCAATTTAATTGGTTATACGCCATCTTAAGGTTAAAGTTAAGCAACACGTTTTTGTCTAATGTCGATTCCGTTAAAGCAATTATTTTTTTGTTATTGACGTATATTTTGTCTCATTAAAATAACGACAACCCAAGATTGAGTGCAATTTTGATTGCTATGAACACACGGCATCGGTTCACGGTGTGGGCTATATGTGCATTTATGTGGGTTTTGTGCACTGCATATAGGTTGCGTGCTGGGCTGTGAGCATCCTATTTTGCCAAGCTATTACGATCCGTTATGCCGTTACATCAGGGTCATTGGATATCGACATTATCCGAATTAATCCCACTAATTATTCCATATCATTATATTAGACTTCCCTTGAATTTAAGTAGCGCCACTAGCACAATATGTGTGTGGTACAATGTAGTGTAATCTTGTACAGGCACACTTGCCGGATTGTAGCAGCTTACATAAATAGGTCAATGGGAAATTTCTAGTTAAACCTTAAAGTCGCCTGTCAACATCAGGCATTACAGTTATGCAACATATACACTACTGATTACGTCATTATGTTGCTTTCTATCTTTCAAAAGTGGCAAATCCACTTCTTATACTGAAGACATATAAGTCCTTAGAACGTAATATCTATAGAACGTAATATCTACATAAGTGATTAAACACACTACGTTATATTAGATTTGGAAGAGTATTTATCTATAGGCCAAGCTGTTATCTTGTGTCAGTTAAATAAAGACAGAAATTATTGTTATTCTAATATTATTGTGCGTAACAAGTGTTAGATAGAAAGACATTAGGTAGACAGTTTGTTTCAGTAGAATAGCAATGTATTATACACTATTACAGCGTTTCTCAAACTATGGGTCGCGACCCATAGTGGGTCGTGAAAAGTTATAGAAAGCTCTGATTAACTATACTGGCTATTTCCTATACAAAAATCAAGGGGAAATTATCATAATTGGTACATCACACAATCTTCCTATGCTATTCTTTCCATAAAAGTATAAGCAAATTTTTCGTTATTTCACCGTGTCCGCGTGAGCGTAAAATATTTGCCTGGGATACCTAATTCCAGTGGGTCCCAACTCTAAAAAGTTTGAGAACCACTGCACTATTATATCTGTCAGTTTTAAATACCACATGCCAATGTCCACTGTCGAGTTGTCTGGTGTTTATCGTTTTAGAATTACAATATATACTTCTTACTGCATCCATTAATTACTGGACTGATTGTCCGTTGATGGATAATTGACCAATGCACATGTTCCCATACATGAACAAACTTGGGTATTCTATTGCAACGAATCTGTAAATAAACTTGCCAGATAATTCACCTTATAATAATTACCTTAAGTTTAATCATAATTTAATTATTTCAAATTATGACGAACATTTATGACCCAAACAAGTTATTAATGGAAATGGTTAATAAAACAAATGAAGTAAGAATTACGGCATTGAAAAATGGAATCTTTATCTTCCGGTTTTTTGCAAGTCTTTTAGGAATTTTACTAAATAAGTCGATGGCAGTTATATTCCACATCCGTTAGGTGTCGCTACGCATTGAGCGAAGGCGGCAAAAAAGGCGAAGCTGGCGAGCATCCGTTCATTTATTTATTACTGCGTGCGCCTTCTATGAAGAGAGTACCTTTTACGCTTCTCCATAGAGAATGTTCGCAAAACAAGTAGACAAGTTTTTTTTATAAATATTCCGTTGCTCGATAAAAATACACAATCGCCATGTGACAAGTCGCCAAAATATTCCTATGATGATTCATTCATTGTACGACTCTGATCATGAGCTTTAAACTGTGAAAAATTACATATAAAAGAAGAAAACTTGTATTTGGGTTGTACAGATATATTGTAGCTTGGCAGAAACAGGATGTTTTTTACTCAGATAGGTAGACTCAGCTATGTCGAAGGCTTAAAGATCTTTTCGTAACATTTTAAAAATATTTAGATAAAATAAAATAATCACATATTTTATGTCTACAGTAATTTTCCACTCCAGTAGTTGACATATTTTGACTTTATGTCGTAATAAACAAGTCTCAGAAAACAGAATTTTAACAATCAAGTGGTTTTCGCGCCAAGGTAAAAAGCAAGAAAACTGCTACCACTGACATTTGAGGTCTAGTTGATTAACCCATATCGTTTTTATAACATGTAAACGTTAAATTAAGCAGCAAGAGATTTAGTATTGGGATATCAGACACAAATTTTAGACTACATTTTAGGAAAGGCTATGGGATATACATTCTTGACAAGTGGGGAAACTACCTATAATTTTTTAAAGGACAACAGTAAAAAGAGTAAATACGCCGTTTAAGTTAGAAACCTATATAAAAGTGTAACTGCTGGGGTTAAGATTAGCGTCAGAAAGTTAAATTTCTTCCGTGATAACATTTTTTGTTAGTTGCTAACTAGTTCAAAAGTAGCACAAGCTCTTCCACACTTAATTCAGTGCTAATAGTCATAACCTATTTCGTGTACAATGTACAGACATTATTTTTCCCAGTTGCTTGTTATAAGTTACTTGCTCTTAGTGGAAAAGTTAAAAATCTTATTTAGACCATGGAAAAAATGAATAGACATTCAGATTTCGGGACCCATTTGGACAGCGGGGAATCGCTAATGAACAACCACAGCCAAACTCAACTGATCAGGCATGACGTTACCAAAAAGCAGATGGAGAGCGGTTCTGAAGACTCGAGGTTGCCGGCAAAAGACGGGGGGAAGAAACTTCGAGAACGTGACGTATGGTCGGGCAAATTTGACTTTTTGCTGGCGTGTTGTGGTACAGCTGTCGGGTTGGGGAATGTTTGGCGGTTTCCATACTTGTGTTATAAAAACGGTGGTGGTAAGTTTTACTTGGTTTATGTTGTGTTTGTGCATTATAAAAAATGTGGGGAGTACTAACTAATAACTTGCACTAAGCCCTGTTCGCAATAATAATTACATGTTCGTAATAGAGCCTCCATGTTGTTCATTAATGTATACCACTTATAACAAATGGATCAAACGTTCTTTAGACGTTAACTGGTGAATAGTATTTAAACAACGTGAGCGGCATCCTGTGAGGAAATGAGAATGCGTTATAATTTGCGAACGGTTTACAACATGCCGGCATTGTATTCACCATTCACGAGGCTGGTAGCTCCCTCGCAGCTTTTCACGGCAACGATCTGGCAATCACTATGGATCGTAGAAACGGTTTAGAAATGTGTAAACCGCCTGTCAAACTGTGCTGCGCGGGAGTTTAGAGAAACGCGTGTGTGCGAGATTAAATACAAGCTTCCAAATTGATTAATTAAAGAGACCAGCCTACTGGGTTTTCCTCGCACACTCGGATAACCCGGATTTTGAACCGGATTTTAAACGCGGTGCGACCAAAATACAGTGCTTGAGTTTTAAACATGCACCACAGAACTTAAGGCCAAGTGCTATCGTAGCCGTACAGTGGTATGTTGAAACCACAGTTCGACAGAACACGCACTTGAGATTTAAATAGCTGCGGTAATACGAATGTCCCGTATCATTCCCTACGCTCTACAACACATACAAACTTCTTTTCTGGTTAACCACCGCCAGACGCCCCTGTTTAAAAGCTTGTTTCAATTTAAACATATTCGAAATTTTGATAATTTACGCGTATGACCTCGGAATGATACTTTGGCAAACATAAAGTAGGTCACTTATCTCTCTAAACCATCATTTTCAATGATCCCGAAACTTGTAAAATTGATTCGTGAATAAATCAAGAAAAAATGTATACTTTATCGGTAAGGTATTTTCGCGCGACTTCAAAATAGGTTTGTATGCGAATTGGAAGTTATACACCCATTAAAGAAACTAATTAATATTTTTTATAGGAGCCTTCCTGCTACCATACATGCTCGTTGTTATAGTGAGCGGTGTACCAATCTTTTTTCTTGAGGTGGCGATTGGCCAGTTTACGAAGTTGGGTGCCATTAAATCGTGGACATCATTATGTCCGCTTATTTCAGGTGAGCTAAGTTACCTGCTGTGTTTTGTATTCTTTCTCTTTTGTACCGTTTCCCGTTTCCTTATCCTACTCGCTTAAGTTACGGGGTAGTAAAAAACAAAAAGGTTATTGTTCACCTAACGGCTTTAAACCTTTTATACTTCTAAGCTAACGGCATACAACACGTTAATTAGGTAAAGCGGTTTAGCTCTTTGGTGTATTTTAGCAAATGGCGTAATAATCAAAATAAGTGTTAATTAACAGTTAAACGTAAGTTACTTAACATCAATTTCTATTAATTTAAATGGGCTTATAATATATGTATGTATTAAAAGCGCATCGAATCGTACGCCAAATTAAAAAAAAAGTAATTAATATTAACGGAAAATTTATAATGAATAAGTTTGTTGTGCCACCAAGAAGCTGTTTAATTAATGCATTTGTTTTAAATTATGCATATCAAGCCATACGGCAAATGAGCCCTTTGCAAATTCGTATCAGTCATCACAAAATTCCCGCAAATTATTTCTTACTTTCGCATTACAAAAATATCAATACAAAAATTTAAATATTTTATTTTAACGAATCAAAATCGCTATCGCTTTGTGGTACCCCTAATGCGGTAGTGAAATTGAGCGTTTTTTTTGTGGAATTAAAGATTCAAAAGCGTTTTAACCACCTGGAATTTGTCGTTAAAAACTTAAGTAAAATAATATTGATTCGGGTTTATAGTAACAAGGAAAGTTTAAATACGTTACTTTTTGGTTAAAATACTGTGTTAATGATCATGTTACATGATAAAATTGAGCGTTAAAACATGTTTTAAACTCGCATTAAGCATATAGGGTTCAACAGTTCAAACACACATCTAACTCGTTGGGTCCCCCATGCTATAGGTATCGGTATAGCTTCGGCCGTGATCGTCTTCTATACCCTGTGCTACTACGCCGTGATCCTTGCCTGGGCTCTCTTCTACCTTTTCCAGTCCTTTAGGGCGGAACTACCGTGGGCAAATTGCAACAACACCTTGGAACAACCAAACCACATGCCAAGACAACTTGACCTACGTACGCTCGCTGGGACTGACCGAGGAAGAAGTGAGAGAAAAATTCACCTTTCCTGTCGAGGAATATTGGAGAGTAAGTTGGTTATGCGCTTGTATTGCTCACCTGAAAAGGTGCGGTTTTAGTGGTTGTATAAAATGCCCAATTTCAAACCGAACACTATTAAATCGTTTGTTTTTTTCTGTGGTCTGTACGGACGTAAAATCGATCAATTTACCCAATCTTTTGTTTTTTCCAAACCGAGTTTCGAAACCAGTTCTTTGCTCAGACCGTTTTTGTTTCGGTCTTTAATCTTTATATACTACCGTTCTCGTCAACCATTCTGCCACACGACGGTACTCGTTTTAACCAATTGGCCAGACAATCTGTTGCCACTTAAAACAAATAAGCGTGGCCTGTCCGTTAAAGTAATTGGTTAAAGTCGATTTGTTTATATGCAAATTAGGTCACCATACTAAAATAACATTAAACAGTCTGGGACTCTGGGTGGTTTATGGTATCGTTAATCATAAAGTACACTCATAAGTCTGATCAAAAAACCGTTGTGACATTCCTTACGTGCATACACAGCACTGTAGTGAGTAGAATTTGATAAAGCGACTATTGAAGTGGCACAGAAGGTTGATTATACGATACACGGATCGATACAATGTCGATCTCGGTAAACAAAACAAACGGCAGTGGCATCTGTTGTTTTCCCTTTCACTTCGTAGTATTATCCCCTCGCGTTTGTCCCGACAATAACAATGTCCAGGTCCAGGCAAAACTTCGAATCGTTTCTCTCACATTTGTTCTGTAGATTAATGGTTGCTTTTTTCAAGCTTGATGGGGTTTAAAATGTACCCACTTTCAAAAACTAGTAGAGTCGAGGCGATTACCGAAGCTGGCAGGTGTACAAACACACAACCGTTAGCACGGACAGACTTTAAGGCGTTAATTATTTATGTTAAACTATGGATGCTAATTCCACACAACCCAGCACCACACCAGGGCTTGGTAACGGCCATACACGTGGCCTATCATGCGCCTCTTGCGTGTCTCTCAGCAGCTGCTGTAGTTTTCCATTGGCCTACGTCACTCCTCCGGGGTCCCTGATTGGACGATTTGTTGGCGCGTAAACGTTATCGATTATTCCCGCGTTTGTCATTTCCCGGTACGCCTGCCACCGTATGTCGCTTTCTGATATTCAGCCCCGCAGAACTCAAAGAATATCGCTAAATAGTGGACATCCTTTAAATTATTCGGTTGGGAAAGAGCGCATAATGGGTATTGTTTACATCTTTGCTGAAACATAGTAATGTAAGCCGGGTTACCGGTAACACGTGGTATTACGTGGAAGAGGAAGTTACTCTCCACACGTGTCAGCTAACAGGACCGGCATACACACTGCTTACCTTTTACTAAACGCGTTGAGTTTTTTTTAGTGTATTACTCAGCCTCAATTGACATTCTTTCCTTCCGTTAAAGTTAAACAATATAATTTAAACAAGTAGATAATGTAGTACCAGTACATTTCCATTTCGCGCGATGTGTGCGTAAAAACAGCCAAAGGCAAACGAATATGTCCCGGGCAGACAAACCAATTTTATATCGACCCTATTTTGAGCGGTGGAAAATTACAGGAATATCGCAGTGTGCGGATCACGGTTCAAGTACAATAGCATATAGGATGCGGTTGCATTTTTGGCCAGAAAAATTAAATGTTAGCACAATCAATGTTCAAAACTGCCATTTCCCGGATACCGAACCACAGAGAACGTTGCAACAACACGGCCCTTGTTATCACTTGACCGAAGCGTTTGGATAGCACTTGACTGGCTTTCCATATATCAGTTAATGTGGTAGCGCAATATCACCCTGTGTGTCGCTATAACAACATTTTTGTCGAAAACTCATTTTCAAAGAAATTAAAATAATAATTACAAATTTATGTCCTATGGTAAATCACTCACTATAAGTCCAAAGCTTTAATTCATGACCAGTTTCCATTAAAGTCTTATACAGCCAATGTAATACAACCAAAAGCCCATACAACATATTAAGGTTGTCAAACGTATGCGTTTCCGACTATAAAAATAGCTGTATTAATGCATTCGTCCGTTTCCAACTTTCAGCCTAGTCCATACAACTCCACCAACACGGGTTTTGCAAATGTTCAATGAGGTTGTTGCAGTTAATGTTTTTACAGTCATGTTTGAATTGTAATACAAAGCGCCAGTTAAAGTGGCGGCATTCTAATCCCCTGAGGTGGATGTAGGGAACTGCTTCCCTACAATTTGTACCGGAATAGAGTTGGATAAGATATAATTAATGATCATCAGTTCGTAGGAAAACGAAGCTCGTTGCAACATTGGTTATGGCCACGTACCCGATGGAAAGTTATAGCGCGTTTGTTACTCCATACAATATTTCCACTAAAGTTTGCGATAGCGATTCGATTCCAATGTATCGATTTCGTTAAGTGATTTGTCCAGGGACACGACCGCATAAAATCGGGCGTGGAATCGAACCCAAAGGTATAGACTATAGTCTGTAGACGCCGACCTCAAACGCCAAACCGGTCCGTCTGTATTTGCCTGAATAACCATATCTTTTGCCCAGGCACTGTTCATTGTTTCGACGACAGTAACTCCCATACATTTTATCATACCAATGCAAACGACCTCCCTAGGTGTATTGTTTGGCTTTTGACCACATGTTTTAATTTCTAAATGGGTACATGTTTTCCAGAAAGTACGTGCTACAGATTACAGACGGGATTGATGATTTAGGTGGTCTACGATGGGAGTTAGCTGGTGTGTTGTTGCTCGCGTGGGTCATCTGTTATCTCACTGTTTTCCAGGGAACTAAATCTACAGGAAAGGTAAGGCGATATGAGTTTTAGGAAATGGCTTTCACCATGGTTGTTTTCCACCACGTATCTACTGTCTGGATGCATCAGTGGAAACTTCCTACGTCACCGTCCGCTTAGGCGTATGTGGTATTCAAGAATGTGCAGGCCACAACTCTACGTTTCACATCTTTCAAGTCTATTGGTTCTATTTTACCGAGTTATAAATAAACCACATATACACACATTCTCCGCACGCAGTTTAATTGGTGTTAGTATGAATACAATTGATTTTTAACATAGACAGCACAGAAAGCGCTAAAATCATTTTACTTGCGATCATACAAAGCTTTACAACATCGGACAGACAAAACATCCTTTGTTTACGCACGAGCAGTCCGGTAATATGGCAACGATTCGCAGGAGAAGTGTATCGCATTGAACGTAACCAATTGATAAAAATCAAGCCATGAGTAATGTGCGGGCTCTCTCCTTTTTAGTCCATTCATTGCGGCCGAATTCCCCGGACAACGCTACGCAATTTCCCATCGCCGTGTGTTTCTTTAATTGGAACAGATTGGCAAACCTCAATGCTACATTACGCCGTGCTGGCGCCCTTCTTTGCTTGATTAATTTTACGTTTCTACCATGCACTTAAGGGGGGTTTACGGTTAGAAATTCTAATCAAACAGCGGTCAACGGTCACCCCGGTATGTAACTCTAAAATAGGATGACGTGATAAAACCCAAAATCACCAGAGCGATAATTGTACTGAAAAGTAGGTATTTAGGCAAATTCTCTCAAATCGCGCGGTTAAATCAATTTGAATGGAATTCTTGGGTTTGACTTCGCCGGCCCGACGTCATTTGGGTTGTATTACGCCTACGCGCAGATATGCCGGTACTTTTCCATTGCGCCGGTGGCAGTTACTAGGTTACCTCGTGGTCGTGTTTTTATTGGAACACTACAATTAACTTTTTATATGTGATAGAAACAGTAATATTATACACAAAAGCGACGATTAAAAAGGTTTAAGGATATTTTTATTTCCGCATTGTTAGTTTCACGTCTAATTTATTCCAGTCGCTTAAATGCTACAGATCCAAAGTTTCATTCATAAAGTGTCGAATCTCCGTATTTGTCTTCACACGCGTTGCTCTGCCTGGCTTCCGTGACTCCTTGGCGCCGCTAGCGATGGGGATTGTGTATTTTCCCTGTACTTTTCCATACAGCGCATGAAGGGGTTTCGATTTAAACAACTAGAGTTTCTACCGCCAATGAAATGGGAGAGCGCCTTTTTCTTTTTAAACCGACTATATGTATTATATACAACAGGTTTAAATACAGAAATTAGACCCCACCCCAAAACGGATATCCACCCAACCTACCTAATTTTTCACAAAATATCGCATATTTATGTCACCTGAACGACAGGGCGCGCTCTAATTGCGAAAGATTCAATTGTTCTGACAAGTTATAATAGAAAATAAGGTCAAAAAATTTTTTTTATCAATACGTTTCTAATTTTGTCATAGCAATTGAAGGGTAATATTATTTCGTAACACTACCTAATTTTGTGTGTGCAAAACCTAATGTATGTGCTATTCATAAATTCCATGCTTTGCTTAGGGAAATAATTGAACAAAACATCTTTTCTACAAGGGATACTTTAAATACTAAAATGCTGAAAATAGCAACCGATTAATTCTTTATTGCAAGCAGTCGTATTTGAATAAAAACAAAATGAAAGTCAAACACTCGCAAAACAAGAAATCAGTAACCGTTTAATTTTAAAAATGTAAAACTAAACATAGAGTTGTTGTTAAACGTGTCAAGTTTAATCAACAAAGACCAATTTAAAAGGCTGATTTCAATTAAGTGAAGGGTGGCTATATATAGACGAGACATTCCTCTTCAAGCTTTTGAAATTCCATTTATTCTTTAAGTGCTTCTTGCGTTCGGGTGATGGTGCTTAGTATACTTTCTAAGCGAGCCGCACAGGAAGCTTTATACATTCATAGGGATCTCCAACAATAGTGCACCCTTTATATTTGCGACATACATAAGAGGTCACAAAAAATGTCCGTTATCCTATGCGACAATGAATTCGTTATGAGCGAGACACCCCTGAAATTGGTAAAAGGGGCCATTAACAAGGTTATTTGTAAACATAGATTGGTAAATTAGAAATAAACTCCAGGAAAAGTTATAAGGGGGATGGGTAAGGCACATAAATCAAGGGGGTAACTGGTAACAGAAACGGTCAATAAAAACAGTCACATTCCGAAAACTAGGAAACTTACTCGTATCATTTCTAAAAAACAGACTCCCGTTGTTTTTACTTCGGACGATAAATCAGTCAGTAAAAGCGCGAGTCTTGACAGAAAACGGAACGCAGTCCTCCCGCGCATGGTACCTTTCATTTCCTGAACTAATGACAACTGATAAAGAAATCAAAACACAGAGCTTTCTTTGATGAAACAATCCATATGGCAAGGCAAGCGCATCGTTTATATTAACATTATCGGATGCTTTTTACGTAGAATGGCACTTTTAACCACCAAGCACAGGCTTGTTATTAAATTAAAGTTTTCTTGGTTTGTAACAAATCGATAAATTTAAAATCGGTTTAAAATACGCAAGAACTAAATGAAAAGTTTTAGTAAATACAATTAAATAACAATACATTACTGTGAAAGCCAAAACATTTTCTAAAAGGTTTAGGAACCTATATTTCGTAATATTTTATTGGAAATTGTTAGCATGGATTCACTGATTGATAAATATACCTAATACAGGTCACATTTCAACAGGAACACTTAGGCACCTTAATTAAAGAATATTCTGTTCCATACGTTTTAGACGTTGGTACACAAAAATACAACTAATTTGATTACTGTAATGCGATAAAGCCATAACAACCTTTTGATTTCATATTTGTTAGTAAAACGCGAAGGAATCTCATTGTTAAAAACATGTTAAGTAAGTCAGTTATTGGATCGCTGTCGTTTCAGTTAAACGATTAAAGTTAGACGTTTCAGTTAAAGTTAAAAATAAGGTTAATCATGCGGTATCAAAATACGGATTATGCGTTAGTAGTTTATCTTTAGGTATAGCCTACGTGTTCACCTTGAACAATAAAAGATGTTATGACGTCATAGTTTGTTATTGACCCTCGAATGACGAAGAACACGCGCCCGGTGTTGCACGTCGCCAAGTATAGATATTCTGTGACGTCAATTACCCTCCCTCGGCATTGAGGGAGACATATTTTACTGGGGTGTTTATCTACATTTGCAATTGGAATATACTGGCAGTATTCCAGTTGCTGAAGCTATTACAGTGGATGGACATACGACCGTAACATTCAGCATGATCATATCCTACCCTGTTGATACGATATATTTTAAACATGTATGTCCAGAGGTACTTAAGATAAGGGCAATGATCGAAACAACGACGCGAACAATATTAAAGGTCATATGTGATCAGTTCGCGTTCCTAGAAAGATACAAAATCCGCAATTTCCGTTTTACTATATCGATGGTACATATGTTTGCGGCTTGTAAGGTTTAGATAAAGATCAATTTTTACACGATTTTTAACCTCAAGCAAACTTTAAATGAAAAGGCGTGTCCTTTTCCCATGGTATCTTACATAACATGATATAATAGAGGCTTTAAAAAATATTGAGTTCGAACTTCAAAGGTACATGGATAAAACACAGAAAGTGCAATTGCTTTAGCTGCCCGATTGTTGGCACGCGATAGCTGTTAGCATGGGTAAAGGATGTAGTCCGGCCAGTTAGCTCGTAACTCGTTTGACCGTCATCGAAAATGTTGCGAAATCGAAACCCTTGCCAGTCAGTTACATTCTTCGTTACTTAAACCCAATAAATTAAACGGCTGAACTAAAAAAGGTTAAAACATCGTAATCAAATACAACACATTGCAATAGTTGTAGCTATACAACTGTGGGGAAAGTCATCTAATTGCCTGGTTATAACGCCCCGTGCCCTATTTCATCGGCTGGATACGCATATTCTATCGTCCCCGCACCCACTGTATAAAAGAACGCCAATTCGGTGTTATTTTTATTAATCTTGTTGCCATTTGCGTCGGTTTAAAGATTCCCTTTCCACAGGCGATGTATTTTACGGCGACCTTCCCATACGTGATGTTGCTCATTCTGCTTGTGCGCGGGGTCACGTTGCCAGGAGCATGGAAGGGTATCAAGTACTACATCACACCTAACATAACAAAACTAGGAGAACCGGAGGTAAGAGAATAATAAAATGGTTGTTTTGTGTGTCAGCATATAACTTTATAGGTTAGTTTACTCAGGGCGGACACAGTAGCCCGGTTTTCACTTAAAAAATTCCACAAATCTGTCGAGTCATAAGGGAAAAAAACGGGAAGTGATTTTTCATCGTCATGGCGTTTTATATAGAGTCGCCAAGCCCCTTGATCAAAGTGTAAATGAAGTAGCATGTACTAAAGTGAACAATATAGAATAAATACGACTTTTTAATACGTGGGGTTAACTAACGGACGACACTGTTTCTCTTCATAAAACACATTTCTCCTGTTTAAGTCGTTTTTCGAATATCTCACAATATTATATACGGCTATGCGTTTGTTTAAATGAAATCAGTTGAAATTTCGACTAAAATGTTTGCATAGCGTGCCCTTAAACGACCCAGCACAAGTGTTGGCGGTTTTGGTTAAATAGACAATGGCGGCTCCTATTATGAAGTTTGATTTTCAAGCACAATGTGCACTTTTGGTAAAATACACATTTCAATCCGCACCCGACAACCCATGTACTTTACACTGGGTGCAATGTTCAAAACAAAGTCATCAGTTTGTCGTGCCAGATGACTAGACGCAAAACTAGGTGTTCTAAGATGGTTTAAGCGCAACACCAGCGTTGTAGAACACAGTAAAACACAGCTCCGGTCTCGCGTAATGCACTTGCAATGACCCGCGACGACGCCCATATATCTTTTCCAAACGGACATATTTTTCAGCTGCGTATTTTGAATTTCATTACGTCTATCTGCACCGCCGCATTACCGAAATGTGGTTCAAACATCTACTGAATGCTTACTCGCACGGCGCATGTTATCTGCGACGTATTTTAAACACTCCGCCATATTATTACCTCGGATCACTGTATAACAAATGTTTGTAATATCGACTTTAAGCGCACCTCTGTTTTTCACGACATAAATTTATCAAGAATAAACACAATGATACTAAAAAGTTAACCTTTTAGGTTTGGATTGACGCTGGTACTCAAGTGTTCTTTTCATACTCGTTATGCATAGGGGTCCTCGTGTCCCTTGGAAGTTTTAATGCTTACAACAACAACTGTTTAAGGTAAGGACCCCGCTGTTTTAGTACATTTAACCCTTTCGTATGTCTTTTTATTTACAGTGTTTTCCTGTTGTAAACCGATTTTTCTTTGGTGTTCTGAAATTCAACTCTGTTTAATCGCTGTGGGAAACGGTTTTACTGCATCGTAAAAACCTAAATCACCATATTGAATCGGTTTATAACCAAACTTGCCGTTAAACGTTTGGTTAAACTCTTTTACCAAATTGATTGAATCGGCTGTGATCTAATTTTGAAAACAACCCATTCCAGGGACACCGGGCCTTCTATGGCCTAAATTCCTGGCCCCGGTAGCTACTGTGGACCCGCCCATATTAATGTAATGTAATATAATTCCAGAGACACGGTGATAATCGCTGGTGTGAATAGCGGAACAAGCATATTGGCAGGCTTCGCTATTTTCGCTGCATTGGGTTTCATGGCAACTGAGCAGGGGGTGTCTATGGAAGATGTAGCTGCAAAAGGTAAAAATACCTAAAACTGTTTTTTACTCGAAAATTGTTTGCTACGGTAAATGTATGAAAGTAGGGAAACTGTGAATTATAGCACACAGCCAATTAACCATTTGTTGTAGGAACTTCCTACATTTACCCTATTTATATCCCTAAACCTTATTGTAGAGTGCACTTTCCTTCCTTACCTCTATTTAGCTTAAATAGTACATGCCAAAGTTAACTCTTTAGTGTTGTCGAAATCGTAATAGCATGGATTGTATGGTAATGACTAAACAACAGAACACCTTAATTGTGGGGAAATTCAAACTCAGCTGACCATGGAAAAATCCTTCAATACAAATTTCCCGAATAAGGATTCAAATCGACACGCCCATGGGTTCGCCCACGCGGCCGCATATAGCTGTGTAATGACTGTATTGAACGGAATGTGTTTGTTATGCCTGGCGTGATTGGTCCGCTATCTTTTCCTCCTTTAAATACAGAAGCTTACTGTCATAACAGCAAAGTATTCAAGAACAAAATGGACAATTATTGGCAGATTACTCGGGAGGCGAAGGCCATAGTTAAAGCCTTGGTCGTTACAGTTAGGGTCATGATTACTAAAACATTTGGAACACGAATTTAACTGACCGAACAAATCGCCTACCCAGTTACTACCCAACCATTGCGTATTAGCTGCTACCGAATAACACGTCCAATCCACAGTTGGTTGCTGTATGCAAAATAAAAAGTTTAAATGGCTGACATAAAAGGCGACGCCGCGCGTAAAACCAGTCGCACGATTCTTTTTATAATCGAAATTCCAAGGACGGTCGGATCATGATGTAAGATTACATCATGCACCCTGTTGTAGTGTGCTAAAAGATAGACGCGCTTGGTTAGCTTACCGGCGCCATCTACCGGCCGAATATAAATCGTTTTAAGCAAAAAACGAAAATAAAGCTAAGCTTAATCTGATTTTAAATTACAGTAATATTTAATAAAAAGAATAAAACTGCAACAATGGCCTTTACTTGTTAAAACTTGTAACTATATAAGTTGATGCTTTCGATACCCCTAGTGGTAAAAGTGTTAATAACGAGTCCCCACAACCCTATTTAGTGGAAAGAAGTTGTAACAAATTAAACAAGCACTAATAATTACATGAATTATTTGACAGGCCCTGGTCTAGCGTTCATAGCGTATCCGAAAGAGGTTTTATTGCTTCCTGTTTCCCAACTGTGGTCATGTCTCTTCTTCGTTATGATCTTTCTACTTGGCATCAGCACCTTGGTAAGTTGCGTTGTTTATCTTTATACTGGGGTGGAGAAAAAAGTCATAGCACGGACAGCAATTGTCATTTTACTATGTATGTGTAGTGTCTAGTACGACTGAAATGCTTGGTGGGTAATTGCGATGCTTTTCAGCCGAAGGGTTGAAGATTCGAAACTGGTCTTTAGATTGTCGGTTGTGTCCTATAGTTTTTGTTATTACATTTTTGAGCTATTTGAATTAACTGAATCGAGGCAAAGTGTAGGAATCAAGAATCATTTATTTGTGTGAAAAGCCTTTTCATCAAGTGCACAACCGTGGTTGATGGCCATGGTGGTTAACATAGAACTTTTGATTTGTATGGCTCATGTCCATGGCTGGATGACTCATCAATACTCCTATCCGTTCAAATAAACCACATATCCATTTCCTCCAGTTAAGTGGATAAAATTACAGGGTGGGACGGTTGGGCTTGCGTAGGAGGTTATTGGTTTCAGTACCCCTAGGAAGGTACATAAAAGCTCCAGACACACAAAAAATTGCCTTAAACACATATGCCCAATGGTGGACTAAGAATAATTCTGCCCGTGTTACACTTACCCTTGCGTTTTCCCATTCCTGGGGTAAAACTGTCGCATACCATCTTATTCTGACCTAGTAACCCACAACCCCGCTAAAACGAAAGTTATTCAATCCCATTGTTATCACAGTTGACAGACACACTTGCACTTGTGACATCACTGGGTGATTTGTACCCACAATTATTCCGTGGTGGGAAGTATCGGAAGTTGATCGCCATGGCAGCGGGATGCTTCGCGTGCTATCTAGTTGGACTGACCATGGTCACACGGGTATGTAGATAGAATTTATGATTATTTACACGGTCCTTTTTCACAAATTTAAAAGTTTTTACTTTTTCCTGAATGTTTGTACTATTGAGTATGGTTTTTTTTTAAGGGAGTGTGTAATTTTAGACATTTTAAAAATTATTCAACATTTTTCACCTAACAGGGTGGAATGTACATCCTGCAATTATTTGATTTCTATGGAGCGAGCGGGTTCACGCTACTATGGACAGCGTCGTGGCAGTGTGTTGCTATCGGGTGGTTCTATGGCGACCAGAAGTTTTATGATGTCATAGAGGATATGATCGGCTACCGACCCGGACCGTATTTCCGGATATGTTGGAAATATTTGGCTCCAATTTTAAACACGGTAAACATAAACATAGCTGTAATGTAAAGGGATAAATCTAGTCGGTTGTTAAACTTGATTTTCAAATCAAACAGTTTAGCTATTGATATTTTTTAGAAAGTCTGAGAAAAGTGGGTTTTTGGTGTAGTAAGTGATGGTTTGCTAGTATTGTAGTGTTGTGACTGTAAAAGCCCCTATTCTGATTACTTATTTTACGATGTCTATGTAATATCCCGGATGTTAGCTTATCAAATGTGGTCTTTAATATTCCATTACTTACCATAGCTAGCGTACGGTACCTAATAAATTAACTAAGAGTTCTAAATATTTTGAGCGTGAAACGATTAATAAGGCACACAACAAGTACTATAAGCATCCCTGATATTAACAACTTTATGTCCACAATTTTAAAATATAGACCACACACCCATAACCTCAACTTCCATTTCAGGCGATCATCATATTCAACATAATAAAGTACGACCCACTCACGTACAACAAGACGTATAATTACCCAGCGTGGGGTCATGCAATAGGGTGGGGGCTCGCTCTGTCTTCCATCATTATGATCCCACTGAGGGCAATCTACATTCTTTGCAAAGCAGAGGGTGACACATGGAGAGAGGTGATTTGTTTTTGTCCTCTTAAAATCAAGATCTTTGGTTCACTTTAACATTACATTTGAAGTTTTATATTCGGTTCACACTGAAAATAGTTGTATTCTCAACTGAAAAATAGCTGGTGTCTATTAACACATATCACATATATTTAATCATAATACTGTTTTTTTCTTATTTGAATCATAGTTTTAAGATCTATACAACAGTAAGGATGTCATGTCATTGGGTTATCTTGACATCAACAATTCAATACTCCGATTAAAACCACTCAATAGAAGCAACATCTGTTAAGCATCTTGCGTTTAGCACACCAATGCAGATTTGTGGTCTGACTTTAACTAGAAACCAGCTATACCACATGTAAAACCAGTCCAACCACTAATGCATTACCTCCACATGTGTGCAAATAATGGACGCACTTGGTGGACAGTATATTCTCCCTGTTGGGATGTATCAATCCGCACACAATTTTCTAATCGATGTAAAATTTCACAGAAATTTATGAACGCGAAGAAGCCACTGATCTCGAAGAGTCACGGAGGAGGTTGTGCCATCCATGAAGTTGATGATGACGATGAAGAAGCAAGGATCGCAATGAACCAGGAAACCTCCTCTGACGGGAGTCCACCACCTCCGTATCCTGAAGAGTTCACCAAACAGGACATCGAGACCTCAATTTGAATTTCACTGCAATGTCAGAGGGTCCCAGGTTCAAGTCTCACCGTCGGGGATATTTTGTCCCCGGCAGCTGCATTTTCGAAGGTTAAAACAGGAAAATAAATCCAAGTTTAATGAGTTTTGTCAAACCCCTGACTATTACTATTCTTAAGAAGGGCATTTGAGCATTGTAAAGTACAAATCCGCATTTAGCGTTGGCTTATTAATTGGTGAGTAGGCGACAAAACGAGGCGAACATACTGTGCTACTTATTTCCCTTTTAATATACCTCTCGTTTGCTTCTTCGGGTCTTCAAAATGTTGTATTTTACCAAATTATATCTTGTGCAAAAACATAAAGGTTCTGAAGTTTTTATTCTATCAAATTCTACAAAATATTTGGAGGTGTTTTTATTCCTTTTTGAAGTGCAAAAACTGTCAGTTTGAATGCTGCAACTAAAATGGTGAACTAATTTTGAAAAGTTTGGTGCTTTTACAAGAAAAAAATAATAATTTTATTAATGTTGTTGAGAAATATAACTTTACAAAATCAGCATTATTTTTGACAACTAATTCTTGTTCCCAGTTTTTGTAAATCAAAGTTTTGATGCAGCACTGTCCCGAAATCTTCACAAAACTGTGATATGCTACTGTTTTGTTGTCACTTCTTCCAGAACCTTGGAATTCTTTGTAAAATTTCAAGAAAATATCCTCACTTTTACAAACTTATGCTTCACTTACAAATTTTTTGCTTTTTTTTCGAGTTTGTTGTTTCTTTTAAGTTTTTTCCGTTGGTGATTTTTATAAAAAAAATTCGCCGTTTTCTTGTTTTTTTTCGAGTCAGTTTTATTAAGATTTCAATTCTAACTGGCAGTGAAAGAAAACTAAAAACATTGCTCTTCACAATAGCATCATAGCGCTAAACTAGCATATACCCTCTACCCGTGTATATATATTATAAATATTTGTCCTCGCGTCTAGATATAGCCGCAGTGTACAGTACATATCGCATAATGGCTGCTTAAGAATTGACGGTGTAATAAAAAGCGTGACTAGCAAGGTAAGTACCCTGTGGACAACTTGATTGTTTCGCTTAAAAAAAAGCAAATAAAATTTAAAAAAGAATTAGTTGTCGTTTTAAGTGTTTTGGGTGAAAATTTGATGCAAGGATGTTAAAACACAGGCATATGCATAAAACATGCCTTTTTATAGCTACAATAGCATCCAAATTAAGAGCCATGGCATATAACAGGGACGCTTGTTATACCCTCAAACTAACCACCTTAGTAGTTAATCTCTTTTTTAAAGCAGAACTATAAAATTTACAAAAACTAATAAACACCAAGTGTCATTACACCTAACCCTTCAGTGATTCTAATACCTTGTATGAGAGCATACCATAGCACAAAATGTCTTGTAATCAGAGCGCTGCATATACCAAATCTTAACTGTCTCTAACAAAACCAAAAGTAAGGTTATGAATTTCAATGTACTGTTTAAACATAATCACAAATATTGGTAAGGCTGGTACTTTATTTATTTACAGTTCGAGACGCATATCCGAAATAAAAGCAAAATTGTCACTGGTTTCGTATAAAACCCAACTAACCCAAGGACTTATAGAATTCGTAGCAGATGCTACCGCGGCGTTAAAATGCAACAAAACAATGCAATAGAAGTTTGTTGATGCAGCGACGGAGGGTTATATTCTCTCTAGGATCGCCCAATAAACTAGTGACTTTTCTAAGTACGAAGTTAAAGCTATAGTGGGTGATAAGGGTTATTTGGATCGAGTGTTAATTAAATGCACTTAAACAACAAAATTTAGAAAAAGAAAGAAAAACACTTGTAGATATACAGGGAGAGCTCGGTATCTTCTGTCAGTTAGACCACTGTGACATCATCCAGAACTATGTGACCTAACTGATGCCCTTATGATGTCATCAATAGCTTTATGTCATCACTACAGCTTTCCCACATTGGAAGTGAAAATTGGTCGGGTATATATGTACAAAACACTGATCGATATTGAAGGGTAGCGAGTGAATATGGAAAAAGTGACGGTGATTTTAAACGTTTCGTAAAATCCTGATGAGGGTTCAGATGGAAACATGATTTTCCAATGAAAGAAACTTGAAAAAATTCACCAAGCAGTCCAGTTCATTACCTAAGCACCATGGGTTGTGGAGCGAATTTTGGTCGAAAATATTGGAGAATTTGGAATTTTGAGGTTTAGCGAAAAATTAAATTGAAAACAAAAAAGTTTTATAGATTTCGGAAAAATAGCTGTCAAAATGTCTAAAATGTGCATTATTGTGATGGTCATATTGGGAAACCATTGGTGCTGTTTGGGCTGCATCTAACCAGCTAATTCTATGGTACCCGAATGCAAAAAAAAACATTGCGCAAAAAAAAGATATTTAACTTCTCTTTAACCAATGGGAGAGAATTTGGAAAAAGGTAAAAGTAGAGAAGCAAAAGATCGCTTCGTTCTAATTGGCTAGCTCTGTGATGCGGAACCGTGGATCACATGACGATTAGACGTGATTGGTGGACAAAGAGAACGAGTCGACCAATCATAAGCTCACGTTATAAGGACACCTGAAAAATATTGGAACTTTTAATTGGTTGATAGATTTTAAAAATAACTTAGTTAGGTGAACTGTGCTTGAACAAAATCATTTATCATAATACCACCAAAGTAAAAAAAGTGAAATATTGTTCAACTGAAAAAAATTTTGTAATGTATATTACAAACAAAAAATATACTCAACTATAAAAAATCACCACAATGCATTAAAATTTAGTATGGAGTATAAAATCATAAAATCTATGTAATCTCAAGAACATTTAGTAGGTTTAGAAAACAAATAGTCGATTATTAAATAAGAATAAACACTTAGTTAAAATATTTGCATCAGTAAAATCAAATTAATCATTAAAAATCAAATCGATTGCCATGGAAACGCATATTACGTAATCCCATTGACGAGAATCCAGTTTCGCAATATCCTGTGCGCACCTGCCCGGTTAACTATGACATCATA
This sequence comes from Ciona savignyi, assembly GCA_000149265.1. Classification (NCBI taxonomy): domain Eukaryota; kingdom Metazoa; phylum Chordata; class Ascidiacea; order Phlebobranchia; family Cionidae; genus Ciona; species Ciona savignyi. The sequence goes on from CH002300.1 coordinate 1,129,014, forward strand.
ATGAATAGAGGTCGTGGTGTGTTTTGCAACTGTGTATTCGCTAATACAGTTTTAACTGAGCTACCAGGATCGCTTTGTTCGAATATTTAACCACCTAAATAACTAGACCCTCTGCAAGGTGTTTTAAAAATAACTAGACTGTTCGCATGGGGTGTTTAAAATAACTAGATTGTTCGAATGGGGTGTTTAAAATACCTAGACTGTTCGCATGGGGTGTTTATAACTAGACTGTTCGCATGGGGTGTTTTCAAATTTGGCCAACAAAAAATAGCCTAACATTCACTGTTAATGTTTTGCTCGATCTGTATAAAACTAACCAATTTATAAATATAGAAATGCTACATTTCTAATAAATCGTCCTTGTTTAAAAGTGTCAAAATAGAATAGTTGTGGCGTCGTTATAAGGTATTAAAATTATTGTAAACTGGGGAACCATATTTGGTAAAATGATCTGTACCAGACTTCATGCGTACATTATACATTATCCAACAGCGTCAGCATCTTCTATCCAAATTGAATCCCCAAATCACATTGTGATGTCATAATCCGATTTAAAGGAAACGGAAGCAGGGCACGCACATGCAGTTGTTTCCATGGCAACCGACAGGAGACGTTTATTACTTAATAAAGGATCACGAAACCACCATGCAGATTGTTGGCGTGTCAACATTTTTTGATTGATGGGGAAAATATAAAGTTTCAGTGCCGTGTGTGTGTGTGTGTGTGTGTGTGTGTGTATTGTTGTATGAATGGGCATATTTATCATGGCTCATTATACACGTTAGCATGGTTGCTATGATTTATTTAGTAACATAATGATATTAGCACTGTGTATCATTATGATAGATGTCATTTGTGTTTTTGTTTTTTTGGTACAGAACTGCACTTACCTGCGTATTTATTGTTATATTATATAACAATTATTTTTGATTTGTTCCTACCAAGTAAGAAAAAACTCCATCCATTAAAGAAACATATAACCATACATGTATTGTGAAACCAACTAAGCCACTTCATTATTTTTGGTTTTTCAAACTTCAAATATTATGGATCGGTTATTCGCACGGCCTAATTTGGAAACATAACTGCTCAAATAGAGTACAACAATTTCAAGCAGAGACATTTTTTTTACTCAAATAATTTAAATGGTTGAAAATGTCTCTCAAAGTGGCCAAATATTAATATTTTATATCACTTTGTAGATAAATAGCAACAGTTAGTTATAGGGTGACCAATCTCAACATTTTAATATAAAAGTAATCTCAAGCGATTTTGTTATTGGTTCTTATCAGAGCAAGGAAGTTAACACACAAATGATAACAGCCAAAAAAGTATGGTAATAACAACGGTCAAGAAAACACACCGGACATATTTATAAGTGACTTTAAAACAACACAGCCATCAAAGCTATATCTATATATTTATATCCATGTACTCCTAGTGTTTAGCCAACATTAAATCCGGACATTCCGACTTCGTTCAAATCACCAAATAAGGGCTTGGTGTCCAACTTATCCAATTTTGTTCCCGTCGACTCAGCTTTATCTTGAACTTCGGTTTCAGCAGTTTTTCTCGCCTCGTTGGCTCCTTCGTTGCTCATTGCGAGTGGGGTATTCCCCGCCGAGTCTTTCACGTCGCCCTCCTTGTCTGATTTGAGCTCCTGCGAAATTCGAGTTGGTTTTGCCAGTTTGACTCTCCGTCTGCGTTGTCGGTTGGGGAG
>CH002300.1:1130833-1143467 GCA_000149265.1 Ciona savignyi
GGTAATAACAACGGTCAAGAAAACACACCGGACATATTTATAAGTGACTTTAAAACAACACAGCCATCAAAGCTATATCTATATATTTATATCCATGTACTCCTAGTGTTTAGCCAACATTAAATCCGTCAATTAGCTGTACATTCCAATTTTTACAATACAACTAGCAACTCTAACTATATAACACTGATATTGTAAGTGTTTTGCATATAGTGTGACTGTACACAGAACATCAAAATACAAACAGTCTAATCCTACCTTTTGAAGTAAAATTTAACATTTTTAGATAAAGATGCTTATGATTTGGAAATAATAAATAAGAAAGCAGTACAACGTAGTTGTATTTGCATACAAGTGGCAACTTATTGTGGGGGTTGTGAAAGAAACAAAAATAGCATTGAGTAATAACACTTTATTAATAAACTGTAGAATAGCGTAGGCTTCTGTATCACTGTACGTATACTGACTGGTTTAGTTATCACTTCCTTTAACTCAACTATATAGAATTATAACAATGACCCACTATGATGTCATAGAAGGAAGTGTGGCTCTACAACAGGAAGGGTTTGAGCCACTACGCCCAACACGATTAAGGATGTTGCCATGCTGATTTAAAACGCTTTTTTAAATTTTTTTTACAACAGTTTCAAAAGTATTTAAATTAAACAGTGTGTTTTTAATTTTTCTAAAACAGTTTTAAAACTATAAAAAAATTAGGTCTTATTTCTTGTAAAAATTCAATTTAAACAGATTTGATTTCAAGCCAAAAAGTAACCTTTTTAGCCAGCCATATTATTGAAATATACTAAAATGTTAATTACAAAATTAATTGTGTTGGTTACACATCCATCACAATATGAATGCATTAATCACACTGGTTACAGAACAACGTAAACATCATAAACAGCAACTAATTGTTCAAGACCATAAATCCTTATTTCTGTTACTGGGAATTGTTGAGATCAAATTTATAACTATCTTGTTGTCAAATAAAATGCCTTTGAATACTTAAGGGATGATAAAGTATTTAAATCTATATACAAAATAGCAAACCACCAAGTAAACATAAATAAAACAGAACAGTTGGATAATCATGGAAAAGCTGGTTCGAATCTGAAATTTTGACACTCATTCTATAATACAGTATTTTTTCAATTTTACTTTACCCGTCAGTGTGGTGTGGTCCACACCGGTTATTCAAGTATTGATCTACATTAAACCCATTAGCATCACATTCCTGTTATTAACATAAAGATAGCACGTATCGGAAAATCTTATCAACACCAGCAAAATAATCCAGTTATTTCTCCTAAGGTCTCTGAACAATGCTGTTACAATACTGGGAGTAGTTAAAACATAGACAGTAATAAAAGCTTATCCATAATACACTAAAGAACAATCAAAATGAAAATTTTCTTCTGAAGATTTACCAAATTATACATTAATTATTTAACTAATAAAAACCAACTGCAATAACATACAGCAGTAAGTAATTTGGGAAGATAAAATGCTTAGCTTAAGTTTTACCATAATTGAAGTTTCAATATAAAAATGTTAAGAGAATTGAAAAGAAATGCTAGAATTTCAGGCTATAACTTACTATTGAAAGATTTTTTAAAAGTGGTTATTAAATATTAATACTCAAAGAGTGGGTAATTCTTTCTCGCCATGTATTTAAATGAGCACTGCAAGTGAAATCCTCCTACAAGGTGATTACTTGTTAAGCGGTTTTCACTCACATCCGATATATAAGCTTTGACAACACAAACTGTTTAAATTATCTAACAATGTCAGATGTGTTGAAACAATGATATAAAACTGATAAAACTATGTATTGGACGGTGTATTAATTTGTAGTAGAGATCACTGACTTTTTAGATGACACCAGTAACCGATCCTTATATTAACCTTGAAACCGTAAGAACTTTCAGTGCCACCTTATCTACACAACAAAAGAGCTTTTAAGACTTATTTTGAAATGATTTATGGTAATTGGACCAACTTCTAATCATGAATAAAAGAAAACAATTCCTTGAGCTCACTGTAGGTTTAGTTTTGATAATCAGGAAAGGCTACTGCACAATATCTCTCAACTTAACCATTTAGCTTTGTTAAAACTCAAATCTAATCAACATAAAATCTAGAATCAAATTCTTTATCAAAAATTGTTTATGATTTCACCCAAAAACAAAAATGAGGCCACCATGCAAATCATAAGAGTGGTAGAACAGAAAAAGAACGCAATTTGACTCTGATTATGTGGGGCGGAAACTGTAAAACGCCCCGAAAAAGTTAAAGCCCCATGCACCCATCATATTTTGCTGCAGCTGCTGCTGTATTAGTAAAGCAAGTATCGTCATTAAATTTTTTTTAAAGTTTTCGTAAAAAAATATTTTTACTGTACATTGAAAAAAAAACTAAGTTCTAAAGCAAAAATCAATATTAAAAATTCTTAAATTTAAATTTGTCTTAAAATCAGTTGTAAAATCTGGCAAAAGTTTCTCATCTCAAAAAGATTAAAAAACTCAAACTCAAAATAAGATATTTTAAATCACATTTCCTTGGCAAACTGGTTAGTGTTAGCCAAAATTTTAAATATCTTATGACCTACTGCCATGATTGTCGTTACTTCCAGTTTCGATAAGGTCTTTCATTACATATTAAATATAAAGTATAAAAGAGGAAATCGGTTACTTGCTTTACTATCAGGCAAGGCAACTGCAGCGTTTGGGATGCGTCACTTACCACACGATCTACAGAATAGCGCAACAACAATCATCTTTGCTGACAGGCAGAGGATCGTTCGAATTGATTTGTTTCACTAGCTCGAAGAACGCCTACAATAGGTGCAGCAGTGTAAAAACAAATGAATTATCTCCACTAGAGTCATGAAGCTGGGTGGTTTTGGTGAGAATTTTACTGTGTTTGGTAGTCCCTAGATGGTTTTGAAGTCTGTGCCTCAAAAAGGAGGTTGTGAAAAATGTAATTTTGCAAATGGCAAAAGTTTGGTTGAAAATATCGATTTTGCCCTGAATCTGCAAGATGTGGTGGCTTGGTGACCAGCACTTACCGGGCTGGGGTAAATGTAATGGGGGAGGGGGGGTTACAAAAGATTACACCCGGAGTTCTTCTTCTTTTTCTTCTTTGGTTCCGGGGTTTTCCGGTTGATTTGTTTGACAAGGTCGAAAAATATCTATGTCCGTTCAGAAGAGAAAGTTTTGTTTTGAATTTTCTTATAAAACCTTGTTAATATTTTGGCGAAAAATGGGTCAGACAATTATTTGGATTCATATGCTGTGTTTATCTTCACTATGTTAAGAGATTTAAAAATTGTGTATTTGAATGCTACTAAAAAGAATCATTTTTTATAATAAAATTTAAGGAAATATCCAGCCTTTTAAACACTCCAGTAAATGATATGAAAAGTGGTTAATTAAATAAATTTCCTAGTTTAAAAAATGAATTTTCTCCGGAACAACAGATTTTATTGTTTAAAAATTACAGCAAAAAAATTATGGAAACAAAGATAAAGCATGAAAGGAAAAATAACACGAAAACTCACATTCTCAACATTGATTTTGGTCCTTGCGGATGTCTCCATGAAGGAACTATGGAGGAAAATAACAAATTTATATTAAACACCATATTGTACTGATGGTGTTTCAGTAGCACTTAGCCGACTTAATCAGTCAGTCGTGTAGACTTTTAGTTAAATTGGCAGTTATCCTAACAAACAGAGACCAATTAAAATAAAATAATTTAACAGTCACTTGTTGCTTAACAAATCTTATGCAGTTACTTATTTATATACTTGTGTTCGATTCAATAATCATAGAATAATGTGTAATATTAAATATATAACATTTATGACCACAACTTTCTAAATTTATAAAAAAATGTTTGTCTAATCTGGCAGAGAGTCATTATACTTAGTAACAAACATAAAAATTAACAGTTCTGGGAAGTGCATTGGCAGCTATGTATTCATTTTGGCTTGGAAAGAACAATACAAAATTTTGGGTTTTAATAAAAAAAAAGTTATGCAAATGTTGGGAATTTAAAATGAATAGTTAAATTTTGGTTGCTGATAAAAAAACAAATAAAGAACGAATTTTGAATGCAGACACAGTATTGAAAAGCAGTGCTGTGTCATTACAGTAGTTTTCAAGAGCTAGTCTAGTGCATAATATTAAGTTGTTTTGATAAGTAAATCGGATGCATTTAAGTTTGTTGGTATTAGCTCTTATTGGGAATTAAAGCATTACACAAATGCTAAGAACTTCTTTAAAGGTGTTTTTTGTACATATTATTTGGTGAAACGTGCCCACTAGTTAAAGTGGGTAGTATTCAAACATACATTATTCCAGAATATTCTATAAATACTTAATTAATAATTATCCTACAATGCGATCTACTCAGCCTTTAAAATGTTATACACTATCGTTATTGTATCAAAAACAGGGAATATGGGCCTATAATACTGTGATAAGGATCTTACGGTAATAGAAAGAAAAGAAGGCACTTGAGAATCGAGATACACCCTTTTCCTATTGGAATTAAATGTCCTTAAACTAACACAAGAGCACAAAGTCAATAGAGACCGGAGCACACAATACGTTCATATTTATAAGCTTAGCTTAGTTACCAAAATAATCATGTCATTTCTAAAAAATGGAATACGATATTATAGGTGGTACCCTTTTTCCTAAAAATCGTAACTTTTTCTTTTAAAACCTTAATATTTAATAAATTACAGTTACAGTAAGTTATTATTCTTTTATGAAATTGGGAGTAACAATTTATATAAAATCAGCAGTAAACACTAAACAACATATTGAAATTTGACCACAGAAACAAATCTTTTTTAAAATAAAAATTCTGTAAATATGCATGTTTATAAGCTTTATTCTACCAGAACAATGTAATCACAAACTACTGCAAATTTCGAAGTAAATTTGGATGATATTTTCATTGAGCGCATAATTGTATTCAAAATGAAAAACAAAATATTTGATTGGAATATTACAGATACATACTGGCTTAAAACCATGTTCTTTAACTCTTTCACTCCCGGCCAAATGCATTAATTCAAACATGCTGTCCCGCAGTGTTTTTTACAATTTTTAGTCATTTTCAAATTAGCACAGTTTTTCTAAAGTTTATGCTATGATTTAATATTTAGTATGGTTGGAAAGATAATTTATCCCTCTTTTAAACAAGCTGCACATCTAAAATCTACCTCTAATAAAGAATATATTATGTAAACTTTAGTGAACACCACTTTTTTATGCAAAGAAAATTCTGCTCGACTTTGAAAAATTTGAGGTGCACTGACAAACGAAATACTCACTTATTATTGGAATGCCCAAATGATATGAAAATTGGAATGTAGATTGTCTAATAGTTTTTGTACTCAGGAAAATTCGAACTGTATTTCTATCTTCAGTAGTTTTTTTACTATTTGTAATTGAAATTTCCCTTTTTTCTGACTATATTATGAAAACTTGAACCAAAACGCATTGAAGTTTTTAGTTTTGTAGAACTAAAATAGTAAAAAGTATAAAAAAGAACAGTGAAGGAAGTGTAAAAAGGGCATACAAAACCAAACAAACGCAAATACTATATCCAATATTCTTCAAAGCAGGGCACACCGAACTAGCTAGTCTCGCCGCCTTTTTCTTTATCGTGCGCTCAGCAGGCCCAGCTGGATTCATGCTTTGGTGAACACGAAGCATAACCGCCTGCTGCGAAAACGTCACCAACGCTCTCCTTTTTATCTCAACGGCACGAAATTCACAGAGAATGTAAAGAAAGACTTGCTTGACAAAAAGAGCTTCTCTGCAAGTTAACACGACTCCTATTGGCTGAGTTAGTCACGTGCAAATTCGTGTAAAATCGATAGAAATAAGAGGCGAAGCCTTGAAAAAGAAAGGCTATCACTCCTCGCATTTTTAATATTTCTTCACGATAATCACAGAGAATAAAATATAGGGTTTCCTTGATCGAATGAGCCATAGCTGAGGTCTCTACCATTACGCATTGCGGAGAAATCGTTTTTTAGATTTGTATCCATTTATGGACAGACGGGATACCATGTTTTCCCACCAACTCGCCATATATGGCGAGTTGGGAGGGAAAGAGTTAAGTAAGCTTCAACAATATCACTGGGCATGGATAAACAATTATGGTTACAGTAAAACAACTTAAACCCTGACATGACAAATTGCACTCATGGGATATATTGAAGTGCAAATAATAAATGAAGATACTTTTTATTCTTATTATAACGTTATGCTAACATGTACACTGTTATGTGGTGGTATGATGACAGTCTTATGCGCTGATCCCCAGTGTTGAGAGGGTTACATATCACCTCTATATAAAAACTGGATTGGCATCATTAAAATATACTATGCATTTCAGTCCACTCTTTTACTCATTATGCAGCCTCTTGGAGATATAAATATCAGTATGTTGTATTTGTTAATTCAAAATCATAGATCATGTTAAAAGTTGCTGATCTGGCTAATTTGCAAACTGGTTAGAATTAATTGTGTAGTCATGCAGCCACCCCGTTTTTAATTTACAAAGCGGAAACTACAAATAGTTTTGCTGACATAGTTAAACTACCACATTGGTAGTGGTAATCATAAATTATGTCTCTTAACAAGGGGCAAGGCATTATTTTCAGTGGCATGGACCCGGAATTTGTAACAGTATGCAAACTAGTTTTTTAATTAAAATTGCAGATATAATTAAAACAACCACATTTTACAGAATCACATTCTTATCTTGCTGTAAAACTAGACCAACCCAAATTAGAAAGTCAGGGAGAAGGGCAGGAAAATGGAGAAGAGAAAAAGCGGTTTGTTTTCGTGCAAGTCTGAACTTGATGATTTTAATAACCTCAACATTATACTGTGACATGGAAATTAATTATAACATTCATGAATTGTGTTTGACTTGAGCAACAAGTTATTTTGGGGACCTTATGATAGGTATTTAAAATGTATATGGTTAATAAGGAGAGTGGTGTTTAACATTAAAGTTTGTTTAATTAGTTAAACAAGAGAGTTAATAGTAATTAACCATGAATAACACCCTCTGCATACATTATCATTTATTTTCCTAATGCAAAAACAATATACTGACATGTAAATAATGAAACTGAAAGTCGGACCGAAACCTTTGCCCACACAAAAAGTGTGAATTTTAGCTTGATATAACAACTTCATGCACACAAAGCCATTTGTATCTTTAACTCACCAGTGCCATTGCCTTGATAGCTGTTCACCTTGTTCCCTCGTGACAATTCTTTCATCTTCTAAATCACACTTGTTTCCCACCAATATCATGGGCACCTATTGCAACATACAAATTAGGACGGATGTAAACTTTCATTTATTAGGAGTCGGAGGGGTTATAAACAGTTAAAATGACTGTGATATGTACTCCTTGTTGTATATTCGGGAAAGACACACATAGTCGTTAAGTTTGTTTTACTGTGGGTGCAATAGTTCAGCGTTTTCTAAAATATTCCTAAGTTCCAGTTTAAACCAATTTATATAGTTATAATTGTAGTTCAACAGAATTGTAGTTCTGATGTAATTTCACTGCAATTTCAAGTTGCAGGAATGCAGTTTGTACCTACACAAACCTGTCGTTTAAAGGTTTAAAGGTAGAAAAGAACTGGCCTTGTCACATAACGAAGAACAATTAAGACTCTTGTAATTACTATAGCTTTGTAATGACACAATAAACTTAGGTTACCATGACTATTGTTTTGTAACAAAGAAAAGAATATTATACACATTCTGATTATTCATAAAATGTATGTAAATATATTGATCGATCCCCTTTCTGCTTTCAATATCACTTTTAAAAATAGTACATACAATATAGTTTATTGGGTAATTTGGTTAAATAATTTTATTATGACGAGTAACTACAGTACCCTATGGGAATATTAAATTTCATTTCATATTAGCTATAGAACTGCTTCCACCATATGCGGCACCAGTTTAAAATCCCAGGGTGGGTAAAATGTAAGTGTGACAGCATTAAGTATGTTTAAATTATACATTACAATAAATGCATGAAAATTGTTCAGGGTTAAGTCAATTTTGATGGGGCTGTTCATCCTTTGCACCAGTGGCTGATACTGTTACAACTTATACTAAATCAGTTATGGTAAAAAGATACATTTAACATGCTGTATTAACAAAAAACAACTATTTACCTCTATATTAGATAAAAATATGGTAGAAAACTTTAAATTACAGAAATTCAAATCCCACACTTACATCGTCAGTGTCCTTTACTCGTAAAATTTGCTCCCTTAGATCAGTTAGATCGTTGAAAGAAGCCTGGGAGGTGATGCTATATACAAGGACAAAACCTTGTCCATTTTTCATGTACAGATCCCGCATTGCAGTAAATTGCTCCTAAATATCAACTTGTAAATAAAGTTTTTTTGCTAAAAAAAAGTTTCTACTAACAAGTGACAACATTTAGAAAATTGTAATTTAAAGCGTAAGTTTAAGTTAAAAAAATATTGGTGCAGTTTTAATGAGAGCTGCCCATTCAGAGTCTAAGGTAAATAAAAAACAAACTAAAAACAGGTTCTCACCGTGCCAGCAGTGTCCAATATTTCAAGCATACATTGTTGATTCTCTGCTTCAACTTGCTAAAATTTAGTTTTGTAAATTTTAAATCATTGTCATTCAATTTATGTGTCATTTGTTACTTGTAACACAGATCAATATATTTTAAATTGTGTATTTTATAAATTATTTACATATAGATAAAAATATAATAAATGTGTTGTTCTGTATCGATGATATATATGATTGAATTTGAATAACAGCATTACTAATAGTTTGCAGTAAGGTAAGTAAATATTATTTAATTGAGACATTCATGGTCATGATGTCAGACCTACTTTACCATTTATACCAAGTAAATATCGAGTTAAATGCTATGTAAATACAATGTTACAAAGATAAAACTAAAAAACATTACATTTACCTTCCGATAGCTGTCTTCAATCGTTGGGTCGTATTTTTCCACAAATATGCCTTGCACGAATTGAACTGTCTGTGAAGTATAAACAAACAAATCAAAAGCATGTACCTTTTAATCCAATTAAAAGTGTAAACAAAATTCTCTTTTGACGGCTATGAAGATTAAAAGATCATGCTTGTACACAATTTTCGTCCATATTTAAGCATACTGCCGGTATGCAACGGATTTTAGCATATTTACAGAAATATTATTCTTAGTATATTTTAGACATAGAACTTATATATAGTTAGAAAAGTAAGTGCAATTCAGTAGCTAAAAAGCCACTCATGGCATCTTGATACAGTTTCACCAATTTAACAGCGGAGACAAGTAGTATGATACCTAAAACGCGACTGGACCAACAACAAAACAATAAGCAAAGGAACTTTACTTTCCAATGTTTAGGCAAATATCTCATTAAACTACATGTTACCACCATTAAAATAACATTGTACATAACTCTGGCAAACAACCATTATTATGCTACGTTGCTTGTTAGTCTGCGGCCAATACTTGGGTAGATGGCTAGGTGTTTTAAAACACTAGTAATGAGAAGCAGTAGCCATTGAATTATGCAAAACGGCAACAAAACCATACAAATATGGGAAGAGAAAAAAGGCAACTGTGTCTAAGTTATTAGGAAGTCTGATAAACTATGATTCTTAAAACACAAGGTTGGATACATGCAGCCCTAACTAACCGATAATTCAGTTAATTTGGTTTCACTATGGAATATAAACTAGTAACCTTAAATAGAAAATCAAACAAAATTGTCACTAGATAGACAATCAGTAATTATAATTTAGCAAACCAGAATTAAAATTAAATCAAAAATTGGTGTCACTAGATATACAATAGTTAATCAAAATTTACCAAAGCACTTTTCCCCACACCACCTGATCCAAGCACCACAAGCTTGTATTCCCTCATATCTCCAACTTTAAGCCTAAAAATAACAAAATCAAACCTTTGAAAATGTAATGTGAAATTTAGTTAGATCATGACACCGAAATACTCGTTTTTGGTCCTTAAAAAGCAAAAGCCTCATCTTATTAGGTTGTCATAAAGGACAAACAACATTCTGTTTGGTTAATAGAAATTCTTATGGATGACTGAAAACAACAGCATGTGGTTACACAGCAGTCGCTTTAAACATCCATAGCCTTATTGGTGTACTGTGTGTTTAGTGCCACCTGTTCAGCAGAGAATGTTTCAGTTTTTGAATATACATCATATCTCATATTAAGGAATACCATGGGTGCAGACCGAAACTACACTCTTGTTACCATGTGTATAAAAGTGATGCTTTATTTTACTTTACCATAATTATGTAGCTCAAAATCTAATACTATCAATGTTTTGTGTTTTTACTAAGATTATGCCATTTGCACCATTGGCAAAATATCTATACTGACAAATTACAAAAATAAAACAGTACAGCTGCTTACCTTATTTTCAACCTTTTCTTCTAATTATAGTTTTTAAACATGCAACATGTAATACAACAGGGCCAACAATAAAATACACACACTAACTCTGTGATAATTTGCAAACCTTGAGAATAACAAGACAGCAAGTGAGCAAACTGCAAGATGGACATAACAGTTACCAATATTTTAGTTAACCTTAAAATAGAGATCTTGCTTATTACAATAACATTGATTTTGAAAAGCGATTTATTAATAACCTAACTTTTGTGGAAGTAAATTCCTACTTTTATTTCAAAAAATAATACTGCCTTAATCGCACTGTAATAATTAGAGAAGACCATGGTAGTAAAATATTTGTGTTATTTTAAAATCCAGAATAAAGATAACACATCCTAATATAAATATTCCACACTGGGTGAGTACTTGCAAAGTAAATTATGGAAAACATACAGTCCTAGAGCAATAATTTATGAATAAGATAGTGTAAAACGTAAGTGCAAATCCAGCACATGCCAGTCCGACAGATTAGTCTGGTGTTTAAGTGCATCGACTTTCAGTCGAAGTGTTGCAGGTTTAAAGCTAGTCGCTAGCTTGTCAGATGTGTGCTAGAGTAAGGCACTTAACATGATATCATCTCCTATGTCACAAGTACTAATTGCAATAAAGCAATTTTTAAAAACAAACTGATCATAAAAATATCCTTACCTTACCAAATTACATATACATGCGGCTAGAGACAGAACGGTAGTCTGATTTTTCTCTGCTGGATGGCGCTATTTATCAGCTGTACTAAAGCGGGGAGGAAGGAAACTACTAACTAAAATTACAGACACTAATTTTAACCCATTCCTGAACACTAAACTTAACCGCAGGACTAACACCAACTCTAGCCCCATGTTTATTACACCATTTACGCATTTTAAGTAAATAGTGTTTACAATCAAAAAACTGCGAAGAGATCGATTACTTTAGCCAATGCTTGGAAAAATTCCAAAAATGCTCAGACAAGCTGAATGCGGGGTTATGATGAGTTTGTTTATAACTAAGAAACAAAAGAGTTAAAAAAACGGAAAAAAAGCTCCCCGTAGGGGAATCGAACCACAGTCTCCCGCGTGACAGGCGGCGACGCTGACCACTACACTAACGAGGAATACGATCATTATGTGCGAAAACTAGTATAAGACAGTCGCGGGTGCCTCTAAATACTACAGGACCGCTTAGATCACTTAGATTGCTATAGAAAGTAATTCTAACCCTGTCCCAAACACTAATCTCAACCCCAGAACTAACTTTAACTCTTTCCCTCCCAACTCGCCATATATCGCGAGTTGGTGGTAAAACATGGCATCCCGACTGTACATAAATGGGTGCAAATCTAAAAAACGATTTCTCCGCAATGCGTAATGGTAGAGACCTCAGCTATGGCTCATTCGATCAAGGAAACCCTATATTTTATTCTCTGTGATTATCGTGAAGAAATAATAAAAATGCGAGGAGTGATAGCCTTTCTTTTTCAAGGCTTCGCCTCTTATTTCTATCGATTTTACACGAATTTACACGTGACTAACTCAGCCAATAGGAGTCGTGTTAACTTGCAGAGAAGCTCTTTTTGTCAAGCAAGTCTTTCTTTACATTCTCTGTGAATTTCGTGCCGTTGAGATAAAAAGGAGAGCGTTGGTGACGTTTTCGCAGCAGGCGGTTATGCTTCGTGTTCACCAAAGCATGAATCCAGCTGGGCCTGCTGAGCGCACGATAAAGAAAAAGGCGGCGAGACTAGCTAGTTCGGTGTGCCCTGCTTTGAAGAATATTGGATATAGTATTTGCGTTTGTTTGGTTTTGTATGCCCTTTTTACACTTCCTTCACTGTTCTTTTTTATACTTTTTACTATTTTAGTTCTACAAAACTAAAAACTTCAATGCGTTTTGGTTCAAGTTTTCATAATATAGTCAGAAAAAAGGGAAATTTCAATTACAAATAGTAAAAAAACTACTGAAGATAGAAATACAGTTCGAATTTTCCTGAGTACAAAAACTATTAGACAATCTACATTCCAATTTTCATCTCATTTGGGCATTCCATAATAAGTGAGTATTTCGTTTGTCAGTGCAGCTCAAATCTTTCAAAGTCAAGCAGAATTTTC
>CH002300.1:1147531-1167282 GCA_000149265.1 Ciona savignyi
CTTCTGGGCAGGCACTTAATATCGTACCTGACTTCAACTTTAAACTTAACTAGCGGACATGGCTTAAAAACCAAAGGAACCTTTTAATCATGTACAACACACTTTAATCGCTCTGGAGACACGATGGTGATCACGAAATAATATAACGATTATCCGCCTAATAACGTACCCTGCGTTTTCTCATTCATTAGGACATACAATGAGCACTGGACGGTCGTGTGGCCAAATGGTTAACGCGACCCACTCATATCATATATGTTTTAACTACTGTAGTTTTGCCGTTTTATCCTTTCTCCTTAATTTAAAATAAATGTCTCATTCTGTTTTATTGTAACGAAGAAGCAAAAAATAAACTAAACTAAACTATACCAATTTCTATAAAAAGATTGGTCTTAGTGATGTGCCGATCTTGGGATTAAAACTTAAGCCGGTAAAAATGTATCTTAAACGATCGTATAGGTAAATGGTTCACGCTGGTGATACATAAACAATTTGTAAATAAAAACGGACGATCCCCTTATTTGCTAGAACCTTAGCACTGTTACAAGGAAACATCGTGTTGCAAAGTAAAAATTAAGTAGGATTACTGGAAGCTCAAAGTTATTTTATTACTGTGTTATCCTGTTTAACAGTTACTTTAATTAAAGAAAAGCTATTTAGGAAGACTTATAAATGAGTTAATAATGCGGAACATCTGACGACCTTTCGCGAAACACTCACTCCTCTGATCACACCGTGCGATCTGAGAAATCTCATTTAATAGTAGTTAATGTCCTTTAATTGTGCTGCGGAACGTGTGGTATTTTTTGTTGCTCGTTACACTGAAGTGCCACGGTCGCAATGCTAAAAATGAGTTTCAAGTCGAAGATAGAGAACGTGCAAAAAAAGGCGTCGACAGAAGAAGCACGTTACAAAACGATCCGGTTATCTAAACAGGTGGTAGCGGCACTCAGAATATCTGGCGAATGTCGGATAGGGAGGTAGCATCGTCAGATTAAAACTATCCCGGATTTTGAGGTGACCAGCTCTTTTATACATAAGTAACGCCATCAGTAGCCCGTATATATTTTTCAGAACAAAACATTTTAGTAATTTCGTAGGAAGTAATAGAGATGTAGCCGTGTTAATCTTGCCATGTAACTATAAAAAATAAAAAATATCACAACTGAAGAAGCGAGTATTAGCTATAACCCGGCAAATTCTAGTGTTGTTTAAATGACAGATGACTACATAAATTAAGATTTTAGTGCTACTCTACAGGAAATTATTATCTATCACGAATAACATTCAAGGGGAAAATGGTACAATGGTAATTTGTTTTTTTCCATGAACGTCAGACGAATACAAAACAGCTGTTAAATCTAATCGTTGCGGTCACTATGACAGTTAATGTAAAAGTTGTTTCAAACTTTTCAGGTTGTACTTAGAAGTTGCAACAAACTTCATAAGGAATCATTTCATACGCAAAAACAAAGACAAATTTTAATATAACTGACCGTCGGACAAGTTAGAATAAGCAAGGATTACTGAAAAAATTATGAAGTTTCTTGCAGTATTGACTTACGGTAGGTTTTGTTCTTTCACAGTAAAAGTATATAGTTTAATGCGCCTATTGATTTAGTTTTGCCCTTTATATATATATACGAGACACTATATGTTTGAAGCTATCGCAAATCGGCATTGGTGGCGTGCTAATGTGTATGATTCGGGGTTTCGAAATATGATATAAAGGTATGCTTATTAAAGTTGATACATGGATGAAATTTTGATCAGTGGCGTATACGGACAGGTGGCAAGCTCATAATATTTGGTTTGGTTTAAAGTTAAATATTGCTGGGTTAGACATCTGTATGGTAGTAACTGACACGGATGGGTTGGGGCCGAATGTATTACGGATGTAACAGCGAAAATTATCACAGTAACGGCTTGAAAATTAAGTATAACCCACTATTCATAGAATCCAACCTTTTTAACTAGAAGTCGTCTTCTGGTCGTTGAAATGTGCATAATTACAGGGTGTGACGCAGGGTCAGTGTAAGTCTCGCTCCACGGCCGGACTTTATGACCCTTAATCCCGGATAATTACGGCAAATCGCTCGTTCCGCTTAAGATGGATTTTACGGCTAAGAATGTTTTTTCCGTTTTCGCGTATTAGTTTTGGTTCGTATAACTTACTAATATACTGCGGAGAAAGGGTTTAACGACAGGATGCACTTGTACCTTCTAAAACCATATAGCAAAGATCATTAGCACAGGATACTGTATCTAGTAAAGGAGGAATATATCTATATATGGCTGCCAAATGCCAAAAAGTAGGTTTCCCTTATAAATACGCGTCCTATAATGGTTTGTTTTCGTCAAACTTTAACTACGACGTTTTGTGACTCTAATTTATCACCTACAAATTAAAGTAGATTGCCAATAGGAAAAAAACTTTGGCAGATTATTGGGAAGGCAGCTTAACTTAGTCATAAAAGCTATGGTTGGAGTTAGGGTCAGGGTTGTGCTTGCTTGAAAAAAATATTTAAATTACAATTATTATGACAACCTCTCTAACCTAAAACGTGTGCAACCTCCATTTTACGTGCAACTGGACGCAAAAATACGTCACCAATACCATTGTGCCGGTATACACAATCACAGACACGTATTTATCATGATATACGGCACTTTGCCATTTTAATGCAACAGTTTAAATTTCTTATAGCGTGATCTTTTGAGGCCATTGCTTGTTGTTTATGAATAGTTTTGATGCCGAAAAAATAGTTTGTGTCCATGTACAGATGAAACACTTGGCCCGTGGCCGTATCATGCACTTTAGAACTAATTACACTATACTGTCATAATGTAATAATAATAATTATACAGAAACGCTTTCACTTCTAAATTTTAGATGCCCCTGACTTAAAAGCTTAATGGACACTGAGGTTTATCGCTTAAAACGAACTGCAAAAATTACACAGCCACGAAAGTAGCTATTAAAAAACATGCATTAAAAAGTAATGCGTTGTTCCCGGTATATTTCTACTGCAAGTGCGTGTAACTTTTTTAAGTATACTATTCGAACTTACTCTAATCTCATAATTGTGAATCGATGTGTAATTAATGTACGCAGTCCATCTTTTTAGTGGTAGATCCGTATTTTTTACGATTTGTAGTTAATGTATAGTCTAACTATATTTTAGTTGGGTATCAACATCATAATATTTGTCCGCGGTTATCGCCACATAACGTTGATCTCGCAACTCATTTTCCTGCTGTTAGAGTTGTGGATATAAGTTGGAACTTTACAAACAACTAAACCAGGGGTTCTTAAACTGGGGGGCGCGCCCCCCTTGGGGGGCGTGAATGAAGCTTCTCAAGGGAGGCGCGAGCATGACAGTGACATATTGATGAAAAACAGCTCCTAATTACAGTCAAACCTCGTATTTCTCGTTAACACACTTCAACAAAGCCTCGAATTAAACGAATAGTTTTCCAAAAACAGTTACATTCTTCACACAAAGCAGGATAATGGCAAATAAATTATTGTTCCATTTTTCGTAAATTTGATTTTTGAGTAGGTGAGGCGTGAGCTTAAATGACAAATCTCAAGGGGGCGCGACTGAAATAGTTTAAGAACCACTGAACTAAACTGAACGACAAAGCGCACACTATGTTTTGTTCAGTCGATTTGTCTCAAATTGACGCACGTTACAAAATGAACTATAAAAATACATACCATTTACGTTGTTTAAAACAATCGCTTGAGCTTCTACCGACATACGGTGTTTCTTCTCCACCAAACATCCATTACGTGTTTTGTATATAAGATTTGCGTCAGTTGTGCGAAAGGGATATAAGTTTTGATTGTAAAACGTTTGAAATTGCGGATAAAAAATACCTTTTTAATATTTCACATAATTCCGTTTCTAAACAAGACAAAATTAAACTTTTACCAGTTTGTATCCTGCTGATGAATATATTTGGCGTCACTGGTCAAAATTTTGTCGGAAACACTGCCAGCAATCCGCGAGTAGCGTTTGTGAACAGTACATGGGTGTACAATGGAACGGAGGTAAGATGTGTGGAACAGAGCAAATTCGCAGAATTCATTACATCAAAACAGTATGGGACCTATTTCACTGTGCTGTTAATCTAGGTAAATGATGCAATATGCTGATTTACAGATCGTACCCACACGGTCAACTGCTTTTCGCCTCATTAACCACGCAAAGTTTCGAACCCATCCCTGAGACCGTTTTTTTGCATAGAATTGGCTGTGTATCGGCCGCGTTACCCATTCGGCCAAGCGATCGATCGAAGCTCATCTTAAGGAACCTAAATTGTTCATTCACTATTTTGTAACTATTAGAGCATTTTAGTATATGTTTTCCAGTTTCCAAATCAATATTAATGTGTGTTTGGTTGCGTGTGTCTCATTATTTTGGAAGGAACCTAAATCCGCAGTAAAGTATTTAGTCTTCCAAATATCGCTGGGTCATTATTTCCCGTGTTCCGATGGTCCAAGTTATTTCAAAGATGAGCAGTGCGATTCACTGGATTCACACCTTATCAATGCCACTATTTAAGTGCTCTGCTTTAGTGACACAACCACACATAATTCTGCCGATGTTCCTTTAACTGAAGTGGTTCCTTGTTTTTACGCTAGATTTTAAGCATCGCAATACGCAGTTAGACGACAAAATTTGTGTTTTAGGCTTTACTTTAAGAAATCAGAAAAAAAACTACCTTTTAGATTAAATAAACCACTAAAACAATATAAACAGGGGCAGGTGAGTCCGCATAAAGAAATTCACATCCCATCCTCGTTTATTCTCTCGCCCGCCATCTTGAGGGATCAGAGGCTCAAAATGACACAAACGGTCAGGAACCGGAAACGAAAGTTGAAAAACGACCTCGTCCGATCGCTGCTCGAACAAATAGCGTTTAACGATGACGGAGGTAACACGTCATTTTCATGTAGTTATTTGTTGGAATTTAAGCTAAGTTGTAAATTTACCATAAACTTGCAACCATCAAACCGTAGATGCAAAGTTGTTCTGGGTGGACTGACGGATTGGCATCGCAACTTAATGGCTGACAGAAAACACTGCTATGTATACACTATTAACCGTGACTTTACTTATTAACATTTAATTGATATTAATAAATATATGTCGATATAAACAAAGCCTGTTTTCATTTAAGAATCATTGTCCCAATAAAGCCATTACATTAGTCTAATAGGATAAAGAAATACTTGGCTACATCGAGCATTACTATTTTCTATTACTAGGATAGATTATTCATGTTTATCCCCATGAATGAAAAAACAAGGGGGTTAACACACGGGAAATCGTCAGATCACCTCGCGTCCACCGTCGGGTTGTAACTAATGTTGCTTAGACGGTGCCATAGTTAAGAGGGTTTAGTGTTTGATTTCTAGCTTGACCACAAATCTGATATACAAGGCTATGGCCTTGGAAAAGACGCTGCCGATCCACTAAAATATTATGGCCAGTTAAAAATTAGTATTCTTAAACAACAAATACACTGCAATAGAACCGTCGACCTAACTCTAGTCTAAAAATTCTTTGCAAATACCCTCGTAAACTGTCTTGGCTGTGGGGATAAACATGAGTAGGCCATATTTAACCTAAGCCGTTGTTTAGGAGACTGTGTCATATGTGACTTGCTTTTACATATGTATCATATTTATCCATAGAGATCTTACCAGGGCAAAAGCTTTGTCTGCCACTTGTGAGTGAAAGTACGGTGAGTAAGTTGAAACTAGCTCGAATCCCGGGAAATTCTAGGGATGTTCCTGGGTTGAACCCCAATCTCTACATTGTGAGAGCCATGCGGCAAATCCTCAAAGGTGATTTTCGGAAACGGATGGGACGACAGATGGGTGACGTCATAATTCCGAACCCGACAAGGGTTTGGAAGGTGGATTACTGGTAAGCGAATTGTAATGGAAAAATAATGTGCCAGAATTGATTTTTTTTAATCATATTCAAAGCTTAACCTTTGTATGTGTTTATAACTATTATAATTCTTTAACCAGCACATTCGGTGCATTCGTAGATAAAGTAAAGCGAATTGCAGTTTTCACAAATCATCTTAAAATCGTCGCTTTTTGTTGTTCTATCTACTTGGATAAACTTTATGTGATTTTCTTCTTTCTCAGCCACGAGAACAACAGTTTCGTCGACCTTGGTTCGGATTTCGATTTGGACCATCATAGTTTCACTCTCACCGCGCTGATCCGCCTCCGACCCACCAACAACGATAGCAAGGCGAACAGGGGGGCAAGGATCGTCTCGAAAAGAGACACCGATAATTACGGATGGGAGTTCGTGGTGCCGAGTTATTATGGACGTACGTGTTTAATACGTTATGTGTGATAAATAGTATATTTGGTATAAGATAAATATGTACCAGACGGGTCAGACTGAGACATTAAGTCAGTTGTTAAAATACCCACCCCATAGTGGAGTTGCTGAAAACATAGCTGTTTTATGTGCGCAATCAGTTCGGTCACACGATCGTGTATTAGCGATACACACGTAATGCATTCGAATTACTCTGCATAATTATTAATAAAACAAACTGTTAAGCCTCCATTAGGCAGGTCATTACAGTGTAATGAATTGTAACATCATTTAACATGATTGAGGCTGATTTAAACAACTGTGTCTATAATATGAACAGTATATAAACACACCACCTGTAATGGCCCAAATATAAATTAACGAATTCAAAAAAGGGACCAATTGATAGTTCCAGTAGTCTGGACGGTTTTAAACTTGTGAAAACTAGCCTACACATGTTATAGTCTCAACAATACAAGCATTTATTTTTTCCAACTTACACAGAAACGATTTCGTTTTACGCCAACCAAAGTCCTGGTCATATAGACTACGGTAAGTCATCGATACCTGATCATAAGTGGACGGTCGTAAGCATTGTATTTGATCGCCACTCGTACGGCGACAATATCGCTGTGATAACACCGTATATTGATGGGATGCCCGACGGTAAAGGGACCTATATGCAAGTGGTTGGGAACCTGACCAGTAATGCGCCGCTGACAGTGGGCCACGCAAGGGTAAGGACATTTTTTTCTTCGTTCCATTGTTGTTTAGCCAGCAGCGTAAAATACAGGTCACGGCGAAGATAACAGACAGTTTTATATGCTAGGCATGATCAATAATTATAATTATCAATGGGCAAGGTGCTTCAAGAATATTTCATGACGATTATTTATACTTTAATTGCCTGGGTGGTTTAAAAATTGACTCTGTTTAATAAAAAACTGACATTTGCTTTTCACCCAGGATGAAAACGGTACACTAAGTAACGGTCGTCGAGATTTTCGTTTACCTGGAAACCCGCGATTTAATCCCCATTTCCAAGGCGACATTAAAGATATCCATGTTTGGCATCAAGCTTTGGATAAAAGACAAATGCGAAGACACGCTGCGCAACTACTCCGGGATATAGGTAATTTTGAACACCAGGAACATAGATTGTAACCAGTGATGAGATTTAAAATTTTAAAAACAGGTTCCCTTTTGTATGGTATTTACTAACAACAGGTTCCCTAAAAAGTCTAATGTCTGTAAAAAAGCAAGAATCGGATTATCCCGACGTTCCAAGAACGGGTTCGACCGAACCCGTGCGAACCTCTTGAATCCCATCACTGATTGTAACAAGTCTGCGGTTGGTTTTTGGGGGCATTATTTTTAACCAAGTTTTACTACATGAGCTGATAAAAAAGTAATATTGGTTAGTAAGTGATTCTGCGTGTTCGAAACATATCAAACTTTACCGTGTATATCAAACCTGATCCATTCAAGCCATGGGTTAACATTTTCAAGCTATTAGTTAAGCTAAACACCATGTCGGGTTAACAGCTATGGGTTATGCTAAACAGGGTGTCATGTAACTGATGTAAGCCACATAAAAGCTTTGGCAATCTGCGATCTATTAAGTGCGCTTTATTTCTTTAGTACCCAAGGTGGGAGCGAGTGCTGTTTTCATGCCCACCAATAAATACAAATTAGTTTTATGTCATTTAAATTAACCACCAAAATGACAAAAGTAAAAACAAAATACCCTTGCGTACACCTACCAGTACACAGCTTTAACAACTTAAGCTGCAATAGGCCCACGTGTTAATGTTTATGTAGTTAGAACCGGTACTTACATCAGTCACGAGGTCGTAACTCAATCATAAATATGGAACAATAACAATCTTGCAACATAGGTAAGACTTGATCCTTTATTTATAAACAAGCAACATTGTTTGGAGGCAATGGGCGTTCTGTTTAACACGTGCGTATAGTAGTTATCATAAAATAAACTTAATGTTTATTTATGGTATATATAATGTGCGTATAGGCTTCTTGCAAATTAAAGTAATAAAAACAAGTTGTAATTTTGGTGGGAGGCAAATTTCTTTAGACGGTGTTCAATTGTTTTTTAATATATATGTTTTATTATATAACAAACTTCCTTTTTTTATTGTTGGCTAATTGTTGTAAAATAGTGCGATTGATACCTTTATCTACAGTCAAATCTCGTTACAATGCCACTCTTGTTCCTATGCCACTTTACAGTGGTCCCGACGGGTGGCATAGTGACAAGATATGACTGTATTCGTTAATTCAGTTCGTACATCGATTTAAAACCTGGTGTTTTTGCTCGTTTTTGGAAAGGAGCACTAACGTCCGTTGTATACATCCTCTGGATTTATTTGTATCCTTCCATCGTAGCAATATCGAAATTTTAACATATTGTAGTAGCCCCGACTGTGGACGCGGGATAATCTGACGTTTACCCATAAAACGACTTTTAGTGACCTTCTATCGACATCCAGTAACCTATACGCAACGCAACAATCAGACTTTGCACCAACCGAGTAAACTATTGGAAGATTAATGTATGGGTTGTGTGGGCGACTGCTGTTATACCACAACACCATACTAATAAAGCTGTTATACCACAACACCATACTATCCGATTTTATACCAATTTGATCCATGGTTGACATTCGTTTATCAATGTTGCTTTACTACAAAGGTTAAACGGTCTTACAGGGTTAATGTCAATGATTTTGCAACGACGATATACGATAATTTAGCGCCGTCTACTGGTAAATTTTGCTTGACCAAATACAATCTCGTCTCCACAGAATCCTAAACGGTTCACAAACACTTAGTTGAAAAATGATCGTCCGCGAAAATTTATTTTCCTGAATTTGGCTCATCTGGGCCCTTAACAACGTTCACAATGATTAATGCACTGTTATCCGGTAGTGTCGTTTTATTCAGTAAAAAGTAGAAA
This sequence comes from Ciona savignyi, assembly GCA_000149265.1. Taxonomy (NCBI): domain Eukaryota; kingdom Metazoa; phylum Chordata; class Ascidiacea; order Phlebobranchia; family Cionidae; genus Ciona; species Ciona savignyi. The sequence continues at coordinate 1,156,865 of CH002300.1, forward strand.
ATCGTTGTTTTCGTTAAAAAAATTACGAAAAGCGTGCGTAACCGGCCTCTTGGTAGTCGCGAATTGTGTGTCTCCGTTATAAATAGACTCGGCATAGCCTATTTGACCGGTCATATTCCAATACATTAGTAAGCAGGCGACTGACTCACTTAGTCGTCTTTTTATACGTTTGAATTCACATTGGTTACAACCAATTCTGTGGTAATTATCGAATCGGGAGACTGTCTGATTTAACGTACATTATTAAAACACGTTCACTACAAATGCGCAATGTATACACAGGTAGACGACCCAACCCATGTCCTTGGGGTTACGAGGAGCTGGATTGCCGATGTTACAGGTTGTTCGAGGATCTACGAACTTACCATGACGCGTCGAGGATTTGCCGCCAGGAAGGTGGTTTCCTCGCCATGCCTAAGTCGGTCAGAATTCAAGACTTTCTCGAGATTCTAATGCAGCAGTCGGATCTAACTACCTTCTGGATAGGCAAGCAAATTTATGTTCTTATTTTATAATAACAATGCATATAGGGAACTCGTTGTTTATCATTTTCGCGGATTGAAAACGCAGTGGAGGTTATGCTACAATAGTCAGGTTAACTTGTGCTCAGTTGAGTTTCACAGTTATCGCAGTGTGTTGAATATAATGGTGTTTAAAAGTTTTTTTTGTGAAGTCTATTTTTATTCAGGTAACGTCCTTTGAGTGTCTTGTCCATGAAAAACTACGTTTGACCCTGAACCTTTTAGTTGACAGTCCAGCGAGTCACTACAAAACCATTAAAGTCGAATATACGTTTTTGGCGATCCAAATTTTAACATGTTTCATTCAGGTTTTCTTTGATCATGTCCGCATGAGAGTAGTACTCTCGAGGATATCCATTAGATTTCGTAAGGCCCACCGGGGGCATTGTTTAAACGTATTTGTTACGTTGTTTGGGGCTTTGAAATTACGATGGACATACGTACCAAGTCACATATTCACTCTCACTCAGGACTAGACGACGTTGTGAGGGAACGCCGAAAGGTGTGGGCGGACGGATCGGTGTGCAAATACCAGCAAGGCGAAGACTACAACTGCTTTCCAAAAAATCGTCCAGACAAGCAGTACCACACGGAGGACTGTGTGGAAGAATGCAAAGGAGACCCCGAATTCAAGTGGAATGACGAAAACTGCATCAAAATGAACCCTTACATCTGCGAACTACCAAACCCCAAAAGCTCTTGTGGTGATAAAACAAGCGGAATGACGTTATGAAACGGTTACGTCATAGTTCAACTTCTGCCGCCATAGTACGCATTGCTAACTTTCATGTTTTTCATAAATTACGCACATCATTTTTTGTTATAATTTTTAATGATCGAAATAGCGCCGAAATAGTAAGAAGACGAATTTAAGACGTAATTTTGTCATTATTCGGGATCTAGAAGGTCCGATTGTGAAAAATAGCGACCGACAATACATATAATTAAGTTCAGACCGTTCAAATTTTCTTGGCAGTTGCTCTGAAAATTGAATCAAAGTGTAAGTATGTAAGTATGTATAGAGCTATTTTGATAAGGGAGATGTGTGGAAAAATGCAATCGGAGGTACATCAATTGTCAAATACCGTGCGTCGCGCGCAATATTAAAACCAAGTCGAATCTAGTCGTTAGACTCCAGCTACAGGACTACAAGCAACGCACAGTTGTGATGCAACAGAAGGGTTGTGATATCGATACCAGCCACTTGCTAGTCGCGTGTCCTTGGGCATAGCCACTTGACAGTGTTTGCTTTAACCAGTTACATTATTGAGTTGAGCAGTTCAATGGGCAAGTCAACGGGCAGCGGTAAGTCTCGGCTCCTGATTGCCGACAGTCTTACCGATTAAGTTATCTCGCTATACAAACCTGGTGACTTGGTACCATTGAGCCAAACAGTCGGATATACTAATTACCTGTTGGTTTCTTAGCTTTGAACATTCCCTTGACAAATCGCGCAACGTAGATATAACTGTGGGGTATAATGGCTTCTCTAGCAAAGTTAGCAATGCATAAATCCATCTGTAAAAATGTAAATATTGTAATAAAGGAGCGGTTGGGTGATAAATATGATTGTTAGCTGCTAAAGCTTGGTATAAAGTGTCGATGACTCTATATGACGCCATTTCAAACTCTCCATATTTTGCAGTATTAAAAAGATATGAAAAACCCTTTAATTTAACATCCATTGATAATTGTACTGTTATATTCATGGCTTTAATCATTCCCAAAGCTTGGCAATTTTCAAAGGTCTATATTTTATGATATAGTCCTTATTTTAGTGTTAAAGTCTAAAGTCTGTAAATTAGTGTGATATTCTTTAGAGCGACAATATTTTTGTGGGCTAATATTGCAAATGAAAACTTTTAAAGAAACCCATAAAAATATATAATAACCTAGAAAAGTAAACAAAGAATGAAAATAACCCAGTAATTCTTGACGGAACAATAAAAACCTGACATAAATATATTGCACAATAAAATATGTTATTTGACGAAATACACACCTTCCTTGCTGCTTAGAAAATTCATATTCTTTCAGCCAGTTGACATGGAACTCTAAATTTGATTCTATGTGCTTTGGCTCCATTCTTAACACAATTCTCATTAAAGGTGGATACCCTTCCTGAAAAAATATTTAAAGGTATGTGAAAGTGAATCTATTCTCACAGGTTGTTGTCTGGCATTGTTACAAGAATCAATGTTTTTTGACAAGTATTTGTGTGTCATATCATCAGAGTGGGTTTAAGTCATGTGATTTCATATCTAGGTGGTAATGTAAACGTTTTAAGGTAAGGTGGGAAACTAGTCACTAAAACTAATTTAACCCTTCCCTAAAGAAACACTAATCTCAACCCCGAAACTAACCCTAACGTCAACCCCATGTTTAAAACTAAATTTTAGTCAGCAGTTTTCCTCCTTCTCTCTTTCCTTTCTTTCTTTCCCTTCTTTTAGTTTTCTTCATGTAAAATAAACAATTTTCAAACTTAATACAAGGTGATATAATGCATACATATTGGTACCTATCCAAAAAAATAATTTGAATATCTGTCATGTTTATTTAAAATTACAATACTTAAAAATTAAGACAATATGTTCAGTTGCAATGTGTGTTAAGTTGGCAAATAGAATAAAAACAATGGCAGAGCTATTGTGCAACAAAACAAGGGTCCTGAAAACAAATCAATTTGACTTAACAGGTAATAAAGGGTCCTGATGCTACCAGGTACCTCTAAATACTACAGGATCGCTTGGATCGCTTGGAACACTTGGATCACTTAGATTGCTATGGAAAGTAATTTGAACCCTGTCCCAAACACTAATCTCAACCCCAGAACTAACTTTAACCCCAACCCTAACATGTAACATTATTATCATGGCTTTTGTAATTACGAAGTATAGTTAGCGATCCAAGCGCTCCAAGTGATTTAAGCGGCCAAGTGATCCTGTAGTATTTAGAGGTACCAGATGCTACCTGCATTTCGACATTCCTTATATTTTTCTGATTCTGGGGAATAAACAATATTGTTGTGTAATTTAATTAGGTAAAGAATGTGGATACCCGCCATTAAGACATGGAACAAGCAATTCACCTGAAGAGTAGACAGATCAACAATATTATCTTCTTCATCAGGAACCATCGGTGAGGCTGGCTCTTCCACAATCTCATCGTCCATGGATTCATCAACGTTTTCATTAACATCTTCCAATAATTTATTAATCACACACCAATCACACACATGCATATTAGGACAGTCAGACATTTGGTGTGGGAAACCTACCATTTAATTTTAGCATTTATCCCACAGTACTTTAATGAACACAAAAACAGTGACTTTGAGATTTATCATATCACTGCTATTTTTAATTTTTGATGTCCATTAATCGTCAAATAAGATGCATAACTGTTTTTAATAAATAATAGACATACCAGTGTCACTTTTCATATCAGTATCATTCGTTAAGTTTTTAATCTTAGTTTGTTTGTTTCCGAGGCAAAAATATCTCCAGTTTTCTTCATCTTCGAAATGAGGCTGAAAATTAAAAAGAGTCAATCTGTCAGAATTTTAAAAAGGAAATCCCCAAAACGACTTTGGTTACGGAAAGTTTTAGGTTAGGAACACATGGTGGTATAATATAACCTGTGCGTTAAGACTAACACCGAATTCCAACTGGAAAATCATACGGATTTTCTAAAAAAATCATGTTATTGGATCACTTGTTACAATACTGGTAATTGTAAAATGCTAAACTTAAATATTATTGTAAACAATAAATATTATTTTAACTTACCAGGGGATAGATTGGTAACTTGGGTCGCTTTTTTGATTGTCGCTTGATTGATTTAAGTCGGGCTATATGCCGTGATATGTCTTCTCTTGCATGACTAAATCGTATCATTTGGTGGTCACACCATTCTTTAGTTGGTGCATGCTCTGAGCCAGGTAGCTTATGATGCACGAAAGACTGAAAACCAAATAACATTCGCAATAGTAAAATGGTTTGAGATGTTTCAAACTTTTAATTAAAACTTAGATTTACCTTCCAGAATGGGGCTTGAAGGTAACATATGCATGTTGACCTCAAAGTGCTATGCGATCAAAATAGAGTACATGCTACCGTGTTGGTGTACATAGACCAAATTAATAACAATGTAAAAATAATAAAATCATTTGTTATTCCAGTTCTTACAGTTGCTTTTGTACTTTTAATTTTTTCACGGTTAATGTTGGCCACAACTACGTCAGGACATCGCTGTGCTTCTTGCCTGAAGTGAAAACCATGTAAAAAAAATCTCATTCAGTTTATTTGTTTTTATAATTTAAAAAAATTAAAGGAACACAAACTTAAAATATAGCAAAAGAGAAACTTATAAAGGGCAAATCGACAGTCGCTATAGCATATGATTGAATAATAAAATTAAAACAATTTAAGTCAATATAAGTTTAAGACAATATATAAAAACAGTTTAAGACATATATATATATTAATATATATATAATATATATATATGTATATAAATGCAGCCGGAAAAAAAAATTAACCCAAGTACGACATAAAATTGCCACCAATTTTCGGGTTGAACCAACAAAGTCAGCCATGGATTTTTTTGAATTATTTCTATAGCCAACGGAACAGGCATATTGCTACTTAATCATATTAAAACAGGGTTGCAACCAGCTCATACAATCAAATCACAGCAATAATTTATCAAGTATGTTTAAACTATACCAATTGACAAATAAATGAAAAAATCGCACTTCCACATTTTTAGCAATTTCACAACATTAGCTTACCACACGCTTCGTAGATAGTCCTGTGGGTTGCTTGGCAGACCGTTGGTTGGAACGTAAGTCGCCATATCTTCTCTGTCCAGTTTAAAAAACGGACTGCTTCCGGGAGCATGATCATAAGTTAATTCATCACCAGTTGACAACTTTTCCCCAGTCGGACAGTCAGTAGTATTTATCAATGACATTTTGCACCTAAATTGTTAAACAGGTAAATAAACCAGTTTGAGTATGGCAATAAAACATGTGAAAACTCTCTGGTGACAATCCCACTTTTTAAAAAAAAAATACTTCGTTTAGTCCTTGGAAAAAAAGCTGGTTTAGAGTTTGTAGGGATACATACGGCTTTATATTTGGCACCTATGATTTCACATTTCTGGGGTGGAAAACTTCTTGTTAGCAACATTTAGATGCGACTAGGGACAGAACGGTAGTATGTGCAACATTTTTTGCTGAAAAAAGCAACATGTTTTTATTAAAAAACTAAACATACAAAATAAACATATAAATTTGGCCTTAACCCACATTCCCTATCGCATATCTGATAAATACATATCACCAAAGATCTCCAAAATTCGTCCGGCCTGGTGGTCTAGCGGTTAAGTGCGTCGCCTTTCAATCGAAAGGTTGCAGGGGCAAAACTGGTCGCTAGCTAGTCGGTTGTGTCCTTGGGCAAGGCACTTTACGGACATGGGTGCCTCTAAATACTACAGGACCGCTTGGAGCGCTTGGATCGCTTGGATCACTTAGATTGCTATGGAAAGTAATTCTAACCTTGTCCCAAACACTAATCTCAACCCCAGAACTAACTTTAACCCCAACCCTAACATTAATATCATGGCTTTTGTAATTACTAAGTACGGTATAGTAAGCGATCCAAGCGCTCCAAGCGATTTAAGCGCTCCATGCGCTCCAAGCGGTCCAAGCGCTCCTGTAGTATTTAGAGGTACCGTACGGACATTGCCTGAACCCAGCGGATTAATGGGTTCTACCAAATTGAAGGAACGTGTCTATCATATACAACACACTGCAATAGCTCCGGTAACCCGACGATGGGCGCGAGGTGATCTGACGATTGCCCGTGTGTTAACCCCCTTGGTTTTCCCATTCACGGGGATAAACATGAATATTCTATCTATCTATCTATCTAAAATCTGAAAACCTATGATCTCACTTTTCTTTTATAGGACTTGAAAGGGGTTGCGTTTATGGGGATTTACCGGAAAACGGTTTATGATCCGTTTACAATATTTTTGATATTTATGATCCGTTTACAAAAGATTTTGATATTTCAGCCTTCGGATCAGTGTACTTTTTGGGTTTGGTGCGCAGTTTTCCATCAGCAATTTAGTTTACTTTGATCATAGTATACTAAACTGTTTAGTATACTATATTCTTTGATGCAATCCGGCATTTTTTGTTCACAAATTTGGACGTATAAAAATGGGTGCTGGGGGAAAAGTTTTAAACTTAAATTTATTCGGCAAGAGGTTTAAACGAGGGACCCGATCGTGGGATGGAAAATAGAATTCATGTTTATCCCCGTAAATGAAAAAACCTATGGAGTTAACACACGGGCAATCGTCAGATCACCTCGCGCCCACCGTCGGATTACCGGAGCGATTGCAGTGTGTTGTGTATAAAGTATGATAGATACGTTCCTTCAATTTAGTAGAACACATTTATCCGCTGGGTTTAAGCAATATGCGTTAAGTGCCTTGCCCAAGGATACAACCGTCTAGCTAGCGACCAGTTTCAAAACTGCAACCCTTCAGCTATAAGACGACACACTAACCCACCTGCATAATCTGTCGGACTGATCTTAAATTTGTATATTAAACATCTCTTATGGAAAACATAACTGCGAGTATTAAACTTTCTTTGTTAATTTCCAAACTACAAATGTAGGAATAACAAATGTATCAAGACCATGGCCAAAAATAGACACTGCTTGATGAAAATCGACTGGGACGCGGAGGTCACTGGCAGCGAGCTCCAGCGACGAAAGTCTTGGTGTGACTAAAGTTAGAATTCCTAGGTGTTTCAAATCGCAAACCCCTATTCCGACGCCTGGGATACAGCTTCAAATATTTGCAGACGCGTCCACCTCCGCCTGGCTGTATATGCTACCTAAGAACGACCTTAGACGACGACAACGCGACATGTTCGTTCGCATTGGGTAAGTCATTCCTCTGCGATTCTGGTAAGGACACGATTCCGAGACTGGATGCAGCTTCAGTTACGCGGTTAAATTATTAGGAACCGTAAAAAAGATATTGGACTGGACGATTGTCCGTGTATCTATTGGGCGGACTTGATAATTGTTTTACAAAGCCCTTTCTCTGACTGCAAAAAAACTTCCCGGTCTTTTCTCGAAACCCCTTTTCTAAATTGAAGCATACACAAACGTGCACGACTGAAGACACATTGCCGCGAAACTGAACCCAACTGATCAAGCGCCACGTAAAACGACAGAATGGATCCTGATTAAGACTTGAACGTGGCATTGCGGCCTTGAGTTTCTACACTTCCCCGCTAAAGACTGACTTACCAGTACGTATCACGGCCACAGCCAACAGAGCAAGTCTACCGAAGTTTCGACTTGCCGAAGCCCGAATATTTATTTCTGACAACAACCAACTGCTTGCTCACCGACGGACGAATTCATCTGTTATTTTTCGTTCTTGTTGCGATTGAACATATCACTCTTTTCTGATTCTATACGTATGGTTCTGGATCTGAGCTCGTCATGCGCGGTAAAAAGAATTTTTGTAACTTAAATATTCGGCGATTTTACTGAAATCCTTTTCACATATTTTTTTTCATCTGGCTCTTCCTCCGCGATCGAATAACAATTGTTCGTATACGCATCATCGACAAAGTGGAGACGTTTTCAACGATTGGGTGAAATAATGGAAATAAATTGGCTATATGTTTTGTGGTGAGTATGCTCCGAGTAATCAGCGAATTTAGCTCTATAAGATCTTTTTCAATTTCCTTTTCTTAAGTTCCTGAATCGCAATTTACACACTGCTCTCCACTCATCCTGTTAATAAATTAAAAACCCCAATTAAAACTCGCCATCATTAAATGGTTAGTATCAAATGGGGTAGAAATCGTAGAATATTTTAGTTTTTTACCAGACTTGGTTTCGAACGTTTGATATGCTCGTCACCAAGATCGTTTTATACTAAAATCGGTACATCTATAGATTGCGTTTAGCATCCCAACCATGCCTTTGTTAATCTGTTACATCCATGTGATATTGCAAGTATTCAGAAGGTAATCTGACAATTCGTTATCCAATACGAACATACTTTTGTTTTAAGCTGTTGAGGTATTGGTTTTATTAATAAAAATTATGAGCGCAAATACAACAAGATAAACATTCAGCAGCAACGTTCACTTGGTGGTAAAAAATTCAAACCGAGCTTCTCAAAAATTTCTTCTTCACTGTCAGCAGAAATACTTTCATTCTGGGATAAGTTCCTTGAAATTAATTTTTCTACAACTATTTAAAGGGCACTACCCCATTTTACAGATCAAAACCAGCTAAATTTTCAAGTCAAGTTATTCCATAGAATAAATCCTCTATCTTTCCCACCCAAGAAACATCTATAAGAAGATACTTATTTATCCTTGTGAACAATGACAATCAATATACCACGGGAATCGTTTGAATTGTCTTGGGCCCACGGTCAGTGTTGTAGATATTGGGGGTGCATTTACAAGTTTTAATCATACAATTTAGATCCAACCATTGTTTACAAATGCCCAACCAGACTGAACATATGGTAGACATTCTAAAAAAAACTATATTACGATCACTCTTCATTGTCCCACCCACACCAATAAAGAATATCATATTTAATGTAGTAAAATATAGATAGTGTTTCTTCCTATTACCCCACTTATAATATTAAGGCAAACTTACCGTATCCAGAGTATACATGCCGTGACTTGTAAGAACAAGTTTCTTCTCAGATCTTACATATCTTCGAATTTCTCTTTCGAAATGCTATGAAAAAATAATAGTTTCTTAAGAAACTAAAGGTCTCATTACATCATGGTCTCATGGGTTCAATGGCCGTCCATACTTTTTACAAATTTATTTTTCCTTTTGACCATGACTTTTTAACACTGTTATTATGCCACTTTCCTTAATTTAAAGTATATGCTTTTCAAACAAAATGTTTTTAAGAAGCACAATATAATAATAGGTACGTATGCAAAAATACCTTGGTACCGGTCCATCCTAACACAGCGAATGCAAATTGAGATTTCGGAACGACAATCAAATCAACCCTCTTTGCAGCCCAGTTTCTCTCTAAGTGCAGTATGTTTGACTGACTTTGTTGAGCTGCAAATTACCAAGTTTACTTAGATGTTAGTAAATCGAACGTTAATGAAAGGGGAAATGATCGAAGTATTTAGCGGACGTTGCCTAAACCCAGTGGTTTGATGGGTTCACACAATGGTAGTTACATATTCATTGTATTTACCACACTGCATCAACTTGGTCAGACCGGTTAGTCTGGTGGTTTAGTGTGACGACTTTCAACAGAAAGGTTGCAGGTTCGAATCTGGTCGATTGTGTCCTTAGGCAAGGCACTTAAAAATTGCCTGAACCCAGCGGATTAATGGGTTCTACCTAATTTGAACGAACATGCATATTATACACTGATACACAACAAGCTCCGGTAACCCAAAGATGGGCGCGATCTAAAGACTGCCTGTGTGGAAACCCCCTTGGTTTTCCCATTTTAACTTCAGCAACCCAACTAAGGGAATGAGCTAAGCTGACGTTAACAACTGACCTGATCCTCCATGGCGATACTTGAAAATGCTGAAACATTTTTCAAAGTGGTCCATAGTGCTACGGGATTCTGATGAGGTGTGACGCTTTGTGCTTGATGCTTTCTTCTCAGTGTAAATGAAATGTTCCTGGAATTAGTGATATAAAGTTGTCCTAAATTTAAATAGATAACTTATGTTTGTCCCTGTGGAAAAAAAGCACAAATCATTTATATCTCTACATCTAGAGCAGGGGTGGGCAACATACGGCCCGCGGGCCGGGTCCGGCCCGTGAGGGGATTTTGACCGGCCCGGAA
>CH002300.1:1167382-1187632 GCA_000149265.1 Ciona savignyi
AACCCCCTTGGTTTTCCCATTTTAACTTTATCAACTTAACTTCCAGTACAGATCACCTGACGTTAACAACTGACCTGACCCTTCATGGCGATACTTGAAAATGCTGAAACATTTTTCAAAGTGGTCCATAGTGCTACGGGATTCTGATGAGGTGTGACGCTTTGTGCTTGATGCTTTCTTCTCAGTGTAAATGAAATGTTCCTGGAATTAGTGATATAAAGTTGTCCTAAATTTAAATAGATAACTTATGTTTGTCCCTGTGGAAAAATCATGATGGATTATAACATCAGTATTAGTCAGAATATATGTCCCTTCTGTCCGGTGATCAGAGCTATCAATGTGCTCTATACGAATTGCTTTAGTGAAGAAATTAATTTTCAGTAGTGCCTTTCAAAATTATGTTTTTTTTAGAAAACCCATCTGTAAACAAGTTTTCTTAATGCCAGTGGTAGTCAACACACATAAGTCAATGACTGCACAAATTTCCCACATTTTCATACAAATTAGATCAAAAAGAGTATATTTCGATTATTTACATCAAGTTTCTCCAGCACCATAGCAAGCATCCCTTCCTCGTTTCCTTCTATTGGGTGGGAGATAATGAGGTCAAGGTCATGACCTTTGTCTTTCCCTCTCCGAAATCCCCCAACCACAGTTACAGTGCAACCTGTGTGTGCAGAAGTGTCATTGGTTTGATCCCAGCGATATAGCTTTTCAATTACTTTCCTGTCAAATAAGGAGCTGTTTCTTCTAGTGAACTTTATTACACTCTATGTTAATTATTCCAACCCAGAATACGAAGTTGTTTAAACAAAAATGATTTTAACACACAGTTATTGTAGTAACACTTTAGTGGGTGGACATGTGCACCATTCAAATGATTTAATGTCTGAAGACTCCTGTTTATCACCTGACTGATTCAAACTAGAATGATACAGTAACATGATTCATCTAAATCTTATTTACTTCAGTTTTATCACTTTTTTCTCCTTTTTTACCTTTTTATTGTCGTAACTTCTCCAAATAGAAAACTAAATAATAAACTAAATATTACTGTTTTACCTTATAAAACACATACTCACCACTTCTTAGAGCAGTACATGTCTCTCTCACAAGCTTTGCAATGTGATTTGCTTCCTCTAGTAATAGTGGCTTGTTCAAATCTTCATAATATCTCAATCCTGAAAGATGTTAAAGTTTTAATAATTTTTTAACTTTATTAATTAAAATGTATGGGAAAGTAGGATTTTAAACTTACTTTAAAAACTATCTATTTATTGCATTTTTTTAAAGTCAATTTGAAACCACTGGGATCAGGTTTTGTCCACTTGCCCAAGGACACTGCCGATTAGGTAGCGTCAAGTTTTGATTCCATCACCTTACGGCTGTCAGTTAAAGCATTACCCATTATCCACTTGGGCGAGTGGATAAAGTTGTCCTAAATTTGCATAGCAATCTCATGTTTGTCCCTGTTGTTAAAAAATCAGGGTGTATTATATTATAACATGGCTACTAGTCAATACCGCAAGGACACAGTCGATTAGGTAGCGGAATGCTTTGTTTACACCACCTTATGGCAGTTAAAGCATTACCCTTACAACATGATCGGCTAAATACATCAAATGTCTTGGTAAAATTCAGCAACGGAAACATTGAAAATATTTACTGGGTCAAGAATCAAGGATATGTCTTTCACAATAGTTTTAAACAGCAGATTACAGTTGTTTTGGATAAAATGTTATATGACATCAACCCACAGTTGTAGTAATCACCAATCAATTCTTTATCAGTTAACTTTCAGTGCTTTGATAGAGGTTACAATAGTAAAATACCAACATTGCAACATAAACTATATATATTTGTTGTCAATGTACACAAGCACTGTCATTTGCATTGATGCAAGAAATTACTCCAAATGTTTTACCCAAAGTTTGGTCTTTAGTAAGCGTAAGCTTTTTCGTCTTGATGTCTTCCAAAGTCCGGAGGTTGAGGTCGTAAAACCACTTCCGGGCAGTGCTCGGACCCACTCCAAATATCCCGCAAAAAATCTTCATTGATTTAAAGAACTCACTGTTGGTGACACCTTCCACTTCATCTGAGAACCCTTCTTCTAGTATTTCCTGCAGTTCCGATAGAATAATTTGTCAGGAAAAAAGATTGCCTTTGTTTTTAATAAAACTATTTTAAACCACTGGGTTTAAGCTTCAAGTAAACCTCATCAGTGACCAATGATTCATCCGAAACTTATGCAGCTGTTTTACACAACCTTACAAGTTCTACCAACAAACATCAAAATTTGAGATATATAATAATGATAAGTTCATGTTTTATCACCGGACACCGCAATCAGAAAACAAAAGGAGTATTATCACAAGGACAAGATTAACTTACATATACAAAAGGGAGTGTTCTTATAGGTAACAATCAAATTACCCCGTGCCCACTGTAGGGTTACCAAAGCTATTGAGGTGTATTGTATATGATTAACATGTTTTTTCAGTTTTATTAGAATCCATAAATTCACTGAAAGATGATGCACTAAACAACCAAGCAACTCACCGTTATGATTTTCTTGCAATGTCCTGCTTTGCTGGAGTTTGTTGAATCAATGTATGGAAGATTTTTCAATTGACCCAAGTGTGTGATTTTGCAAGGTAGAGATTTCAAGGTTGCGGAACCTCGGCGGAACGCAAGGGCTCTAGCTTCTGAGTTTGGATCATCCCGGTATAAAGCATGCTCTTCTAAAACTTCAAGTGCATCCTTTGAGAATGAATGTAATTACTAGCAATTTCAACTGTTTGGTTAATATACTTTTGTAATAAAACTGTTTTTTATCATCCTCAGAGTGTACTATTTACACAGTCAGTGTCACAAAAACATTTTTTAAAAGTGTGGACAATTACCTGAAAGAATAAATCACTTATCCAAAGACAGATCCTGCAATATGATTTAAATGGCTCCAATAACTGACCGTGAATTGTGTATTATGATGCTGTAGTGGTGTCGATCGCTGACAAGCATACATCGGTATACGATCTGTTGTTTTATTAATTCTAGCTTTCTTAGAAGGTGGGCCATCATCTTGTTTTGAAGCAGGTAAATGATGCTTCTGGTATATCCATTTATTTTATATATTTACCAAATTTAGTGCAGCAAGACTTAAAATGACAGTTATACATATTCTATAATTGTCAGCATATAAACCAGATGATCACAGTAAGTCGACTGAAGCCTTGTTTTAATTATTTGGAAACATTCGTTTTAAAAAGACCCAATTTAATCCAGCACCCCTAGAATAGAGTTAAGTGCATTTTTGACATGGCCGAATATCACCATAAGTATGGTAAGTTATCCTATTTAAGCTACTTTGCAACTAAACTATTTTCAATACTTTACCTTAAACTGAAGTTTTTGATTATCTTCTACAGATACAATATATCCTTCCTTCATACAATTTATAAACCATGATACATCACGGAAAGATTTTGATTCGATTGTGACATCATTGAGCGCTACTGTTCTGTTTTTTGTTAAAAATTCTAAAACTTCATCTCCAGAGCTATCTTGTGCCACCAAAATGTTCGATTTCCTGGTGATAATAACAAATGGTCATGTAAATTGGAAAAAAATATGGAATAACCTTCTTATACTAATAGTATGTAAAACTAATTTTCAGGCAGCATGGTCTAGTAAATAAGGATGTATGTTAAACAAGGGGATACGATAGGATAGAATATTCATGTTTATCCCCATGAATGGGAAAACCAAGTTGGTTAACACACGGGCAATTGTCAGATCACCCGGCGCCCACTGTCGGTTTACCGGAGCTATTGCAGTGTGTTGTGTATGTTAGACATGTTCCTTCAATTTGGTAAAACCAATTAATCTGCAGGGTCCAGGCAATGTCCGTAAAGTGCCTTGCCTAAGCCAGTATGGAAAGTACGGCAGCTGCACACTCGAGTTTTTTTCCCTGCGTCTTTGCACACTTGGGTAATTTCACACACGCTCGCGAGGTGGCAGTATAAACATCGTATAATTTCCAACAAACCTGTAAACCTACCTCTGGACCTCGGGTAATTTACTATCAGTACGTTTTTTTGTTACGTAGATAGATATGTTAGCTCATGAACACGATAGATTTAGGATAGAATAATATGTTTGTTTAAGTTTTTTACAAAAAAGTAATAAAAAGGAGATTTTGTGCACACTTGAAGTGTGCACTCTTGGACGTTTGCACACTGCACACTTAAATATTTGGCGTGTGCACACTCGAGATCTCGGCGAAAATTGACGTACTTTCCATACGGGTGCCCAAGGACACAACCGACTAGCTAGCGACAAGTTTCGCATCTGCAACCTTTCGATTGAAAGGCGATGCACTTAACCACATCAAGTTTCTTCCATTCCACAGCAGTGAGTGACAGGCATCAAATTAAACACGACACGAAACTATTACAGTACGCTAAGTTTGTTTAATGATAAAAACAAGGTAACTAACTTTATATCAGTTGTTACTTGAAAGAATCCACTTTTATTGGCTATTCTCGTAAGATGGTCGATTCTGGCTTTGTTCATACGACGAGGAACAAAATAAATGATCTCCATTTGGACGATGCGAGTGTTTGCTAAGAACTTCTTTCTTGCGCAGGATTACAATTGTTCGTAATATTTTTGCCAGCACTTTGTTTACAAACATACGGGGATTCCCCATCGTTATTTTTGAATATAGAAATCTTTTTATGTTCTTTATTCCATTCGGTTCGGCTTTAATCCCGGACCACTGAAACCATCGTACTCTGTCAAGTAGAAGGAAGGCATACCCTTCCTGCATTACTAACATAAAAATTCTAATTTAAATAGAATATAAACTATTGAAAGTTTTTTCTGGCGTTGAAGTTTAAAAAATGTCACTTAAAAAAATATTTATGGCTGTGGCGTGGTCAGATGGGATGCGGGATGATTGAGCCTTGTTTCGTTGACCGGATGGTTTTTTCACTTTGTAGTACCTTTTGTAGTATAATAATTTAAAAGAATGCAACTAAGTGGTGCTGGTAGCATTTATTTTACGTTGACTGCCCACACAAAGGGCAGACCGTCACCGTTACCGATCCTCTTCCACCATAGAATACTAACTTACTCTGTAAGTTAGTATTCTATGCTTCCACGGAGCGGAAGAGGACGGGTTTGTTTTTTCAGCTGTTTAAGGAGCGTAGATGGCCTAAGGGGATTATAGTATATGGAATTGGAAACTGAGATGCATAATAGGGTCTAGTGAAAGAAGGCTATACATTACAACCTCAGCACACCTCCATTTTATTTATATAAAAGATGTTGAAAACGCAAAAAAATCCGACTGGCAAGAATAAGAAAATTATTTTATTTTTATTTATAGACTTAAAGTCGCACCGTTTTAAGCGTCCCCTTTGGTAAAACATCAATTTCACTTTCATCAATCCATGAAAAAGAGCGCGTCGTATTGCGTCATAATTCGTTACGTCAAATTCCAGTCGTGTTTAGTTTCGTTGGGAAGCAACGTCAATAGAGTGTGGCGTCCTCTTTGGTTTTCAAACGGTTGAGCAAATAAAAAAAATGTGAGCATTAACAAACAACAGTAAAAATTATTATATACCTCTCAAAAACCATTTCCAATCGATTTTAGCAGTAACTTTAAAATTTAGTCTAGACTCTTATATGTTAATTAGTTAGTGAAGGTGACTTGTGTCTTGTGATCCGCGCAGTGCAAACTCCCCCTGTTAAGTATTCTAGGTAATTTTGTTGGTTGTTTTATCAAATATAATTTGGGGGAAAACCAGGGCGTAAAGAAGGAAGTAGGAACAGCAAAATAAGGAACACAAAAATAGTTGAGTTTATTTGGTAAATTACATAAGTTATGAATTGAATATACAGTGGAACCCCGCTTACCTGACCAGCTATGGGACCGTCATTAAGCGGTCGCGTTAGCGGGGTGGTCGTGTTAGTGAATTTTCATTTGGAGCAAGTTGTCGTTATATGCAGTCAAAACGTCTGCCTTTTGACTAAATTACCACAAAATGCCATTATTTTTTATCAGATACTGCAGAATTAATTTAAACAACTGTTAGCACTAACGTTTATTTTTATAAGATTCAGTTTTGTTTGCCACAATTTTTTCCGTTTGTGTGTAAGCGCACATTTAATATTATTGTTTTGATCATAAAAGAAATTTAACCTTATTATTGTGGTGAAAAGCCCAATTATTTAGCACGTTTGGTCACTTAAGCGGAGTTAAATTTAATGTTTTGGACCAAAATATGGCGGTCCTGGTCTGGAAACCGGGGTGGTCGCGTTATTGAAACAGAATACAATGCATTACCATAGTAAAATATTTGGGACCGCACTAAAGTGGTCTTGATAGTGAGGTGGTCGTGTTATCGAGGTGGTCTCCAAGCGGGGTTCCACTGTATATAAATGCTCGCTCAAAATGGGTTAAACTTCAATTCGGTTTTAGTATGCTAGTTAGGTCACAAGTAAAACTACACTATAACCATAGTTTCAAAATAAATGCCATTACTCATTAGGGTGCGTTAGACATTTTTTTCACAGTTTTTCTTTGAAGCCTTTTTGTAGTATCCTATACAAAAGTTCAGCTGTTTATTGTTAGAATTAGACGTAGATCAATTATTTTTGAGCAGACCAATTTTCAATGTCATTTTCGGCACCTATTAGGGGTTTAGATTAGTGCGGGGTTTAGGACACTGGTAGGATTTTGTTACTGTTTATCTTATCAGTTAAAACTTTTCATTTCTTTCTCTTGATTTCCCAGATTTTAAGTTAAACACTGAAGTAATGTGTAAAGGTTGACTTATTAATGCGCTTGCACCAGTCATCATAAGCGAAAAATGTCGACTTTATTTCGGCCGCTGCAGATCAAGAAACATTCTTTAGATACGGATTACGAAGTAAATGATAAGAACGTTCTGGGTCTGGGAATAAACGGGAAAGTTCTAGGCTGTACAAACAGAAAAACTGGTCAAAAATGTGCACTAAAGGTGATTTTTTGCTGGATTAGTGAAGAATCTCTAAACCTACTTACTAACTTACATACTGAGACGACTTTGGGTTATGCAGAGGATTCCATATTTTATGGTTATTTCAATAAATTCTGGGTCTTTCTGCTCTGTCTGACAATTATGAAGGTTAAACCGTTCAATATGGATTTGTACCCACCAGAATACAAATGACAACACTTTTTGTTATGTTTATTTTCTAAAACACTACATTTATAAACTGTTTTTTTTTTTTTAAATTTTAACTCGCATACAAATTTTACAAAACAAAAAAAGTTGTACAGTTATGTACTGATACAAAATCATTTAAACAGCATATGAATATAGAGCATCAACACTTCAGCATCAACACAGCCTTCACAATATTATGTTTCCAACAAAATAAAAAGCATTAATTCCTACTTTGCATGTTTTGCAGCATTCTCGTTTCTGCGAATAAATTTACATATGATACTTTACTGCAATTTACCGTCTCAGATTCTAGCTGACTGTGAGAAGGCTCGACGCGAAGTTGATCTTCACTGGAGAGCTTCGGGTTGCAAGCACATCGTCTGTATATGTGATGTGTATGAGAACGTATTTAAGAACAGACGATGCCTTGTTATAGTGATGGAGCGGTGAGTTGATAGTTGTGTACTGTTAAAACAGTTATTCCAATATGGAAATGATGTTAGACCTGGAATTGGCTTAAACTCTGATTGTCGATAGAAGAATGAAATATAAAATTTTTAAATATTAGGACATATGGGGGTGTTTTTAGTTTTCCTAGCACTTTCAAAAATAGTGTGTAGTTATTCTGATTAATGTAACTGCAACATCAAGTATGTCTTTAATTCGGTGATGCCATAGTTTCAGGTAAATGGGCCACCTCGTTTTATTTAATTAATAAAAAGTAGAAGCGTAAATTGATGCAATGTAATAGCATCAATTTAGCCCGGTCAGGGGATTAAAAAACAGTTATAATAATAATTAGCTAAGCATTTTAATTTGCATATATAGGTCATCATCAGGACTTTAAAAATGTACTTAAACCTTCTTGGATCTAACAGTATAAAAGAAAGCTGAAGGTCCAGATTGTTAAAAAAATAAATTTCCTTTGGACCTCCTCAATCCGTTGGCATGGTCTCCTTGCATAAACTCAACACTAACCCTTTAATCAACTCTTAAAATAAAAGGTTAAGCAATGGTATTTACCAATGGTGATATATCAACTGCTGGAAATTAAATTTTAAAGGTTTTAATTCTATAAACTCCGCAATTATTACAAAATAAAATTTATGATTACAGAATAAATTAGGCATTACGAAGCGGTATTTAATTTATTATTTTGTAGAACTAATTCATCTTTTAAATATGAAAATTTGAACCGAATGGAACATGTGAACTTTGAAATTAACAAGCAATTTTAAAGCTTGGAAGCGTTTTTTACTTGTCTTGAAATTAATGCCAACCTCATGTTTAAGATTGGAATAATTCATTTTTCTTTATTATTATTATTATTATTATCGTGATCTAATTACATTTGTACGGGTCATTAGAACGATATTTAGTCTGCTCTTTTCGGCTTGGTGCAGGAATATACTACCGGTACTTCGGAAAATTGTAAAAATTTTAGTTTGTAGATGAAACAACTGTAAAATGTATGTTGTGTAATATTGGCTGATACTTTTATTTAGTTGAACATTAAAATAACCAATAACATTTAAGTAAAAAAATGTAATCATAAATAACTGATATTATCAACAATAGCAATTATATTTGTTAAAAAATAGAATGCATAATGTGGCATCGGTGGTCTCGCAGAGAAAAATATGTAAAATTATTTATAAAAATGTAATAAAGTGACAACAACACTAAGAACCAAATCATAGCATATATATATATAACCTAATTTACCTGTAATAAAAATTAAATTAAATCGTTCCAGTTAATGCCTGAGGCCGAACGCATTAGTTGTATTTGTTGTGGTGGGGATATCAAAACGTGCTACGAATTGTCAATTTGTACATCACATCCTTTATCACGAATTGCAAAGGAGCTTTGTCATTATAACTCATACCATGTGCCGGAACTGAAACTTAAATCTGTGATTGAATTGTTAAATTAGGAACCGCTGCTACAAATTTCGCGATGTATTGGGTGTTTCTGTGTATTATTTGTTTATAACGGCGAATATAATACGTCCATTAATTATACAGATTTTTGATTCATATTTTTAATGACATGTTAAACCTTTAGTTGATATATCATGCTGCAGGTTGCAGCCATAATTTGATACCATGAAACTTGTTTTCAGTTTAAGGGTTCCTGTTCCTTGTGTACTTTTCTTAGCTTACAATGGTGTAATGTTACGTCACAGTTAATCATTGTTCCTGTCTGGAGGAGTTGTGGTGTATATGTGAAGGAGTTATCGCACACCGGAAATATTAAACTAATTATTAGGTATTAACTCGGTTTGGTAAATTCTCTGGAACAGCTAATCAGATTCTGAAGTGCACGCTTTATGTTAAGTGTGCTGTATGAGTCATAAAAAAACCTAACGCCCCGGTCATTGTCTTTTTGTTATGACTAACGTGAGTCGGTTAAACTGTGGAAAGACAGCCATGAGTAATGGCCCGTTCCTGCACATTACATTACTGTTGTGTGGTCAAATGAAAAGCAATAAGAAGCTCAAAACTGTACTGGTATTCCAATGATTCTTAAAATCCTTAGAAGTTGATGATCGTACCAAAAAAAAACTCCATTCCAAAATTGATGAAAAATTGACATACATAAGAAAATGTCTCAATATAAATGTGTGATTTTATAAAATTTCTGAAACCACAGATTAAACTTAGGCAGTTAGTAACTGTGTAACGGCCATAATGACCTTAGATATTTATGGTTCTACTCTGAACTTGTAAGCCTGTTAGAAACAAGATTTTGATTGCGATAAATTTCAACTTTATCGCAACATTGCCTAAAAATAGTATATGGCATTTCATGATTTTATAATCAATATTTTACCATGTCTCGTGACAACAACCCAAACCCTAATGTACAGAGCCTGTTTTGATGCAGGTTGCTACTTAAAGGCCAATATTAGTTCTATAAAAGTGTAAATACAATATATGGGTATCCCGGAATTGGTATTGATTGATCACTCTGTACCATTTCATTCATTTACTGTTTTAATTAAAATGGGTAGACATCATTAACCTCAAACAGTTTGGGCAATCTCTTTACTTGTTTTATTGATTTAGGGTATAGTGTTTTAAATTAAATTAAAAAAATTCTTAATTAGAAAAATATTTATTACCATTGAGTAATATGAAGATTTTAAGGCGTTGAAAAATCCTACCAAATCTGATGTTCCATTGATTTGTTATTGTAAAGGTTTTGATTAAATGGTTTCCAGGTCAAGAGGCTTAGTAGTTCATCACAGTAATCGACTCGGATGGTTGACTTGATAGATTTGACCTGACCAGTGGTAGCACTTGCTCTGTTGAGTTCCCTTAAACACATCGATTTAATATGATTGTTTAAAATTGAAAGGAAATATCAATTAATAAAACACTTTTATTAAGATTCAACAACCTGATTGTGGCTCCATGTATCATGATTATTTATTGCCCAGATTATAAAAAACTTCATTTTCCCATCTTGGGGATAAAATTAATATAAATACCCGACTGTCCCACTGTTTATTAACATAGCGACATTCCATACCAGAATCGTTCTAAATGGTTGACTAGGCCTACTAAATCAATAACGAAACATTTGATGTTGACAATCCTGAACTACTAAATAAATTCCACAAATTTTATTGAGAAGGAACCTGTTATATTGTCCACATTCCATTCCCTCACCACATTTTAATAATAATAAACAGTAAATGCTTTAATATCATATGGCATTAAGTTGTTTATGGTACCTTATATATTATATATCAACCCAAGTCTACATAGTCCAATCATTGTTAGTCCGCCACCCCCCTTTACGATGTTCATGTAATTTAACATAAAAAGATTAATCATTCAAGTAGCCGGCACAACAGAGACTATAAAATCTTGTTAGTGAGTCACTGTGTTTAGTCATTTATATTTTCAGTTACCGGTAGCAGTTTTGCTGTTACCATTTATTTTGACCGTATATTGTTATCACGGTCTTTAAGAGCAAAATAGAAACTACCAGTTTTCATTGAAATCGAATCCACACTTCTAAACTCCCCTTCTCCATCTTGCTAAAGTAAACATGACATCACTTCCTGTGCATGTTTACACTTCACTCCACCCACCGGCATATAAATAAACACGTCCGGTGTCAATATTATTTCAAGCATGCATAAATAGGATTAAATATAAACTGAAAACAAACAATTCACTATATATATAATTTTCCTATTTGGGTTGAAAAATCTACTCATACCAAGTATTTTGTTTCTTTTTGGCTGTGTGTAAATGTGCATCATCAATATGTTGGTCATTACATGGGCTGTACTTTTCTCTTGGCTTTTTTTTGGTCATTTTACGAATATTTTTTAGAAATGTTTTTTAAAGGCCCTTTTCTTGCTACATTACACTGTTACCATGCTGCGAACTTTTCCTAGTGTCAGAAAAATGGTTTCTTGAAAAATATTTGTTATTCCAAGTTTTATCTGAGACGTCAGTGTAGAAATACATGTTAATACTGGTATGTGGTGCAATCTCATTAATCCCTGGTACTTATCCATTATCCATTTATCTTAACTTATCCATTGCATCATGTAATACACCTGTGTGGCCGGTTTATTTGGATTGTGACATCATTATGGATTCCATAATAGAAGATTACATCATAATCACATGCGCTGCACAGCTTCACTTATTTGCGCTCACTGTCTGTTTGGTTAATATTTCTAAGTGATAATACCTCAGTGTCGTTTTAGTATTACACCAAAGTGTATATATATATATATATATATTATACATGGATTTTCACTTTGTTTATGGACTATTGTTTTAAAAATAAAAATTGTAATTTATTTAATATACCAGAATCCAACTTTATAAATAAAACTGCAACGTATAAGCCTTTACACAAACTTTTAAAACCTCGGCTTCAAACAGTTTTAAAACATTCGCAAAAACGATAGGACATCTACCTGTTGGCCTATTAAAGCAATCTATAGGCATATTAGTCTTCTGGCAGTTTAAAACTAAACATCCCTTTCAACGTTACTTAAATACAATACCTAATTAATTGAAATTGATGTTTTCTATTAAAAACAGTGTTCAATGTATCAAAAACCATTGATTTTTGTACTATTTCTATAGAATGCAAGGCGGAGAGTTGTTCAATGTGATTCAGGAGCGTGCTGAGTCCCCTTTCACCGAACGAGGTTTGTCAATTTTTTATATTTTGTACTTTTTTTTTTGTTATATGCTGGTAAGAATGGGAAAGACATAATTCAAATATATATTTGTATAAGATTAAAACTCTCCAGGCCCTCTATGGCCTACATTCCATGACCGGTGTTGCAGTGGACACACCCACACTATTGTATTGTTAAGATGAAACCACTTACATATGCACAAAAATCCAAGTGGGTTAAAGTGACCACACCAAATCTAATCACCTTGTATATTAGTTGAATTTATTGAGTCGGAATTTTAAAATACAAGATAACGACAGACATTTTTAATCATGGATGTGGTTCAGGTTTTAAATCTGTTATCATCTCATAGTAAAACATCATCTTTTAACATCATGCAGTTAAAAATCACTTTTGGCACAGAGATAGTAAAACGTAATCAGCGCTACAGATCACATTCCAGATTGCATCCGTATTTCCATGTTGTTCCTGTGGTGAATCAAACTGGAAATTTGTAATCACCACGCATTAACACATACGTAACATGTGTACACAAGTTGCTCAGAAAATCGGTGAAAACACTTCCTATGTTGATGATTAACTATGTTTATGTTTGCTCCTGTTCCATTCTTCACCATGAATGGATTTATAACAAACTTCCACTGGCAACAAATAATAAAAATGTTTTTTTTTCATTTCTATAGAATTTTAGCCCAAGGTACCTTGTACCAATTTTAAAGAAAAAAGAATGGTAAAAACTATGTAAAATATGAATTTTATATTTTATAATAACTTCTTCTATTAAAATAGTAGCCGGATAATGTTAAATTATAATCAGGTTGTTTTTGTAGAAAGTGATTTGACCTTTGTAAGACAAAGCCTAATTTGGTTCCTATTTTTCATTCACAAACCTTGGTCGGCAGTTTTGCATTAGGCAATCTACTCCTACAAGCTCATAACACGTTCTTTGATGCAGAGGCAGCTGGTGTGATGCGTGACATCGGAAGTGCCGTCAAATACCTCCATGACATCACAATCGCACATAGAGACGTCAAACCGGAGAATCTTCTGTACTCGGCGATAGGCCCTGACCGGATATTAAAGCTCACCGACTTCGGCTTCGCAAAGCCCACAACGAGCTATAACTCATTAAACACTCCTTGTTACACCCCTTACTATGTTGGTAAGTAGGTAAAATGTTGTCTATGTTTAAAAAAAAATTTATAGGGGCCAAATACATTAACATTACAGGTATAAAGATACGAGTGCTAGGGATTTACCACAGCAATGACTTAAGAATTCCAAACGAGAACTTAAATTCTTCTTAATTTTACTTTTGCACAAATTAAACAATATTTAACCATTCTTACATGTATTATACTGAGAAATTGCACTTTTACACCCCTGTTAAAGTTTACATATGTTTAAAAGTAAAATTGATATTACATTGTATAATGCATATATAAAGGCCTAATTTTTTTGCTCTTCCTTCCCTATCTTACTTTACTGTGGTGCATGTGTTGATAAGTGACAATGTTAACCCCTCGCTGACCTTATGTTTTCATGCAGCACCAGAGGTACTTGGTCCTGAACATTACGACAAGTCATGTGATATGTGGTCTATAGGAGTCATCATGTACATACTGTGAGTATCTTCTGCACACCAGTTTAGTTTTTTTTTCTTTGATATTTTTTTGTGTTTGCAAAACGACAGGCGTAAAAGAATGTTGATTATGAAACTAACTTATTTTGCATAAATATAGCCAAGCTTGGCCACCAAACCAATCTATAAAACGTGTCTGTGAAGTTAGGGTGCAAAAAATGTTTAATCCTTGCATTGCCACTTTCTATTAAAATAACTGAACTTGAATTACGACACTATGCACACTTTAACATAATGGTATTTGTGTCTTTCTTTGCTTATGTGTACATTTGTTTGTGATTATTTATTTATCTTTTTTAACCACTGCATACGGCATTGTGGTAAGGCATAACTGTTAACTTTGATAAATCATTATATAAGAATTTAATGTCATCTAAGAAACAATGGATTTAAAAAGCAAATTGTAAACAGCTTGTAATGTAGAGGAAGACATGTGACCACACAATTTAAAATCCTACACCACACTGCCGATACAATACTGAAATTCTTGTGGGTTACAAAATAGCCAAGAGTGGTGGAGATTACTAAAAGACATAAATAGCAAATTTAATTTTAGGGCTAGTTTAAAATCACTTGTATACCTAATATCCATTAATAAGGCTCCTTCAGATTAGTAAAAAGTTGTGCATTTTTGTAGCTTTAAACTCAACAACACTCACAGTAGATTTTGGATTAGTATAAACTCCTGTATATGTCCACGTTTTAACAGTTTCCAAAAAAGGGTGATTACAATAAACAACATTCACATCGGTTTTAAGCAGCATCGCAAAAGACACACCGCTGTAGTTACCTAATTCTTAGATGTAAAAATTTAATGATGACTGGAAAATGTTATTAAAATCCACAATGACTTTCACGGAAGTGGATAATCAAAAATTGATTGTGCAATTTAGTTAAGTTTTGCGTAATTGCTATTTAACACTATTATATTTAAATTGGCACAAACTTAAATTACTGGTACATAATTAAAAAAACTGCAAAAAACAAAACTGTTTTAAAATAGGATTAGGAGTGACTATTCTGGAACTGGTCTAGGATAATAAACTCTTCTACTTTGTCTGTTTCTATTCGTGTGTAAAATAAAAATTAAACCTATTAAAATTCTGATTAAAACAGTACACATACTGTGAACACATCATAATTAATGTTCTGTTAAAACAGCAAATCCCCCAGTTGTGGTTGAATATGCGATTTTAACCAAATTTAATGTTAATAAATTACATTTATTGCTTTAACACAGCAATAAAATGAGTTGTTATTGTCCACTAAAATATGACGCCCAAAATTGCACTTTGCACTCTCGTTAATGAATCCCATTTTGCATGTTGCGTTTTTGATCTTATTCTTTAGTTAAAGGAGCTAAGCATAAGGTATACCAGACCCCAGCACGTTGTCAACACAGTGCTCGTCCATAGTTATCCACAATGAAAAGCTAATAATTATTGAACAAAGAGACCTCCAATTAAAACTGGACCTGGTACTTTACTTTTGTAATTGCTACTTATATTTCACTTTTTTCTATGGTACTTGTAGTTAAGCTCTCTGTCTTGAAAGCATAACAATAATATGAAGCCATTTTCCACTTAGCCTAAATGCAATTTTTTATTCTCGGATTTGAAAAAACAATTAACTATAACTTATTTATGGGGTAAAAACAGCCTTTAAAGTTTTATTTCCTGTACGGGTTAAGGACCCCCCCTCTACCAATGTAATGAATCATTGAATAACTAAAACAAACTGTTTAGTGTTTATTATGTTTTTAAACGTAAGGCTTATTATCTTTGTGAAAAACTTAATTGGATTAAAAACTTGCGGATTCTGTGTCGCATGTTATGTATGGGCCCACTTTCTTATTTGTACTATTCAACCAAACTGGCATTGAATTAGTGCAATGGGGGTTATAAAGAAAAACCCTCCTTGTTGCAATTTTTATCGTAATAAGTATAATTACTTCTCCAACTGGCGTTACTACTCGGATATAAATGGGGAAAGATATCAGAAATCTAAAACACACTTGACGTACCAAACACCAGCAGACAATAAAAATAATTCTCATACATAAATTATAACCAACCTTATTCTAAGTCATCGTTCTTGTTATCTCTATATGTAAATTTTGTGAATCATATCGTGAACAATGACCGTTGCCAAAATCAGAACATCTTTAGGCGAAATTTTCATGTGTATGTATTGCTGTGACAGGTGTTAGCATACAAAACCCAAAATGTAGAAAATCAATTTTGTCACAATTGTTGGGATTGTTATATTGTGAATCAACAATAGAACAACAATGGACTGTGTAACAAACCTTAGCTTTTAGCATTGTATTTTACAAAAGTGTGCATGCATTTTTAAGTACGTCTCATTTCTGGTGTTGGAAACCCATGACCTAAATTATAACATCCAACCCCTCCAGGGTATGTCTGCATAACATATGGCAACCACAAGATTTGAATAACGTTATTCGCAACAGTAATCTAATTTTTATCTAGACATATGGTAAAGAAGGGTAATTTAAATAAATAATTATTAATTTTATTAGTTTTCCTACAAGAAAAATTCATTAAGCTTAAGTGAAAAATTGAACAGTGTCAATAGAGTGACCCCCACCCTATGCTTAGATGCATTTTTCTGATTGTCATTTAAACTGTTGCTCCCATAGACAAAAATTACCTAGTAATTACTGTGTATTATTTTTGCTTGACTGGTGTTCATAAATCGATAATAATCAATCATTCCTACAAATATTTATTTCCTCTTTCCACGGATTATCCTTAACATAGGTTCAAATGATTGTCTGCAAACATATTCTGATGTCTACAGAATAAACAATTCCCTATTTATTTATTAACAGTCATTGTAGCACAATACTGTATACCACCTAACATCATTTCCGTATTCTGTATACCCATAACCAATTGTTAATGGATGTTTTTTGGAACTTTAACAATTTTTTTATTAAAAAAAACAGATTCAATGTTGTTCAAAACCTCAGAACTACAACTGCGCTGCTACAAATGCTTAACCCCTTTAATTACAATCATTGGTGTAAATTAATTTTAATGCTGTACATTAGGTTTGATAATTGCCATAGTATTTTATTTTTTGAACATAAATAGGTTTTGAAATATAAAATTTTAGTAAAAAAATCATTCAATAACATTGGAGCCAGATCAACACACATTTATTAAAAATCTTAAACAGTTGGAAATCTTGTACTGACAGCTTTAATGTGGTTTGCTGGTAGCATATGGTGCATATTATTCCCATGAAGCAGTTGGACATTTCCCGACCACATACTACATCTGTTACTTTTTGTGACATGGAATAATGTGATTACATTTATTATTTTGAAAGATCAGTCATATTGTTAAAAGAAAATAATTTAAATTAGGAAAATAATAAAATAGGAGGGTCGGAAAGTTGATCAAGGTAATAGACTGTAAAATCCACAATATGAATATAACCAATCCCATGATAATTGGGGTTGTTTTGTGTCAACTTTGGACACTGCAATATTCTGTATAGAAAATCATTATTAAAACGTTAAGTTCATTAAAAACTTACTTTTTTTAAAAACTTACTAAAAATACTTTGCTTATTTCATCATATTTTCCCATAAATCTAAAATTCCATTAAGTTTTCCAACTCTTCGCAGGTTGTGTGGCTTCCCACCATTCTACAGCCACCAAGGACTTTCTATTTCACCTGGAATGAAGAAACGAATCCGTAACGGACAATATTCCTTTCCTGATCCTGAGTGGAGTGCGGTGTCAGATGAAGGTATCAGCGTGAGCAAAAACATAAGCCAACATAACAATTCAGTTTAAGTTTTGGAATGATGTTGTATTAATTACTAGAATGTATTTCAAAGTGACTAAAATAATTGTTATGGTTTTATAAAACCCTGCATTTTTCTTCAAGGTTACAGTGGTTTTTGTGGTTTAAGCAACTATTTTTAAATTGTGATGTCATAGTTAACATTCTGGGCAATAAACAGTGTTTTAGTTGGGTTGTCATTTTATTTTTATTGGAGCAGCCATTGTATGACTTAAATCATTTATTTTCTTGCTCTTTGTTAATTCTAAAAAAACAAGAATACACGAGTATTTTATAATGTGATTGCGATAGCATTTCAAAAGGCATATGTCCAACTGGAACACATCGTTAAAACAAATCACCATAAAATATGTAAGACTAGAATTGTATTTACAAAACCATAGGGGATAGGCCCAGGTTAAAGACTATTGGGGTATTTTCGATCAAACATGTTTAGTAAAGAAAAAAAGATATAAAAACGTTTCCATGCAAATTATATTTATTTCATGATTATACCAAATGTTATATATGTTATATAAATGTTATATACACATTTAAACAGCAATAACAAAATTTGTTTTTATGTTTATATGTCTAGTAATGTAGAATTACCATAATGTTTAAATTGCTAGCAATTATTAAGTTCGATAAAGTGATTTTTTAATGGGTGGCCAATCATTTAGAAGCATGAACAAGGCACTTATGAGTTATCAGGCCATTATGACATCATTTGTGTCTCTGTGATGCAATTATGTGTTTGATCTGTGCCGTCAAAGAGATAAGCAAACAATTGACATTGATTGTGCCCATGTTGGAAAATCTGTTTTTCTACTTAAGTTACCTTTTTACAAGTCTGGATACTTGTAATGTAATGTAATGTTTACTTATAAGTTTTTGGATATTGCAGGATATAATCTGGGGCCTAGGCAAAGAAACAAGTGGCTAAAATTTTATGTTTTTCCAGTATTTTTAAACTTTTCTATTCAGATTCTGACATATTGTTATAATCAAGAAAATATTCCCTTATTAGTTTTAATTACTAGAATATTACAATTTAAGTATTGCAGCTTAATATTTCTGTGATTGTGATTTTGGTTGTTTTCAATATTTTCTTTGTTAGTCCGATAATATTTATAATATATCTATGTGCAGCAAAATCACTGATCCGTCACCTGCTGAACACCGATCCCGTTAAACGAATGACAATAAATGATTTCATGAAGCACCCTTTGGGTTTCGGTAAGTTGTTTATTTTATTCAATTTTACATTTTTTTTTTTGGTTTATATTAAATGTGAGGAAACCGGTTCAAAATCAGAATGAGATTTTGCCAAAAAGTGTTTTTTTAGGCAGTTAATTATATTTGTGTCACTTAGATAAATTAAATTTATTGTTCATTTCAAAAGCTAGCCCACTGTTGGGTTACTAAAGCTAATCACAGTTTGTCCTAAATTGAAGCATCCTGCTGTAAATCATTACACTGTGCAAAGTGTTGCATGCGCTATTATCAAGTGATGAATGATTCGATTTCCAAGCCTCCCATGCAGAAGTAGATTAGAGTTGGTCAGAACACGTTTTATATTATCACGTATTTTTCTGGCAACATGCAGTGAAGTTGAAGCGCTCTATCCAATTTCTTTATTTGGTGTTTAGCGGTAACTAACAAGTATCAATTGACTAAGAAGTACCATTTTTATTTAAAAAAACTATAACAAGTGACAAGCTTCCGTTATTCCACACCTAAAAAGTATGGTTTAAACTTTGAAAAAGTAGCCTGTGCCACTGTCTTTTCAGTCAATTGTTACCACCCTACATTTTTGGTCATCATTAAGTAGTTGGTTGTGTAACATGACTCATTATGACATCACAGGGAGTGAGTGTGGTCCCACAAACCCCATTGTTCTCAGCTCGTGTATTGAGAGAAGAGGAAGCCCAGTGGCCAGAAGTGCAGGTATTCATGTTAATAATAAAATACTTTTTTTATTGTATGTTTTTAGGGTTTTTATTTGGATTTATGAAATAACTAAAAATTTTACATCATTTTCCAAATTTGAATCAAAATTGTATGAATAACACTGATTTTGTTTCACTATAAGCAGTTTATTTAAAATTGTTAGAATCAAAAATAATTCTGAATCATTACTTATTCAAATTCGATCAAATTCGATTGAATGGACATCTCTACCTACATTGCAACCATGTAAATGTGGGATGTATTTTACAACTTGGTTTTAAATATTATAATATATTCTATGATAATATGTGATCTCCATAGGACGAGATGGCGAATGCACTAGCGACGATGCGTGTCGACTTCGATCAGGTGACACCAATCAAAAACCTGGAAATTGCAAACAACAAACTTCTTCAGAAACGCAAGAAGCGAGTGGC
>CH002300.1:1187732-1219555 GCA_000149265.1 Ciona savignyi
CCGGCATCTACAATTCATCCTCTTGCCGACCTTAATCTCATCCAATTTGATTTCGTTTCTATAGCGTTTTATAGGATTTCTGTAGGTTGATGTAATCGAATTACTTGTGCATTATGCACTGTGATAATGGGACCTTAATGGAATGTTAATGTCCAGACAAAGTTGGTCAAACAGCCTAATTATTGTGACATTATTCCTTTTTATGTCATAGTTGATGATTGTTGCATCATTATGCTGCATTATAATTATAATGCTGCATTATATCCACAATATTTCGAGGTGTTCATACATGACAACGGATTTTAATATGTTCCTCGTTGGATTTTACCCACAGTGCCTTGCGTCATATAAACATATTATAAAATTAACTTTTCGAGATAGCGCACCAATTCTTGCTTTGTTTCTTTTTTTCAATTTCTTTGCCCCGCAGAACTTTATTTTATCTGATATTTGAGCTTCAAGAGTTTTGCAAACAAAACAAATCTCCTCAGTTGCAAAGTAGCATTGTGAAGGGTGTCAATTTATATATGTGGTTGAAAAATCCTGATCACAATTTAAAGAGAGCAAACATTTTAATGTTTTACTGCGATTTTAGCAAGCTTTTTTATGACGCTATTTTTAAAAGCCGACGCTTGTAATAATTCATTGTCTTTTTTGCAAAGACACCTGAAAGGTAACAATTAAAATAATAATTGCACTACAAACGTTGCCAAACCCATTTAAAGTCTGTTTTTAATAATTTAGATCATTGTCAGATTGCATCGTGCATTCCCATAATTCTGCAATGTTATCCGCATTGTGCAGCTTTTTCTTTCGTTAATTCTTTGGTGTTGCGAGTGTAGATAATGAAATATAAAGTCCACCATTAACCGTTGTGTTTATTGCAATTTCTTGAAACATCTTTGGTATTTTTAGTTGGTTTTGCTGTTTAGAGGTTGCCGAACAACGTTCGTGGCTAAAGCACTTGTTATATGGACGCAGTAGGTAGTTTTAACAACAAAAGCAACACGAATATTGTTACAGTAAGCCTAATCCAATATCCATACTGTTTAGTTACTCCGATAATAACTACACGAACACCACAAAAGCAAAACCGAACAGGTTTTATTTTGCTCCATTTAGTTTTTGACCAGTTCAGTTTTAATATTAGGTCATTTCGTTCGATCGGTAAGAGCGCAAGCAATCTGAAGGCAGCCTATAGGGTTGTGGGATCTTAACCAACAGCTGGCAACGTGGATATGTCCTTGGGCAAGTGACCTTGTGGTCATCGCCTGGACCAAGTTAATTTCAGTTCTTTCCAAGTTAAATAAACGACTAAATTAATACATTAAACTGCAATAGCCCAGGCAACCCGATGGTGGGTGCTATGTAATCTGACGATTGTACTGGTGATAAACCACCCACGTGATCCTGTATGAGACTTGTGTGTCACGTAAATCGTTCATAATTTTGTTCTGTTTTACTGGGATTAGTGGTTGTGCTTTAAATAAAGAAAGGTACGGATTTAAATTTAAAACTTTTAAAGGAGTTTATTTGTCTTCAAAGTTATTTCTTTTCCATGTATTTTAATATGAAAATTCCGGTAGATGACGCGAAAGATATGGGCAATCACTCGGTTTTAAAATATCTTGCATAAACCTACGGGAAGTCCGTCCAAGTCATCATATTTATTGTTTTTCTTCATATTTTTTTATGTGGTTTATTTGCCTTCGCATAAATTGAATTTAGTTTTGGTGTTGGAGATTTACGTTTTGGTGTTGGAAATCGCAAAAAAGGTTATCTTACGATTATTAGTGTGATAACTCTTCCGCGTTTTTAAATTTAACAAGAATATCCCCGGTATACTTTATTCTTCAGTTTCCCAGGTTGTGGAATTATAAGTATTTATGTCACATTCCGACTACTGTAACATTCTTGTGCCTTCGATAGTAATTTCAACTTAGTTTGTCCAAATCCTTATGCAGTTTCCTATAAAAAGCAGAAGCTTGGCGAAAAGTTGCAGTAACTTTCTGCAGTTTCCTATAAAGAGCAGAAGCTTGGCGAAAAGTTGCAGTAACTTTCTGCAGTTTCCTATAAAGAGCAGAAGCTTGGCGAAAAGTTGCCGTAATTAGACACTTATTTATTAATCAAATCATCAAAAAGCATACGAACGCTTTGTGGTAAGTAATCCTCGTAAGAATTTTTATTTTACAGCGCGCAGTTAGACATATTTATGACGTAACAGTGACTTTTACAACACTAGTGCTTTTAAGCAATTTTAGCCGTGACCCGTCAAATGTTACTCTTAGAAAGTTTGTTTAGCACAAAACTTACTGTGTCTAGTCGGAAATTTACTCTTTTTAGACCTAAGTTAAGCATGTAGGTCATTTTTGGAATGGCAAATGTGAAATACTGGCGGAAAAAGCATCGAAACTCGCCTGAGAAATAAGGTTACTTCGTCGGTTTTATTTTTTGCGACGACAAAATAAGTTTAACTACCGGTGAAATAGGTTATAATTCAGTGAGTTTTAATAACTTGACATGTATGCCTTAATCCTATCCTATAGCAGTAAAACGAGCAGACTGTTCTTAAGAAACAACAACAAACATATTAGCGAACTGTTTAGCATTGGAAGCAAATAGGTTGCGGCCACATTTTCCATAGTCGTCACTGGCCGAGATTAAATAAATTGCAACCCACTTGTGAATGGCCACTCATGTAGCATGTATGAACCGCGAAACATTCTCACCACATATCATACCCGAAACAGAATGCGGTCGCCTGCTATCAAGGATGGGATAGTTTAGGATAAGATGGGATATTCATGTTTATCCCCGTGAATGGGAAAACCAAGGGGGTTTACACACCGTCGGGTTATCGGAGCAATTGAAGTGTGTTGTGTATGATAGACATGTTCCTTTAATTTGGTAGAACCCATTAATCCGCTGGGTTCGGGCAATGTCCGTAAAGTGCCTTGCCCAAGGACACAACCGACTAGCTCGCTATAGCGACCAGTTTTGTACCTGCAACCTTTCGATTGAAAGGCGACGCACTTAACCGCAAGACCAACCGGCCGGACAAAGACAATTGTTTTCGGGTTTAACTTAGAAGACTGTTATGTTAGTTTTAACGACCTTTAATTTAATTTTATTATTTATTTAAAGCCAAGAAAATGTTTAATTACCAATATAAAAAAAATAATTTTGATAACACCGTGGAATAAGTTCTCTCGCAGCGTATGTGTGATCAAACCTTGTTCCACAGACGAAACTCAGTAGTCTATATATGTGATTTATTATCCTACATTTTTTCTGGACAAATATATTTAACTCAAGAAATGCCAGAAGGCTTTCGACAACATAATGTTATCAAAACAGTTTTGAAATCGTAAAAGCTTAAGTTCAAAGTTTTAAGAGGGGCTGAATTTTAATTTAAAATGACGGGAGGGAGGGTTTTACTTTGTTTGGAACAATATTGGTTTTTAGGCCTGTTCGACAAAGGTTTTTCTTTATTCTTTCTTTAAAACGGTGCAAGATCATTCGAACTTTATGCCACTTTTATTTATGGGTTCGACATTTTTTCTTGATTTCTGTATTTGCTCTTTTTAATGAAGAAACGACAAACTCGAAATAATGCTGTGCTGGCAATGTAGTGGTATCAAAAACATGCACAGCAAACCACTACTTAATCACCAGCAACAACAAATTGAGCAACTCGCATTTATCTTCTCACCTGATCTTGAGCTTCGAACGCTTCATTAGCACAATATCAACAACCTCAAGTCCAATCCATCAACCGCTAAATGCGTGCAGGTGTGGTTTGTTGCTCGTCGTGCTTCAGTGGTTTCTGATGACATAATCCACGCATCAAACGGGCGAGACGATGATTGGTTGAATGCCACATGCGGTTTTAATTGTTCCAGTGATCTTTCGAGGGCAGAAAACAAGATCAGGCGATAGAATGAATCCATCTCGTCTTCTGGACATAAAAAGGCTGTTGTTACGAATCCCGTAACTTCCAATTTTAACAGCTTTTTGCATCCGGTAATTTGAAAGTGTGAAGACTCTTTAAAAAATAACATCTAATTACATTTAATCTAATTGTCGGTGCTTTATATTGAGTAGTAAATTAAGTTTGGAATTTTAAATATATTTCCAAGAGCATTTGCTGACGTACACCAGCTTTTTTTAATTCAAGTGTCCGAAATTGTCGCCGACATTTTTATACAGCATATCTTGACGCCTAGTAAATTATCATAGACTCACAGTGTATTTAGAAAGTGTGATTTCAGTAGCAACTCAATTTCCATGGTAGGTATAATTATTTATTTGAACATATTGGTTGTTTTAATTCTTGGTGAAGGCAGATTTTAATATTGCGTTTCGGTTCAGATAGCTTTTGAAATGGTATGTCGGGTAACAACAAACGCTAGTACCTTACGTACAGAGAATGTATGTAGGATATATATGTATGCATAGTTTGAACACACGAGATTAAATATGTGCTACAGCTATAAATAAATAAACTTGTTTGGAATTGTCAGCTTAATGTGGCCACATTATCAATCAAAAATAATTTTAATATCGTTCGCAGTAAAAAGTTGATAGCCAGTGAAGTAATTCGCCTTTTTGACACGTTTCGGTAAAATACATACCTCCATTTTGAATCAATAATAATTTTTTTAAACACTTTACAAACCTTTTAAATATTGTATTGAAAATTTACCAAAAAATTGTGGTTGCGTTTTAAAATTATTGAATATTTTTTATCTCAGTGGTTTTAACGTAAATTGCTTGTTGAAAATAGCCGAGAAAAAGGGAAACTTGTCCGAAGAGCGTGCGCTCTATTTCGTCTCTACTACCACTTTCCGAGTGTACTTCGCTGTAAGTATGCATGGTCACTAAGATGGTACGGCGCTTTGGAAGTGGATTATACTTTTACGGATGGAAACTGTGCTTCACGCTGAGTTTTATACTTGCTTTGGAGGGTTTGGCACTTGGAGGAAAGTCAACGTCCGATAAGAATTATGATGCAACTAAGAGAACTCGGGGAAAGAATCGCGACGTAGTATCAGAAAACGAAGGTCCTAGACGTGAAGGAAAAACTATCGAATTTGAAGAGCAGTTGTCAAGGGCTGAAGGTAGAAGTGATTTATTGGGTTTGGACCGAAATGCTGCAACCCATGAACGTGATGGTGCTGGGAGGGATTTGGACACCAGACGAACGTCGTGCGGAATTTGTGTGTGGGAGGATTGCCCCTCGGTGGACGACATGAAGCGACATTGTCCTGCTGGGGTTGTGCGTGACAACTGCAACTGTTGTGTCACATGTGCCACCGGATTAAGACGACCGTGTCACGTGACACCGATAGGTCTACTGCCTCCTTGTGGTACGGATCTGGAATGTGTTGCAGCTCCGGAAACTTCGGAAATAAACAACGAAGATGAAAATATCGGTATAAAAACCTGTGCATTATATAATATTTAGGCAATTTTTCTGTTTTTATTGCATTGATGTCCATTATTACGAGCATGCATCACTATTTGGTATTATTCTAATAATATACATTAAACAAATAAATTTATCACCCTTAACTTGAGAATCTAACGACGTCTAGGAAGATTCACCATATGGTAGTATATCTACTTCGCATATGTTGCTACTTATTTTATGTTTCTAAGCATGCTTATTCTAACAACTGTGCTGAAGATAGCAACATATGCGTACTCCAGTGTCTGCAATAAATTATATTTATTGGCTTCTTTTTATTGAATATCTCATTTCAGGCGAATGTGCTTGCACTCAAGATGCCGCAGTTTGTGCAACAGGGAACAGAACATTCGAGAATATTTGTCAATTTCGTGAGGTTGCAAGCCGGAGACCGGAGTTGACGAGATTTGTTCATGGGGGTCCATGTAGAACCGGTAAGCAAAGAGTAAAATCTAAAAGTACGTATTTGCATGCAGCTTATCTTATCTGTTTTTATTTGTCATTCGAACTACCGTGTGTAAGTTGACAGATGGTGTGCTCATCAAGTTACAGGTGTGGGTAGGTTTTAACTTAAAACTTGGCTTAAAAACAACCGCTGCTCGGTATAATGGTTCTTAAATATTTTGATAAAACAATGACCCTACGTGACCTCACTTTGTAATTCAATACAAATGGAATTTGCCGTTGACTCTGTGGATTATGTTGTTCCATATTTTAAATGAGTCAATACATGCCTGCTATAGGTTCTCCTCAGTGACTCATTCGCCCTCCACCTTTTCATGTTTTTCAAACCGCAAGTTTAAGCTACATAATAAAAAGAGATGGCACTGTTTGGGAAACAATAAAATTTAAACAAATGTTCTATAGTCACAACATGCGGTTTTACATTTCCGATGTAAATCTTTTAGTTTTGGTGGTAGTATGTTATTTATATGAACTCTCTGGTATAAACAGCACGTTTTTATTCCTTGATCTAATGTCCCATGAATCACCAAATCCAGTCCATGGCCAGAAGCCGCAACCTAACCACTAAACCACAAGACATTATCGGATCTCGTCACAACGAACAATATAAATTATTTAAAGCAACCCCTTAATTTTTCCCATTGTCACAAATTCTTTTCCATTGTCACAGCGCAGGACAAAGCTTTAAAACCACATGGTTCCATCTCTATTTATATCAAGGCTAGTTTTGATATAATTACCAGCGATATGCGTAATTTTATATCCCGGTTTAAAAAGCAATGTTTTCCCAGGATTAGCATATTTATAATACGTACTATTTCTTTTGTTTGCATATT
Source organism: Ciona savignyi (assembly GCA_000149265.1). NCBI lineage: Eukaryota > Metazoa > Chordata > Ascidiacea > Phlebobranchia > Cionidae > Ciona > Ciona savignyi. The sequence continues at coordinate 1,194,504 of CH002300.1, forward strand.
TTTTAGTCTAAAACCCTCTGACATAGTCAAGATGCCGGAAGCGCTAAGTGCGGCTAAACAGACATGACTGTCAATTTGAACGGCCCATTAAACACTAACGGGCTAAAGCAGGGGTGGGCAACTTCTCTTGTCGGCGGGCCAGATGTGAAAAAATGAAGTCATTGGCGGTCCGGATTATTAGATAATTAATATTTATTATTTTAACAACATATTTATTCACTAATGCAAGAAAGAAGTTTATAAATCATGCTTAAAGTTAAGTTTAAACTTAACATAAAATTTAGACCAAAAAAGCACATAATGAATTTATCATAATGTAGGCCTACTAAAATTGTACTCTAAACAATAAGACATAAATTGTGGTCGATTAAAGTTGTCAACAAGTTGTTTAATCTCGGGCTGTAAGTTAGGTGTAGAAATTCTCATTAAAGAATGTGAACATCATTTAGACTGGAACGTAGCTTGGTCTTGTTAATGCGTCGGACCATCTACAGAAGATGGTTAGAAATAGACAGCGGGCCGGACCTGGGCCACATTACAGGTTATGGTTAGATACAGTCCGAGGGCCGGTCAAAATCCCTTCACGGGCCGGACCCGGCCCGCGGGCCGTATGTTGCCCACCCCTGGGCTAAAGTATTGTAAAGAGCCTTGTTCAGGTGTCATAAGTTGCCGACATTTGGTCGAATTCATTGTAGTATTTTTGGACTTGGTCGTTTGAATAAGCAATTACATGGGTTGAATTAGTGTAAACTGTTTCTTTGCTTAAAAGATAAAAGTTTTATATGTATTTGATATCAATCACAGTCGTTTGTGGGTTAAAGTTCATCGGGTCGTAGGGTCAAATTAGGTGACGAAACGTCTGTCTGGTGCACTTAGTTACGCCTCAGATAACGCTCTGTCAACACGATTACTCTGCCCAAATTAAGAGAAATGATCACTTGACAGTGTCGGTATTAGCAACTTGACAGTTACGGTTTGAGGCGCCATGAAATTATCTCCTGATAAACAGTGATGTGTTGTCAACGTGGCATAATTAATCTATGAGCATACATTTTACCCTGCAGTTGACGCTACTTTAAAATAAATCCATCGTGGTAATGGTATTACCAGTACTGTGTGTGGGCTTTAGAGAAAAAGTCTTTTTCAACATATCAATTTAAATAAATATAAAAAAACTGCCCTATAATCACGCGGGATATCAATATCACATTGCTGGCGCGGGTTCATAGATTTAAAATATGAAAGCTGGGTAGATAATTTACTTTTTCCTTTGAAAGCAAAACTACCTTTGCGGCCAGACTCTTTGCCGCAGTTTACTTTGAAAGGTAATGGACGACTTTCATTACCGGTAGGCTACTCAAGAAGGCGGTTTAAATTACCCACAAATTTAAACTTGCGGTGAAAGATACACAGTGGCTTATTGCTGACTGGTGAAGCATAAATTCTGGCGGCATAATTTAAATACATTGCTTCTTATTGGTATGTGACGTCATAGAGGTATAAATAATTTGCTTTTAAATGGTATGGAATGAGTTAGAGTGGATTAACCTAGAATTTTTTACTGCTCGAAAATGAAAATATTACTAGTAAACACCAATTAAAATTAAAATTGCACTAATGAAAAATAATGGCTGATTAATATTTGAATACGTCTTAGGCACTACTTATTTTTGCCAAAACATGTGGTAGTATAAGGTTAAAACCATACTGTTTTAAAATCAAAGTCACACCACCGTTAGAAATACTTTGTACGGATTTCGCAAATAAAGCTGTCGTGCAAGAATTTCTCAGTCGTATATTAGAAACTAATAGGTAATAGCATAATTTGCCTTCTAAGAGTTTTTTATAATTTCCCTCCAAAAAATCTCGTTTTATGTTTTTATGCTGTATGAGCAGTCTATATTTATCCTTGTTTTTTTATCTTCCTTCCCCAGTTCCTCTTATCAAATTCCCTCCCACTGACATCACCAGTGACGTAGGTACAATTGCGTCATACCGGTGTGAAGTCATAGGGTTTCCACTTCCGGAAGTACGGTGGAAGAGAAAACTGAGGTCATCAGTTGATGACGCAGAAGAAGTGTTGCCAGGATTTAACGGAAATATTATAACACAGGTTTAATATCAGACTTTTTCACATTAATAATTTTTTGTTTTTTTATGATTGTTTGATAGGAGTAGTAACAACTAACATGGTCATAATCAATGCTCCGCAACCCGTGTGACACATCACACTACTGTGCCGCAAGACAATGCTAGATGTGCCGCAGGAAAATAAAAATATTGTTTTAAACACAATTATTTTTCAATTAAAAATGATTTTAGTTTTTTTTTGCAAATTTACGGCTATTTTGCTAATATAATATCATATGTATATAGCTTGTCATAAAACCCCCATTGTACAATTTTAACTGTAAAGCGAATCTAATCTACTAGTAAAATATATGTAAGACTTCCAAAATCACATTTAAACTTTATAGGATATGTTCACATTACAGCTGTTCACACTAGTTTTTTACTAAAATATGCTAAAAATGTAAAAACGACATTTTTGGTTGACTGCAACGCATTGAGTTGCATATTCGATAGGTATTTTTTAATAACTATCGTTGATGCATGGCATAACTTTTTCCACTTTTAGCTAAAAAGCTCTCTTTTTAAAAAAACATTTTATTGTAATTTCATATATTTGATTTTAAGATTCGAGGAGGTCCGGCCAAATACCAACTTACCACCTGGTTAACGGTGGACAGTGTGACTTCATACGACATCGGATATTACGTATGTGAAGCTTCGAACGAAGTAGGCGTAGTACGAAGCGATGCAACTCTTACTGTAAACTAGGAAATAAGTAAGATAATTTGTATATAATAGAAAACAAACATTCGTTATAACAAATGCATTAGCCAGACAAGTTTTTAACTGGTCTTTATATTCTACTGGAATGACAGATTGTATTATGGCACCTAATAGAAGACCACCTAGCAGATTAAAATGATAGTTTTTGCCCTCCTAGGTTCATATACCACACACTGCACCCAGCTGTGGTTACTACGTAATTTAAAGATTGTCATTGTTAGACGCCTTCTTTATCTCACCTTTAAGGATTAACATAAGCGTTCTATCTTATAATGACCCAACCCACTTAATACAACAAATTAATTGTATACTGTGTTCTGTGGGGAAATTTTGAACTTGAATTGTGTAAACATTTTGTAGATTAGTCCTAACCCAACTATTTCAGCAGGGAAAAAACTTGTCGACGCTCATTGGGCAATGCGAAATTGGGTTGTGTTTCGAACGAAAATCTTCTTCGTCTAGTTATATTTAGAGAATTCGAACATAGTTAATATATATACAAAGCTTACTGTACTCGGTAGTCCTAACTGCAAGGTTTAAGATAATTATCCGTACGGCTACTCAAATTTATTGTACACCGAAATTGTGTCTGTATGTTTACCAGTTATAACCATCTACCTGTGTATCACCATACCCAGGGTAACCGTACGTGCTCTATTATTTATCGTAGCCTTTTTACCCGGGCTATGTGTCGTACCTTTGATTGGCTTGTTGTACTTAATACGTTTTTGCATACAATTCGATACATGTATCGCTTGCGTTAACCATTCGGCCACACGACCGTATATTTACCTTTTAATTGCCAATTGCAACTCAGTATACGAAGATTTACACTTTAGCGGCATCGGTTAAGTTGCTTCAGCCTAAAAGTTTGAGTACGCTATACAAGGGTCACATCTTAAATATTACAAAAGTAAGAAACCGGTGAAAACGCCAGTCGTATGGGACTTTCTTAATAGCACGCTTTAAAATAGTGACGAGTTCTACAGGGGCTGTGAATAATAAGAAATAAAATACCGCGGCGATAGGTGTTTCTTGTTTTTGTGTAATATAAAATTCTCCTTTGTAAATGACGTCACAATGTTACTATTGTTACAGTTTGCACAGTCATTTGTGTGATCTGATAGTCCGGTGGCGTAATCTTGATTACTTGATGAAGCGTGATTTAGCTTGTACACAATGTTTTGTGGTTCTATACAATTTGTGGGTGCTGAATCCAAATCTACGGGTTGTCACTTGTCACACATGAAGCATTCTTTGACCGGATAGCTCAACCGGTTATGGCGGTCTTTTGTCAGCAACCAAAATGTGACGGTTTAAAACTAACGGCTAACCAGACGGCTGTGTCCTTGCGCAGGACACTGATCGGAATTCGGACATCGTCCAACTCTAAAGGATTTATGGATTATACTAAAACTAAAGGAACGTTTCCAGCGGTTATAAAAAAACTGCAATAGCTCTGGTAACGCAATGGTGGGTGCTAGGTAAACGGAAGACTACTTGTATGACAACGCTTCCTTATGTTTATTCGCGAGATAATCAGACAATAACTCTCCCGAGTATTTTAGTTCACGGGAAGAATATCTGAATTCTTAAACCTGCCGCTTTTACCAGAAACCTAAACGAGCAATTTGAGCGAAACCATAACGATTATAGCTTAGTGTTGCAAAAGGGGATTCTTTTTGCAGCAACCAACAAATCCTAAAAAAGATGCCGAAAACCAAGCGTACCTTAGCGGTTATAGATATAAATAAAGGAAAAAAGTATATAGGGACGTTTCTCTGGATTATTATGAAACAGAAGCAACTGCGAAGAACAGAAGTGGAACTGGCGGAGTAGTATGTCGTCATTTTCCTGAAAGGTCTGCTGGGTTTTGCAGTTCTGCTCGTCGAAGAAAAAATACAAGAAAGCTGACTGCGTGCTGAAGAGTAGTTGGGTTAATAAGTTAGCCGGAGCTACATCGTCTGGCCATTTCGCGATGTATTAAACCTAAATATTTTGTGACGTTCTTACTAAATTCCAAATACACCATTTATCGAACCACTCAATCAAAAATTTGAGGTGAAGTAGTGTCGTATTTACGATTATTGTACGAACTTAAAAGTTTTATTTTCTTTATTATGTGTGACAATGCTACTAGAACTAGAGTCACACCACATAAAACGAAAATTGCACTGATCTGGTTGCCACAGCTGCAGTTTTGGTTAAAGGGAAAATGAAATACTGCGAAATACAAGTGTAGGTTCTGGATGGACCTCTGTGTCTACAATTAACGGAATTAAGATATCTAAGATTTTAGTTTATAACAAATTGGATAAAAATCTAGCCCTAACAATGTCGACATGTTGGTTAGAAATAAAGTCCCACTGGCGTGTCATCAATTATACTTTTGGTATCTAGCTTATTGAAATCAAGGTATATATCGAGTTAACCCATTTTTTTTGAAACCAGGTGCAACTTGGCCTACACCACAAGAATTAAAGAATAACGAATTTCCGAAGAATTTAAACAGTGGAAAGGAAGCAATTTGCTGCCAATGTGTTGACGAAAATGTATTTAATGAATATTCTCACACAGCCTATTCTGCCTCTGTGCAGCGATATAAAAGTTGCTTCCGTTCACATGTACCGCAGACCTATACCCGGCCTAAACTGACGAATGATCCATCCACTTTTATCCGTAAAAAACGACAGCCGTTCTTTACTACAATATACATTAAATCCAAAACGGTTCTGTAATAATTATAGATGGCGTATAACCAATTAATATACGTTAATGATGGATCGAAACTGGCTATCGGCATTCTCTTAGTCATGGTAGGTTACTTAAATGAGTATTTTGCTGAGTAACAATATTGGTGATTCCCCAATGTTTGTACAATTGGTCCAAAATCAGCATGTGCTAGGCTGCGAACCGTTATTCTCGTCTAGCTGTGAAGTTTTTTAATAGTAGAGCAGTGCTTCGTTAAAATAAATATGTTGATTGTGCATCTCCTACGTGTTTTTGTTGGGAAAAAGTTCCCGATGTACGAATGGGTACCAGCTTAAAATTTAAGAGTTGGAGGGTTTTTGGATTAGGTTGCAGATCCAAGGTTCAAAATAAATTTCACGAATTTTTGTGGTAGGTTCCATGTTAAGATTAAAAATAGAAGAACACAAAATCAAGTAGGAAAATTCAGTTTAGTTTTGTATTATTTCTATACGAAACGAAAAAGTTAAAATAGATACCAGGTGATTTTTAACTGAATATTTTTTATTATCTTGCAGTATTTTATACTTCAAGCAATATATAATGTTTTCGGTTGTTTAAATAAATTATTTTAATCTCTTAAAAAACAAAAATATGCGTGACAAAATAATGTTTAGCGCTAACAAATAAAATGAAAATCTTGAACGATATTCATGTGTAATGCAATGTTTATGGCATTTGCAAATGTAAGCAGTAACAAATTTAAAATAAATAAACAAAATATATATTCAAGAATGATAGTAAACTGAACACGCTACCGATTAGGAGCGAGAACTAGGGGAACTGCTGAATCATGGGGTTGGTTTATACAACGTGACGTCACAAATCTGCGCGCCACGCGAGTCGAGTTGAAGTAACGTTTGTTCTGTAATAATGACAAGGTTTTCTTTATTTTGTAGGTATTTTTGACTGTGACAGTTCATCCGCCAAAATTTGTTAACCAAGTAAACAGATAACTTAATTAATCTTTAGTTTTTAAATTAGGTTGTAGAATTTAGCCGTAAGCCTGTTTCCACGTCCGAGCGAATTGTTTGCTCAGTTGTAAAAATCGTAATGTCACCGTGAGTTTTTCAAGCTTTGCGTAATCTAGAACCCAACTGTATTTTTCTATTTTAGATGTACTAGTATTTTAAAGTTTTAATCAATTTTAAGGTTTGTGTGTTTGCATATGTCCTGCTTTTTCAGTGCATTTCTACCTAGATAATATACAGCTGGTTGGTTAATTTCCCACACGTTTACAGATCACATGCCTGTTTTTGTTGCTGTGCTGGAAATTGGTCTGTGGTCCGTTATGGATGAGGTTTTCAAAATTTTCTAGTTTAATGTAATATTTTAAAATAAATGAGTACTTGCACATATGTTTACCATTATACAATTTAATATTGTACAATCAAGATCTTGGCATCATACTTTCCATATTGAGTTTAAATCAGCAATTAATTGGACAAAGGAGGATTGTGAATACACCCTGAGTAAATAGTATCCGGTCAATTAGTTCAGTTAATTAAAACATCGGCATTAAGCCGAAAGATAGGAACGAAACCAGCGAATTGACTACGTGGTTGTTATTATGCAACGCACTAAGCGGATCCAGCTTGAAGCCAGTTGATTGATAGGTTGAAACAAAACAAACTATTAGTTATCATCTGTGTTAAACTTAACTTCTTCATTTATGTTTTAACTTCGTCATTTATGTGTATTGGTATACTGGTACTACTTTAAAAATGCTTGTAGTTTAATGCTGGGGACAAGTTATAATTTTAAGTCATGTACTATTGTACTGGTTAGTCATATTTTCAAAATTGTTAAACATAAAATGTGAAAAATACATAGGCATTATCCACAACTATATCCATGTGGAGATTGTCACCGAAGTGTGTTTATTATAAATAAAAAGCAGTTTTACCAGCTGTGGTTAAGTGTGACTTCTCCAAACCCAATTCCTGTTTGTTGCACTAAACCAGGATATTATAGGTTGTATTGTTGAGAAGTGCACTAAACCTGTATTGTCTTTATCCATTGGATTTAAATGGGTCAAATTATGTAATATTAAAAATATAACACAAAACTGAAATTGCATTAGTTTTGCAACTCTACTAAGGGCTAAAATAAATACTTCACTGTGCTGTAAAACATACGACTTATTATTACACATTAATAGATAAAAATAAGGGCTGGTGGTCCCACATGATAATTGCAGCAATGACAAATACACTAAATAAGGCTTTGTTAATCGTCCTCTAGACACAAGGTATACCCTTGATTGCATGTGGTGTACAACTGTAATTTTCCCATTCCCTATGGGAAAACTTATCTCATGCTATTAAAGCATATGTATATAGCCTAACCTATGCTTTGATAGCTAAGTAGAGAATGTTAAACCATATATTTAGAACTTTAGAAAAAAGCGGAAAAAATTCTTTTATTTAATGCCCGGTAAATTGCGTAAACAGATCAAATTGTTTTAAAATGGTAGAAAATACCCATAGTTTGGCTATGTTAAAAATTTAAGAATATTCAGTGCATATACTATAAAACATAGAAAATAAGAAATAATACTTGTAAATTAATATGTACAAGAAATAGTGGTGTTGTAGTAAGCAGTTTTTAGTAATGTTTTAGTCAATTTGCTATGACATGATTGACAGGGTTTAACAAATGTAGCGTCTGTTACACCGAACATGGGTATTTCCATTTAGTTATGTATAACACCGAGTTTGTAATTAAACATGTCAAGGTACATTAAGACCACTCCTGTATTAAAGTGAATGGGTACCTATGTAGATTTTACGTGTACAATATTACATTTTAGTATATGTTTTATCTAGATTGTTTACAGCAAAAATCCTATTTTTTTCATCCTCAGTAATGTTAGAGTTGTTAGTAATTAGAAAAATTGATTTGCTCGTAACTTCAAAGAAGGTGGTCTTGAACACGGATGTCACTATCTACGGATCTTCCAACAAACTGTTTGCATAACATGGACAATAGTGATTATGATGCGCTACCCGTTGAATGGCCAGTGGCTACCCACATGTTAGCCGGGGCTGCTGCGGGGGTAATGGAGCACGCTGCCATGTACCCTATTGACTGCGTCAAGGTGCTCATTTTATGGAGTATATTCAAAAGTATTAAATATCGGGTTATAACGCGGCTCCCACATTTGGGAATTATGGTCATGCAATTACACGGAATAAATTGCACAACCTTCTTTCGCTGATTAATCATTATTGGCATGAAGTTCCGGTATCTATTGGTAACGTATTTAAGTAAAATTCAATGATTCTAGATTCTCTGCAATATGTACAGCTGAAAAATGTTTCACTTAACATAGACAAGGTCTGCATTTTTAGAGTGTTTTCGTGCTATTACTGGCAGAACAATTCATCCATCACAGAAACATGTATTGAATTGCAGGTAGTTTCCATACAAATTACACTAACGTTCACAAACAAAAAGATAAGGTTTAGTATCCAATTTGTTAGTCTGTGTGTGTTAATGCTCGCCACAAAATTAAGAATTTTAATAAGAATTAAAAATTTTGTGTATGTAGTGACGTGTATAGAATGATACTTTATTATACTACATGTCCACACAGTTTAGTCTGGTAAATTATTGACTGTCAGTTAAAAGGTTGTTTGACCAAAACCACTCGCTTGATTAGTTAGTTAAGTGTTCCCAGGAAAGGCATTGGTAGACATTCCTTCAAACCAGTCTATTAATATATCAAATTGTGGAGCTATGAACATTTTAATCACACATTACCAATGAATATACAGGCTATACTAATACTCTGATATTTTATATCGACATTACAATCTGCAAACACTGGAAGATTTAGATCTTACACACCTCTTTTTGATTCTAGTCAAAATAAACAACTTGAAATTTTAACTTTTTGTAACGATACTGGTAAAAGATCTGCATATAGTAGTTCATTTTCATATAATTTATTCCCACATACCATACAAGGAAAATATTTGTAAATAGGTATACCCGCACATAATAATCACATTACTTTGAGTTTTTATATATATACATATATCGATGATGGTACAGTTTTACTAATTAGCTCCAGGTTCAAGATATTAAGCGCACATTTTTGATCACTATACAGTAATATAATATGTATTAGTATTATAAGTCCAGTAAAAACATGTGCCAGGATTCAAGCTCTTAGCAACACAATTGAATGCCTTTTGAGCTATGTTTGCACACTTTTTCATGGTCCAAATATATCATTTTTATTTGAATGATTTGCGGTATATTTGGATTTAAAGTTTGTTTACCAATAATTAAAACAAAAAGCTTTCATTCTTAAAACTTGACTGTGTAGATAATATGCAGGGTATTGGCTGTGTAGCAATAAAAGAAATTAATGTGTTTAAAAAAATCGAATCAAAATGGTTTACGGGTTGATGATGATGTTCGGCTTCACATAGTGAAAATTGCAAGGAAAAATATGGTCGTTGTTTGGCTTTGCATGCTTCACTAGGATTAAACGGCCCATTCAACTACGCTCAGTTAGGATGTGAAGCGGTTCATATTGATGAGGTTGTTGTTATAGTGGGACAGGATTGATGAGAGTTGAGGGAATAACGTTAATTTGTATTGGTCCTTGTTTGACACCCAATTACTCTATATAACATATTATATATAAAAATGATATTTATACAACCTTTGGTAAGGTGTACATTATACATTGTTATCATATCATCATTTTTTTATCTATGGTGTAGCTTTAAAGCAATCATGTTGTAGAACACTTGATTTATGTTCAATAGTATTCCAAGTACGGAAGAATCATTAAAGACTAATAAGCTTTAACATGACCAGACATTAGAAGACTGCATGTCGACAGTTGCATTTTTAATGTGTTGCGTTTTAAATTTAAACATTGTAATCATGAAAATGAATTAGTATGTGGAAAGTTTACGCACTTGCATGTTGCATTAAAGTTTTAGGGTCACATTGAAAATAAGTTAATAATTCTTGTGCTTTTTGAACATTTGTTTGGGCATTTTCAATGAATGTAAAAAAAATTTGGAAAGTTTAGGAGAGGACTTTGGAATACACAAGAATTGTTTGTAGGAACAGACACAAATAGTTTGTAAGCATATGCTCAACCACGGGCTTTTGTAGTAGCGAATACCTGTATCCACTTCTTGAGAAGTAAAGGAAAGTACAATTTGCGATCCAGTGAACCATTGTAAAACATAGTCCGATGTAATTTCATTAACATTCGTTAAAACAGTCCTTTTCCATCAGACCCAGATGCAGAGTATTCGAACTGTACATTATTCCGGCCTTCGCGACGCTTTCTTTACCATCACCAAGCGTGAAGGTGCCGCTCGACTGCTGCGTGGCATGAGCGCAATGGTGGTAGGAGCAGGACCAGCACATGCCATGTACTTCGCTTGCTACGAGAAAGTAAAGCACCATCTCACTCTGAAAATCAATGGGAAAAAATTTAAGAACTCCAGTATTGCAAACGGTAACTTTGCAGGATTGAAAAAACTTTGGTAAAATAGATATAAACACGTTAGTGTATTTCAAAGTACAATGTTTTGTGTCGGCCAACTGCCTTAGGCTATTACAGTGTGTTATCAATTTGCTTATATTCTAATGTGGGAAAAACTTAAAACCACTTAAACTTACAGCCGGGATGCTTGAGAAGCTGGTTGTGATGAGTAGGCTATATATTGGTGATTGCACAGGCCCGGGCGCAATTTTGGGTAAACTCGGTTCACGTCTTCATATCTCGATCTGCCACAGCAAATACAAATATAAATTCCAAAAGTTAAAAATCAAACTGAAGATAGCTGGATTATTTGTAACCACACATTTTAGCCGTATGTTTGAATATATACGAAAATCCACAAAATTAGTTTATTGGTGACATATCTAGATTAAACATTGGTCCTGTGTTTATATATTTATATGTACATAACACCAAAAGCTCAAATTTCGGTACTAGTTGTTATTATACATATTGGGCCATTTTTACTGTTTACAAAATTACCAGAAAATTATTTGTTTCTTGTACATATCACTTAGGATTAAAAATCTAGGTGCACACCTGGGATCCAATATTAGCATATTTTATACTTTAATATCTTTGTATAAAATTAAAATTAAACTGGAGTTTACCTTAGGAACGGCCGCCGCAGTCTCTACGTTATTCCACGATGTTGTAATGAACCCTGCGGACGGTATGTAATTATTGGTGTGCTTTGGTTGCTTCAGTGTAATTACCATTTGCTATTGCTACTACTTAATTACTAATTGTTCATTATCTAAGCAGTATGTATTCTTAACTGGTAACTGTTAACTTGTAGGTAGTAATCAATCCCCCTGGATTATATGTAGTTTGCTATGTTGATTGAACTAATACTAGGTTAGTACATATATACATTAGACTAGTCATAGAGTCTATAATGGGTCAAAAAGCAAATGATTTATTAACATCTCTAGGCTGCTTATACCAATGCACATGAATTGTTTTTTAGAGTTTCCAAGTGCATTTTCATAGAAACCGATATTCCAATTCCAAACAGGACTTGCACACATATATCCGGTATTGCTCGTTAAGAATTGTAGGAATTTCCCTTGATAAAACACGCTGTTTGCTGGTATATCGTCATGCGACATTTTGTTGCGTTTTTTCACTTTCTTGAATTAACTAAACTGCGATTTTCTGCATATACACTCACAACTAGGGATGCACAATGAATCTAGAATTATAAATATGAATCATATTCTAAAATCTTTTAATATTTCTTTGAACATTCTATATTTCTTTTTCTTTAAACATTCTATATTTCTATCTCATGTGCATATTTTTTTAAATTATAATGTAGCTAAAGTAATAATAAATGTTATTGTTGTGAATAAATATATCACGTCATATGCTTTTAAACTGTAAAAAGAGCAAGTTTACTTACTCACGGCATGGTGTGACATGTGATTCTTAGAAATTTCCTTGTTGAGTCTTATTGGGACGTCATAATCATACGCGATTTTCAACAACAAATTAATTTTAGGTGCGCTAGACTTAGATGTATATAGTGGTAAATTCCAAACAGTTGTCATTCAATATATTGGCATCTATTTGTGGTCACAACTATAATTTTAGGTTGGCAAAATTTTACTAAAGTATTAATCACCCGAAGTTTATTGATCATGATAATCAAGTGTAGGGCACATGCATAAACTAGTTTCCATCTGCCAAAGCAATGAGAAATTTTTTTTTTTAATTTTAAATTCTAATTATTTTTTATAAAATTTACCTATTATTAATTCAATATTGTGCATTCCTAATCCTTACAATTTTGACATAAAACTAGGCTGACAATAAGTAATTTTAAACTAATACCAATACATACTTTAAATGATGCACTACTAATTTATCAATTTTTTTTTCAAAAATGTGACCATTTTAACAATCCACATATCCCCAGTTATAAAACAACGCATGCAAATGTATGGATCAAGCTACTCCACTTGCCGTAGCTGCATGATGCATACTTACAGGAGTGAGGGCCTCAAAGCCTTTTACAGAAGCTTTCCAACGCAATTTATTATGAACGTCCCCTTCCAAATGGTGCACTTCATTATTTACGAACTTAGCCAGGAACAGATGAATCCTGAGAGGATCTACAACCCTCTGAGCCATATGATGAGTGGAGGATTTGCAGGAGGCGCCGCCGCATTTGTGACAAACCCACTTGATGTGTGCAGGACACTTTTAAACACACAGCAGCACAACAGCGATGGCACTGTGCGCGGTCTCCGACAGGCCATAGTTATGGTTTACAGAACTGACGGTTTAAGAACGTTTTTCCGCGGTGTAACGGCACGAATGCTGTACCAGATGCCGTCCACAGCAATCTCATGGAGTGTCTACGAGTTTTTCAAGTATGTTCTTTACGGACAAAGCTTAATCAAAGCTGTGGACAGTCAAAAAGACAGTTACATTTACAAATCTAAAGAATGGGTGAACCCTGCATGCCCAGGCACCATCATTTCAAGCCCTGCTCATTCTGACATCAAACATCGTAATGATACTCGTTAATTCTCAAAAAGCATTTGTTTTGCAATACTAACAACCAAAGATTGTATATGTGTTATGTTGTTGACGAGCAAAATAGTGCTCAACATAGTAAGGTGGCCACAATTGCTCTGTTATATTTTAGAAAGTAGAATTGCCGAAAATACACAACCGGAAAAGGGTTAAAAACCTCCACCATAGGTAATGCAAAGGATTTGGTAAGGGAACAAACCAAAATCTGCACACGCTTTGAATTTCATGTCAATTTATACTAAATTTTATACCCTTTGACTTATAAAATAAATTTCATTTTTGCATAACACAACATACATTCAGGTTTTGCAATGACCTTACATTATGTACAATTCCAACCAACTTATTTTGTGACATAGGGCAAAAGTTGTAATACCCTATGTATTTTTGTTCCCCTACGACAGCCGTTCTTGATCAAAGTTAATAATTTACATGAGCCGCCAGAACTGTATGCAACGTAAATTGTACTAATTTAAAGCCTATTCATTGCTTAACTGATGATGTGTAAAAAAAAGTTCATGACAGTACTGTAGAGAGATGTAAATTATTGTTGTTTTAATTTGAAAGTGATTTTTCACATATACCAATCTTTTAGTGTAGCAAACTTTCTACTAAAGTACCAGTTTTCTTAAATTAACCGAAGTTGCACCGCTTTTTTAGTTTGCTTCAAAATGATCGAACTATTGTGCAAAACCGTTTTGGCACTGCCTTGCAAATTTTATTAAGCATAAAAATTGCTTCAGAATTGTAACAATATATTAAGAATTACGTTTTTACAATACATTTCTCAACATAAGATTTCAAACTTGTTTTTGTTGTTATTTTATATTGAATTAAATGAAACAAATGGTAACCTGTGCATTGTTCTCATAAGATTGTGCGTGTAAGCTTATTGCTAGATAGACCTACGTTTTCTATACTATAGAAATAAAATCTTCATATTTAAACGATTTAAAAAAAAGATGTAAGGCCAAATTTCTTCAGCAATAAAAAGATAATAACCGCAAAAGATAACCGCTTAGAACAGAACGGTGTGAAGAAAATGGTAAGTTACTTGTGCATTGTATAAAGTCGTTTGTATATGTAAATGCTGAAGACCAAGTTACAAGTTATTGCATTACATGCGTGACAAGTGATTAGGCAATGTTTGAAATCTAGCACGGCGGCTACACATGGATGAGTTATTTGTACAAAACAAGCCTCAAGAGCTGCTGTGCACATAAGTCAACGGCGTTTTATTTATCTTTTCTCATAGTTAATATTTAACCAGTATTTACCGGTGTGTTTATTGCGGGATCGTTTGAAAGCATTGAGGGGAAACTATTAATAAAATGAAAACTTGCATAATCATTCAGGTTGGCGGCCACGTCTGGCTAACTTATTCCTAATGATTTCTTTTTTTATAACTGACGTGTTTAACGTAATTTTGGTGTGTATTTCCTGTCTAAAAAAAGTTAAGAACGTTTGGCAGAATGAAAATATTCTCAATCACTATTAAAACACGTCGTTTTGAGTGTTGGATAGGCCTATGCAATGATATTACAAAGATCGGCCTATACGTGAATTAAAATATAAAATAATACTTTAAACCAGGCCCACATACGCTCGTGAGCTGGTGGACAAGTTTTTGTTTCTTTAGGTGTCGTTTTTATATAAAATTCAATATACGGGTCGCGCTCAACATTCGGTCACATGACAATTTAATTTATGTTCGCTATAGCGACCTCCAACGACTATATTTTACTATTTATATTTACCGCATGGTGTCGATAAAGATTAGTGTCGAACAATGCGCATGAGCATATAAGCGTGTTGGTTCGAATAATAACCCCCACCGTGTTTTTAACTATATAATTTATGTACTTACATTAATCGCAGTATAATTAATACGTATTCATTATTATTTTTGATGGTGTCTGAAAATGTTTTAAAAAAACGTGTAACTGTATTTGCATTTCGCGCGCTTTTTTAATAAAAAAATCAGTGTGTTGCTGAATGATTAATGCGACCAGTTCATATATCAATTTTTACATAAAAAACATTCATCGCGACGAGCTGATAGATTCAAAACTTAGCCCGATGAAAAATCGAAACAAAAGTTTATTTCATGAACTGATTTTAACTTCATATTTTTAAGTCGCACAGCGAAATGCTTAGAAATGTTGCAAAACGATTGTTGCAAATACAAAGATACTTCTAACAAACGTTTTTCCTGTTACTTTTTAGTTAATATTCATAATGTAATGTAATTACTGCTTTTTTAACGCTTTCCTTAATTTTGAGACTATGCCCATTAGATTCCACATTTTAAAGAATTAAAAACGTAATAAACTACTTGGGTTTTAAAAAGTAACCTAATTAATAGCTCTTCTGCGTCTTTTACGATGACATGTTCAATTAAAAACTGTTGCAAGCTAGGAGCATAAGTACAGACTTTCTACACTGACTTACCGAGGAGGTTTTATTTGAAACTAAACAGTTGCGGTATTTGCCACGCTGTTTAAAATATACGGCTGCACTGACATTGTTATACCAATATTGCGGAATTAACTTGCATTTGATGCGAATATTCTATCTCACTCACTTGTAAATATATACACATAGCAATATCGAAATATGTCAAACGCATAATAAGCATAATTATATAGTCGACCTAGAGTTCAACCACCAACAATGGCATTTGTGATGAAAAAGGCACGAATTTAACCAGTCTTCGCCATTGATGAGCTGCACAAGTCACGTTCGCAACTACGGTCTCCACAATAAACAGCGACTGGTAATTAAGTGAATGATATGTGTGGCATGTTTACAACGGGACTTATTCTTTGCAACTGATGCGTAAAAACGTGTGTCTAAACGTATATCACACATTGCTGCCACAGGGTTAATTTTTAAAGCTAAAGCGTAGTCTTATGTGTAATTTTACCATTATAGCTGCGTGATTCAAAAATATTATTTTATTAAAATACCACATTCTATAAATTAATCCAATTTCACAGTCCGACGGGCAGATTTTATTGCCGCCATTGTTATCGACGTAAAGATTCGACTTTAAACATACAGGTCTATAAAGGGCCGGTAATCTGAGCTTTTGCTTGCATGTTGACATGTATTGAGCTTCTGAATTCTAACTGAACCATCTTAGCTAGGCCTAAGCGTCGCCCTTACAAAGCTTATTACGCTGCTAATACACTATTGTTTTATCTCCATTTTGAACTATGTGCACAGTTTTCACTACGCTCTGTTTGCTTTCTCAACGCGCTGTTTATCTTTCATTGAACATGAACCGTGTGTTGCTGGCCTATGTGATCCGCCGACGACAAATGTGCAGTTTTCTTTGTACTTTTAAGCGCTTTACCGCCCACACAATTTTAAATAAACTCCACGCAGTCTAGAAAGCGAGAAATGGCATTTCTACTACGGCTCAGTAGTCCACTTTCATATAAAGTTGTTAACCAAAGGCGAACGATTATTTACTGCAAAACACTGGATGTGAGCTGTACCGCCCGAAAAGCTGAAATCCCTGAAGTTCACTGAGCTGAATTCGGCAGTATAATAAATTGTGATACCCCCAAAATTGCCAAATGTAGTATCCTCGTCATAAGAAAACAATAAAAAGTTAGGGAAGGTCATATACATTTGCGGACACCACGCAACTAGAAATAAAGGGTGTTGCACATAAGAATTCTTAAATTTCAGATTTCTCCCACCAGCATGCCAATGATACACCAATCAATGCATCTGTATAGCCTACATATTTCGATATACTGGTTTATTGATTTATTGTATATAAAAAACTGGTTGCATATTTTCATAACTTTTACTTGTTAATTTATTGCCTCTTGCTACTTAGCTTACGTTTGTGGTTAGAAGACGCAAAGTCAGTGGATCAAAACTTCCGTTGTCAATGACGGAAATTGTTCCTGAAACCATTCTAAAGCGGTAGAAATAATTATCGTTGGTTAAAAGTCTCGTTAAAAAGTAGGGAAATCCATACTGTATACATTAAGGATGGCTTTAAGCTCATTCACTATGTAACCTTATAGCAATAAACTATACGTTTTTACACTGCTTTGATTATTTTCCTATCCAGTATCTATACGTTGAACGATAAAGGATAGTAAGCTTAAGGGCTTCCCATGTGGGAAACGAAGGATACTTCAAACAAAGATAGAGATAAAATATAGCTTAACTATGATTTATTTTCCGTGAATGGAAATACGCGAGAGAGTTAACGCACGGGCAATCGTCAGCTTACCCCGCACCAACCTTTGGTCCTCAGTTATTATGCTATGTTATCTATGATTAATACGTTCAGACAATGTTAGAAGAACCCATTATTCACTGAAGGTAACAGCTTTTTGAACGTGATCGTGTGTGACTTTGTGCACCCAGCATTCATCACAGGGTTCTTATTGGATGGTCTATCGAATAGCTTGGTGCGTTCGTGCGTCGTCGTGCGTCTATCAGCCGCAGAGTTTCAGATGCGAAACTGATCGCTAGCTAGTCGATCGTATCTTAGTCGAGTAGAAATTTTACAAAAATTAAAGAATTTTTTTTATTCATGAACAACATATGTAATACACCACCCAACATGTAATACACCACCCAACACGTCGCTAAGGTAATCTGACGGATATCTGTGTGAGAACACTCCCCTACGTATTCGAGATGTAATCTGTCAATATATATCACGTGTAAGAACGTCCTTTGTGTTTTTAAATTAACAGGAATAAACATAAATCTTTCTAATTGGGCCCTGCAGGCCCGGTGCTAGGAACTGCAGGGCCCAATTAGAAATGTGATGGCGGGGCCCCTACTCTTCATAGCAAAATTGATGGGTGTTTAACTGTTTATATATCATAAAATACATAACCAGTACATACAAACTACAAAAATATACATTTAATACTTGCTATAAAACAAATTAAAGGTGGATGCTTTTTTACGATATATATATATATTGTTTAGGATAGGATAGGATATTCATCTTTAACCCCGTGAATGGGAAAACCAAGGGGGTTAACATACGGGCAATCGTCAGATCACCTTGCGCCCATCGTCGGGTTACCGGAGCTATTGCAGTGTGTTGTATATGATAGACACGTTCATTCAATTTGGTAGAACCCATTAATCCGCTGGGTTCAGGGAATGTCCGTAAAGTGCCTTGCCCAAGGACACAACCGACTAGCTAGCGATCAGTTTCGCACCTACAACCTTTCGATTGAAAGGCGACGCACTTAACCGTTAGACCAGGGGCGTGCAACTGTTTAGCGCAATGGGCCACAACGTACAAGTATAGAGATACCGGGTGCCAGACCATCAAACGACTTATATTTTGTATGGCGGCTTTCCTTTTTCGGCAATTGCTTCAGCTATCTTTATGCTCAGTTTAGTAACTAACTTGGTAGACATTCGTTCGAACTTGGTGAAGCTTTTTTGTATAATAACATGCTCCAATAAAGTAAGATCACGTAATACTGTACCACTGCCGGAACAAGGCAATTTTCCAACAATGCACATTATTTTGTAACAATGGGGGGTCGTCACAGTAATGTTAATCGGAGTGTGAAGTAGTCTTATACTGTCTTTAAAAATGGCAATGATGCCGTTACAATTTAAAAAACGTTTTTAAACTATTAGGCTACGAAGTATGAAGTCTGCAGCGGGCCACATAAATAGGTACCGCGGGCCGTGCTGTGGCCCGCGGGCCGTATGTTGCACCCCTCTGCGTTAGACCAACGGGCCGGTTTAGCAACCATATTTATTATGACGTAACATGCAGACACAGAAATATAAATTTGACTTAGTTGGGATGCATAACAAATTGATATTATGAGAAAGAATATTATTTCACTTTTTTATTTACGTTTCAGTAGTATTTTAAACCCCGTAATACAGAAAGATCCCCGCTAGCGCGGTGCCCCTTCAAGGTGCGGGGCCCAATTTGATATAATCGGTCAAATCGGCCTAAACCGGCCCTGGAACGGAGAATACCGATAGCACCACAGCCCCTAACAGCGGAAAAATATAGATTTCATGTTCCGCATGAATGATTTCCGTGTTCCTAACACAAATTCTACAGAGCCTTTATGTTTACTTTTTTTGTTTACGATGCGTGCTTTGCAGAAAGATTTAAAGTTAAATATAAAGGTTAAACCTGAACATATTCGAGAGTGTTGTACGGTTATAACAAGATTGTCGGGATAAAATACGCCCACCCGAAGTTTAAGACAGACTCAACCGTGAATTTCGTATGTTAAACAACTTGTACACTTCCAATGTGCAGATTTGAACCACCAACGGGCCAGTATGGAAAGTACGGCAGCTGCACACTCGAGTTTTTTGTTTTCCTGCGTCTTTGCACACTTGGGTAATTTCACACATGCTCGTGAGCTAGCAGTATAAACATCGTATAATTTCCAAAAACCTGTAAACCTACCTCTGGACCTCGGGTAATATACTGTCAGTATGTTTTTTGTAACGTAGATAGATATGTTAGCTGATAGACACGATAGATTTAGAATAGAATAATATGTTTGTTTAAGATTTTTACAAAATAGTAATAGAAAGCAGACTTTGTGCACACTTGAAGTGTGCACTCTTCGACGTTTGCACACTGCACACTTAAATATTTGGCGTGTGCACACTCGAGATCTCGGCGAAAATTGACGTACTTTCCATACGGGCCAACGGGGGTTATTGCACGATTAACCATCAGATTACCTTACACCGACCGTCAAGTTACTAGAGCTATTGCAATTTTGTTTTATATTCCTAATATAATCCTTGAATTTTATGATAAAACCCATTAATCTACTGGGTTCGGAAAATGCCTTCAAAAAGTGCCTTGCACAAGGACTAAACTAAATAGCTAGCGACCAAACCTATGTGTGCATACAACAACGATTCCCAGACTGGCCAATATAGACCAAATAAATAAAATATTGTTTATGACCTATAAACACACATTGTTTTGTTTAAAAAAATAGGGAATATTTTCCCTTTAATCACGGCCCCATTACTCTTTCCCTAGACCACAAATCTAATCAATTTTTAGGTATAGTAAAAGGTTTGTAAGGTAGGAGTTTAAATCAATCTTGACCTGGCATTTTGCCAATTTTTGTGATTTTGATTTCACTGTTGATTCTATTAGAAGATCAAAATGCAGACAGTCGTGTTTGTGATTGATAATTCTGCGTCCATGAACCAGACTTGCTATCTTGGGAAAAGCTTGCTGGATGTTGCAAAAGGCGCTGTTGAGTCATTTATAAAGCAACGCGGTAATCGGGGTGACAAGTATATGTTAGTGACCTTCGACGAGGCTCCTAATGGCATTAGAGCTGGATGGAGAGAATGCCAAAATCATGGGGTCGTTTTGAACAGGTTAAAGAACCTCACGGCAGATGGACTGACCACGCTGGGTTATTCTTTGCGACTGTCATTTGATTTGTTAGGGGTAAATCGACACTTAACTAACATTGATACATACGGAATGGGTAGAAGTCCATTTTATCTAGATCCCTCCATGATAATAGCTATTACTGATGGTGCAAAATTAAGCAGTTCCTCTGCAGTGTATGATGAGCTTCACCTGCCTATGACGAATCCCCTACCAGGGAGTGAATTGACTAAGGAGCCGTTCCGGTGGGACCAGCGACTCTTCTCATTAGTTCTTCGCCTCCCTGCAACTCCAACTCAAGAGCCGGATCAATTAGGCAGTGTCCCAAGCGATGCATCTCCGATAAGTTTAATGTGTGAGGTGACAGGAGGCAGGTCGTATTGCATAAAAACACAGAAAACGTTAATGCAGTGCCTTGACTCGTTGGTGCAGAAAAGCCAAAGTGGGGTTGTGATTCACTTTGAAAGATTCGACACCGAAAATTCAGACAAAAGGAATGGAAAAGCAGATGGGATTAAATCTGATATGGAGCAGCCATCCTGGCATTCACTGCACAGGATGATATATGTAAGGCCAAGTCCTAAAAGTGGATTGCCAGTTGGTCATTGGCCATTACCTGAAGCCTACTGCCCTGATCAAAAAGCTCCAACCCTACCACCAAGAACGGCCCATCCTATACTGCGTTTTATCTGCGAAAATGTGGAACCTATACTTTTAACAAACTTTCCATACGATAAATATGAACTCGAACCGTCTCCACTAACACAGGTTTTACTGGAGAAAAAGAACTCTAACACCTGTTGGAAGGTTTTTGTGGAGAATAGTGGCAAACAAAGTGGAGTTTGCAATCCATGTGGATACCTTAAAGCCAGTAGTAATCTTCAGTGTGTAAATCTCTTTGTGATGCCTTATAACTACCCGGTTATTCTACCGCTTATTGACCAACTAATTAAACAAAAGATGAAGCCTTCTAATGACTGGCGACATTTTTTCGACGATTACTTGAAAACTGTGCCTCCGTATTATATGACTTCGCTGCGGAAAGCACTGAAACAAGTAGCAGCACCAAACAATCTAATCGCTGATTCATTTATTACTGGCTTAAGCTACCCTGTCACTGTGTATTTTAAGAAATTAAAAGAACAGACCAAAGTCGCTGTGGACAAGTTCTTCGCCCCACTTGTAAGTGACCCACCCAACAGAGGGGTGGTTGTGACGTCCCGCTCAAGCACAATATCTGTCACTCAGCAGCCCAACTTTCACCGTCTCCTTGCTTCAGTGTCGGGTGATGGCACACCATTCGCACAGGTGGAACTGTCACAGTTCCCAGAGTTTCGGATTGGTCAGAAAGTTACTGGTTCAAAACCACATCCGAGAAAGTTCCATAACCCATTTGATATCCCGCGAAGCCAACTGTTAAACCAGTTAAGAGAAATGAGAGTGAATTTCAACCATGTTGTACGTTCTTCTATAGCTGAAGCTGTCGGTTCAACTGGACAAATCACACAAAACAAGATTAGAGTTCGGTTGCAGGATCGAACAGAAATCCACAACCAGCCGGTTTCGCAAATGGGGAATTACCAGGATTATATAAAGGGGCTGCCAGCCCCTCTTCGTGAAGCAAACCCAGACACCCCAAAGCGACTTCACACCTTCGGAAATCCCTTCAAGTTAGCCAAAGAAAAAGGGATGATGATTGATGAAACAGAGGATTATGATGGACCCGCATCCGCCAGCCCGAAACGAAAGTCCGGACAGGATCAAGGAGGCCCTCCCCATAAAAGAAAAAGGTTAGGATCATTTTCAAGGAGGATGAATCTCAAATCACCAGTCCATGATTCGCAGAAAGACTTAAATCAAGTTTCACTAAAAGTTGAAATTAAACCTCAATCTGAAATAATAATCGCTGATGTGCGGACAGAAACTAATGACTCAAAGAAAACTCCTGAAGTTTTAAAATCCGAACAGAACACTGACCCATTTTCTACCGAAACAAAATTAAAAGAAGAAGAAAAACAATTAGTCGTTGAAACAGGAGGAAAAAATAAAAAGTCCGACAAACAGAAACAAACTACCCCGCATGTGAATCAAAATAATAAAATCAAAAGTGAGATTATAAAATTAATAAGAAAACCCGGTTTACAAACTTCCAAAGTAACGAAACTGTTAACACAGCTTTCTGGAGCTGCCAAATCCAGAAACAATATTCTGGAAGCTTTGATTGCTGAAGCAGGAAGATTTAAGAGACAGAAACTGATTTTGGTATTTAAATCTGTGCAAAAACAAATTCAATAAGATTGACATTCTTAGTAGCTATGTTCACACAAGGTGACAAACAAGACCATTATCCCTTGTGATAAAAGTTCACTTTTTAATTTGAGCAAACTACTCTCATTATATTCACCACTTATATGTGTTTAGGTATTCTGATTTAATGAAAAATTCGACACTATTGATAACATAGGCTATGTTAAATAGCGATTTCTATTTTTTTGTTTTCAATAATGTGTCATGTTGTTTCTATGTTCCAACTTTTAATGTGCTCAATTCACTGCAGACTTATTCATATCAACATCTATTCTTCCATCTTCTTTTCTTCGTAACTTGATTGTACAAATAGAATTAGTTTCAGGGGTGTACTTTAAAAAAACTGTTGTTGCACCCATTGCACCGTTAATAAGCATGGATAAATACTATTTAAGCAAGGGATGTAAAATAGGACAAAACTTCTCATTCAATAAACAAAGCTAATTAAAACTTCAAATATGTAGTTTATCTCCCATTTCAATAATCATGTTTATTTTAATAAAAGGTGGCTATTTTTTGTTTTCACATAAACAATGATACTGCCATTATGCTGTGTGCCACTTTATACTGTTCATGTTCACTTTTTCTGTTGTAGCGAAATATATATTTCCCTCCCAATATGATAATAATCAAAAATCCTATTAAAATAAATTGTTGGGCAAAAGTTTTGCAGTTCTGGCAAAACTACAAGTTTATTCTTATTCACACAGCCGTTGGTGTCAACTATTACGATCTCAACACTTTTTTTGTATTTTAGGAATTGAATTCTGATTGGTTAAATACAAAATGGCTGCTAACATAGAAGGGGAGGCCGAGATTCAAAATCCTTTAAAAAAATTCAAAGATTCAGATGTTCAGACTCGAAGATCGATTTTATTTGGTTGGTTTGATTTAGGCCAAAAGCCACCTGCCGGAATGACTCAGCTGGAGGAGACTTTGGATAAAGTTCTGCAAATGGATCATGAGAAACCGTTTTTAAACTTAATTTGGTCAGCGATGGCCGATGCAGGTTGCGCAGTTAGTCGCAAAAAGCACATCACGTTCCAACCTTGCAACCCTGAGCTAAACATGGCTGGGTTATTCGACCCCACCATCAATAAGATCATTCTGTGTCAGAACATTTTCCAGTCGATGCCCTCACAAGAAACGAGGCATGCCCACATGTATCACGTCCTGACACATGAACTGATCCACGCCTACGACCACTGCAGAGCCAATGTTGACTTTGTAAATAACCCAAGACACAAGATGTGTGGTGAGATAAGAGCAGCGGCACTTAGTGGAGAATGTATGTTTAAATATCGATCTTTATCATCCACCATGGCGGGAATTAAATCCGCACATCAGAAATGTGTTCGCAAGCATGCTTTGGGCTCATTTATGGCAGAACACCCAAATATGGATGGGAAAGAGGCAAATGAAATTGCAGATGAAGTATTCTCATCCTGTTATAACGATCATGAACCATTTGACAGACTTCCCTTATCAGATAAACATGCTCAACTTTCATTTAGAGCTTACTTAACAAGGAACAGATATTCTGTTGATTGATTGTTTAGCTAAATCCAAAAAAATTAATTCTTAGTTCAGCTGACACTGTTAAGATCCATATTTAAGTTCTACGTAGTTGTCAATTAAAATTGGTATTAATAGTGG